>CM044437.1:72702424-72722161 GCA_024363595.1 Xenopus borealis
AAAAAAAAAAAAAAAGCACTTTTTTAACACAATAACTAAAAACCATAGGAGGGGAAATGAAGGTTGGACAGAAGTTATTGATTTCATGCTTAAACCGTTCAATCTGAACCTATGGATTCATCAAAGCAGAAAGTTTATATCATGTGAATCAGTGTTACGTTTTTAGTGCCTCTTAACACAAAGCTCTCAATGTATAAAGGATTTTCCTAAAAATGCTTTTAGGATTTTAATATTTTTATAAAGCTGGTTTCTATACAAGGGAACAGCATTTTTTTAAACTACGTAAATGTTTTTCTTTTTCATAAACTACTTGATACAATGGTACATTAATATAATTAGCCATAAACGTTTTCTTTTTTGATGAGAGATCTGGCAATGTGACTTAATGTAAATGTTGGTGCTAGGTAATATTTGCACTTCACAGGACAGCCACTGAAACTGTGATGCAAGCTTTCCAGATTCCTCCATGTTTAAACAACCCTTTGTGACCCTCTGTAGGAATAAGCCGTTCTCATCCTTCACACATTATATTTGAACCATGGTTTATTATTATTATTATGATGATGGTAATATTATTGAATGTCATTTGATTTAAAGGTTTATAGACCACTAATAATTACCCTTTTCAGTTTTATATTCAGTTCTTTTCATGTTTTACATTTTGAAAATGTTTCCAGGTAGAAGCTCATTAAAGGAACAATAACACCAAAAACTTAAGTGTTTTAAAGGATTGGCAATATGATGTACTGTTTCGTTGCACTGGTGTATTTGCTTCAGAAACACAGCTGTAGTTTATGTAAACAAGATGCTGAGTAGCCATGGGGCAGTCATTCAAGCACAAGATACACAGTAGATAACAGATAAGTTCTTAAGAATCCCATTGTATACTACAGAGTGTATCCGTTATCTGCTGTATATCCTGTGCCATTTCTCCTTTTCCAGCTTTGATTGGCTGCCCCCATGGCTTCACAGCAGCTCATTTATATAACCTATTGTAGAGTTTCTGAAGCAAACACATGAGTTTTACAGTACAGCAAACTAGGACATTATATTTTCATTTCTTTAACAGACTTTCATTTTTTGGTGTTACTGTTCCTTGCTGAGCTGCTACTAGGAAACATGGGAGGGGAAGCCAAAACAAAATGAATTTCATTTTAGAAAATCGTTAAAATAGAATGCAACAAAATCATTATTTGTGGCATACATGTGAACATAAACAATTCCAACACCATTTTGGTGATTCCCTGTGCCAAAACATTTGTACCTCAGACTGGTGCAATTAATAAAGAAAAGAAGCACCAGCCCATGGTACTCCGCTAGTGATCTACATCACAAGTGACATTTTCTCAATCTGCAGACAAATTTCTAGGGCCCTGTGTGTGCAGTAAACAATATAAATTTCATCCGCCTGTTGCTGGAAGCATGGGTTGGATTTCATCCACAAAATACACACTGGTGTTTCTGGCCAAAATCCAACAAGCAGTGAGCAGGCAGATGCCTTTTTATGTCATTAACTGTACACACAGGCGTATCTGCATTTTCTCCACATGTGCAGAAACTAACCATATTGGTGTTTTGAACGTTCACATCTTGCTTCTAGTGGGGAAGATTTTCAGCCCTTAGAATCGCAGGGGTGGGGAGTTCCAAACAATTTGTCACCCCCGTTGATTTCAGCTTTCAAGTCATAACTTATTTTCTATAATCCTACAGATGCAGTATAAATATACAGATTTTTTTTTTTTTTCAGGTAGGAACATAGTTGTAATGTCATTGATATTGGATTACTGTTACAACGTCCAAGCATAACATGTAGAATAATTTCAATTTTTTTTGTATTTTAATAGCAGACTTGAGACATAAGTCTCTTTGAGGGTTACAAAACCATATGCCTCTTGTATTATACTAATGTACTCTAGGCCACTCATGACATTAAAGGTAATATAAGCAAAGAAGTTATGTAAGCTGAATCACATCCTGTCTCTCCTGCCAACATTCATTTTGCTGTGTATTCAAATTTTCATGTTTAACTTTTTTTTGAAGTAGGCAAAGTATGCAAAGTGCATTGGAGGCACTCATCATTTTGGATAATGCTAATTGTCATCATGCATAGTCGATGCAAAAAACTTCTTCCATCACAACAACTGAAAATATTTTCTCAAGAGAATTCAGAGAATTTCACTTTCAAAGTACTGTTTCGAGAAACATAGAAAACATGTTCTTATAGATCTTTTATTTATGGACTATAATATGGAATTGATCCAGGAGAGGTATCTTTTTGCTCCACACATGTTGCAGGACTTCTCCCTACATCCCCACAACAGTTTAACCGAGGGCTGAATGCAGGAAACAGTCATTCTAAATTAGGCACCTGTAGTTGCATAGCCCAGGCTTATGTTCAAATCAAATGAAAAAGGGGAGACAAGGGCTAATTTATGAATGGGGGATGCAAATGTGAACACACCAAATACCTTGTCCGTACACCATCTTGGCTGCATGTTTGTTTGGGTATCCACTGAACCTAGCTCAGAGTTTTGTAAGCACTGTACTTGATGCATGCACTATTTATGAGGTCTTCTCCCATCTGCATTGGCCCTTCTGTTCTTCATCCTAGAGGGCAAATGATTACATTGGCTTAAAGGTCTGCTCATTTGGTGCCCTCTTATAGGCCATATTATGAATCTGCTTAGACTTATCAGAGTTTAATCATTTAAACTACATTGTGTGTATCTTATGTGACACTCCCAAAGTCGTGAGGCAACTTGCCACCAAGTTAGAAAATGTTATCATGAGACAGAAACAACATTGGTTCTATGACACTTTTTTGCTTGCATGTGAAATGTTACAAATAATTGTTATATAAATTACATTTGTTATAAGAAATGTATTTGCAATGAATAAGATAATAGCAGGAAGGGCTTCAACAAACTGCAAGTGCCTACAGAATTACCAAAAGTATGCTATAATTTGCTATAGAGTATGCTAGAGCTTGGTTTAGGCCCAAACTGGTAATCTAGATTACTGGGATGGTGGGGGCTGTTTGGGCCTCAAATGATGGGGCTTATTTGGAATCTCTCTCCAGACCTGGTTTGGCTGATATAAAAATGTACCATGTACAATAACATATTGCAATTGGTAAAACACAAGATAACAAAATTATAATCTATAATGTTGTAGATGGAGCTTTTTTAGACCTAGTTCATTAAAGGGAAACTATCTTGAAAATGAAAATGTAATATAAACTTCAGCATACTGAAATAAGAAACATTCTAAATACAATCAGTTAAACATTTTTTACCGTTTCTGAAATAATCAAGTTTATATTCACTATTCCTCTCAGCATCCCATTCTCTCTTCATGCTGGAGTTGGGTATCAGATATTTATTGACAGATACATCCAATACATCTTATTGGGGGAGTTTCCTTTCCTAGCAGATGAATTAAAGCTCACTCTATTAAAATCACCAGACATCATGTCTCTCTACATGCAGGATTTGTGCAGTTATTTTGTTTGTTCTGGAATCCGTTATTTGAGTAAGCTCTAATTCATCCACTAGGAAAGGAAGCCCCCTATAAGATATATTGGATCTAACTGTCTGACTATCTGCTACATGAAAAGAAACAAATGCTGAGAGAGGAATAGTGAAGATGAACCTCACCATGCAGAATATTTAACCGATTGTATATACAAAGTTTCTTTTTTCAGTATGATGTAGCTTTTATTAAATTTTCATTTTTGTGATAGTTCCCCTTTAATGTGGAATCATATGATCAGACTGCACTGGATAAACCACAAAATAATATAATGGAAGCACTGCATGGGTTCATCAATGTTCCCAGATAAGACAAGTCCTTGTCTGAAAAAGAAACTATACTCCCTCCTTTTTTGACACAGGCTTATCCAGATAGGCTTATGTAGAAAAAAATAAAGCATGAACACTATCTGAACTTTCAAGAATGAAATATAAATGTATTTTATTTTATCACAAACATACCTGATTCCACTGAATACAGGGAAACCATGCTAGTCTCAATGCAATGCAACACAGACCCTCACTTTGTTCCTTTATGAAATAAGCAGAGAGACATTAGTTATATATTATTTAAAGTTCAATTTCTTTTCTGGTCTTTTTTTTTTAAATGGTAAAACTCACATTTTTAGAGAAAAAAACTTAAATTTTCGAGATTTATTGTACCCCAAAGCTTCTAAAAATAAGAATCTGAAAATATTCCAGCTAAAACCTGTCTACGTTACATAGAAGTCAATGGCAGATGTCCCTGAAGAAGTTTCTTGACATTGTGATCTGCGCGGAATGGAGCGATTCGGGCGTCAATCACAAACAATTTGTATAAAATTTTATGACTGACTTTTTCAAGCTGATTTTTTGATAAATTTGTTAAATTCATGGATGGAAGTTAGGTCGACTTAGTTTTAATTAAAAAATTTGATCATTTGTTTAGTCCAAGAATTCATCACTTCACAATGGAACAAAGTTAAGAGATGGAGTTGCACTACACTTACAGCATAAGGGACATTATGCTCCTAGAACTTATTGTGGTTTCCTGTGGAATCAGGTATATTTGTGTAAAAAAAAAAAAGCCATTTGTACATTTTCTACATAAACCTGATACTGAAGTGCAATATATATATATTTCACCATTACTGTTATAATGGTGTTTAAATGTACTGAAATTAATATAATGTCTAGCAAAAGATATATATATATATATATATATATAAAAAAAAGAAGATATTTTTCTTAATCAACACAATAATTCCTCAGTTAAATGAAACCATTTTGTATTGCTGGGAACCATTGTGCTTGAAAGTGAAACAAACCACAGTCTTTTACTGGCACAACCAAACTGAAGTCTTAAATGAATCCCTTTAAAGTATAATTTCTTTTTATTCATACTTGGTACCGGAGTACAGAATAAGGAATCCTTCTTTCTAGTGTCTGTTTGACTATAATTTGTACAGCACACAGCCTAACCATTTATAGACATGACTCTTTACTCATTGCAAGCACGGATTTATATAGAATTGTGAATTGTGTATAATTGAAACACAGAGAAAAAGAATTCCTATTGTGTATTTTTTTTTTTTTCATTGTGCGCCAGTTGCTATTGATGAAGCTACTTACTATGTATCGTTTTTGTTCTCAGTGGAAGATTTGGAGAGAAATGATGGCTCTGCTGAAAAACCATTTTATATGAATAAAACTCTTCTGAAGATCTTGAACAAACAAAACACGCCCAGAACACAGTAAAATGTAAAAACACCTTTTTTTTAACACAGCTATGCTCTTTTTACAAATGTATGGAAAAAGAACCTTTAATGACAATAATTTAAATTGCAGTAACTACCGAGTGTGCTGATATTTTATACCAAAGCTCACTGGCATAGTAAGAGACCTTTCCAGAGATTTCAAGCAAGGAAGAGTTTTGTATCGGTCGGTCAATGTTTAGAATAGCCGTATTCAGTGCATATCAATGGATCTATGAAATGAAGACTACTGGTAGAGTTAAAGTAGGATATTTATGCACAGAATATTTTTTTTTTAATCTTCTGTTTTACAAATGATTTAAATGCTTAAGAAAATGTAAATACTGTTTGAGGGTACAATTGTAAATATAAGTGTAACTGTCTTATACCAAGTGCCTTAGGGTTGTTGGACACATTGCAGCCACCAGTCTACATGAGCTTTTGTACGTAAAACTAAGAGGTAATGATAATAATATAGATTTCTTTTGTGAGAGAAAACTTTTATAAACTCTCTAAAGCAAGGGCAGCTGCGCTATTATTTCTTCAGCTCTGCGCTTTATAAATATAAGGTAGAACAAAAGTATAAAAATTGCTTTACGTCAGCAATGTTGTACTTGAGGCTCTCCAACTGTTGCCCTATAAAACGGAAGCTGTAGGTCTGCAACCATATATATGTTCTACAAAATAATAAATGACTTGTTTGCATATATAAATTAACATTGGGGAAAAATGCACCCCAGCAGTAGCAATGGACACCAGTCAGTGATTGTTTTAGTTTGGCCAACTGCTGCAAATAAAGCAATGGAAGCAAACGTTTGATTGGTTGCCATTGGGTGCCAGTATGGGTTAAAAGTATCATTTTACCCCCAAAGAAAGGTAATTGTAAACCTTTGCCTCAGTTTCCACCATTATACTCCTGGTTTTCACTGTTTTAATTCTCTAATTGTTCCAGTTACAACACAGTAATATATTCTATAAGAGAATGCATATTAGCATTGTCAGTGTATAGTATTCAAATTTAGAAACCTGGTGGCTGAATCAGGCCCTGAAAAGTCTACGTAGTTATTCCGGCTACAGGCCTTGTTACATAGGCAATGGGAATTATGATGATGCATTAATGCCAGGGCCCATAATAATAATTACACAGTACCTTGCCTAACTAGCCCAGGTTACCTTTACTGTTTTGGCATTTCTCCTTATGGAAAATCTGCTATCATAGTGATGTATGATGCAGGTGCAGTTCATAATATGTCCTAACTACTCCATAACTACATATGTGGCAACACACAACCAAACATATATCCACATATCTGAGAATGCTAATAATTATTACACAGAGGAGGAATATGTGGTCAACACCATTTAAAGACAAAGGGTACTTCATTTTCATACTCCATACGTAAGCCGAGTAGAACTTTTCACATACCGCAGATACGTAGTTTTAATGTGTCAGATTACATAATAGGTCTACAATTCATTATGTCAAACTGTATGGTTCCTGTGTGGTCATCTTAAAAGTACATGTAATGTGACAAATAATAAGCAATACCCCCATTGTTATAGAGTTATGTGGGGCCTTGTTTTTCTAAAGATGAGGCCAAGGGCTGAGTTGTTTTTCCATTAAAAAATTCAAGTTGCTGAGGGTATTTTTTACACAAAACTCGAATTTATTGGTTAAAAAAAATTAATTTACAAAAAAAACTTTTTAGAGATTTACTATACCCCTGTAGCTGGATATAGCTTGAATACGAAAATACACCCTCTGTCAAGGTCACATAGAAGTCAATGGCAGAGGTACCTTGAAACAATTGAAGATAATAGCCTTCGTGATGTTTGAGTTTTTTCAGTGGGTTCCGCTTGAAAACTCAATTAATTTCAGTGCTTTTCAGAGTTTTTTTTCACCGAAAATTAGATCAATTAAGAGTTTTTTGGGTTGTTAACCCTGATTTCACTGGTTTTTACATTCAAGTTTTTTTTTAAAATTAGAAACCATTTGATTTATGCGTTCATTCGAGTTCTAAAAAACACACAAAGCTGTAAGATTTCGACCTTGGATAAAATGTCCCTATTTCCATAGGTTAAAATGCAACCCAGCTAAGCAGAATCTACAGTATTTGCGGATTGATACTTTTGTTTCAGATCTGAAGATTCTGTAATCGAAGTGCAGGGTCAGGCCAAGCCAACAGGGCACCCTATGCACCCAGTCAGCTACATCCCCCGTGCATGCACCATAACAAGAGAGGGGAGAGTAACGAAGGGGGGGGGGGGGGGGTGATAGAGGGGAGGCAAGAGCAGGGGGGGAAGGAGCAAACCACCCCAGACTTGGTTTAGGCAGAACACATTTGAACAGGTAACTACCCAGCACCCCCAACATCTTTGCACCCTAGGCATGTGCCTCTTCTGCCTACACCTAGTTCCTGCCCTATTTTAATGTCACTGTAAAATGCCCAGAAAAACCTTAAAAAGGGCTTCCTACTGCTAAATTGTATTGCTTGTGAAGGTGCAGGTGGTATTTTCACAATATTCACTTGTGCCTGGAGTAAAATGGACAAGTCACCTATAGGACACTGACAAGAAAAGCAGAATAGCAAACAGAGTGCCAGTAAATATATCCATGCAAACTTCTATTCATGCCATCTGCTTACTTGCCCTAGGACATTATTGTGACAAAATTGTTGGCACTGTATTAAAGTTGTGATCATTGCTACTCTAGTTGTGTGCAATGACATCAAGTTAAGTAAAGTCCTGCAGCCTCTTTAATGGATTCACAAAATAACAAATATGGTATTTTTATTTAGGGAAAACTACATGGAAATGATGTACTGTAGAACTTACAATTTGCAGAGGATTAACGTTCTAGAATATAACCTGATGCAATTCATTATTTATTAAGTGTGATGGGCATATTTGATTGTGTGTCTGTATAAGCCCAATGGCTTCAGCACTTTCTGGTTGAGGTATAAAGGGCCTCTATCCGTTTTCCTGTATATAAGTGGACTAGCAGTGCTTAATGTTTGCTAAATCTGTTACATGAAACAAAAGGATCAATTTCTTTATTGCAAAGTGAAAGCAACATTAATCTGATCCAACACCACAAACTAAGAAAAGCAATGCAGAATGGAGTGATAAAAAGAAACAGGGTTGCCAACATGGAAAATCCAGTGATTTGTTTCTGCAACTTCAGTACCACTGTCTAAGGGCCCTTACACACGGGCGTTTTAACCTGCGCTCCGTTTTGCTGCGTTCAGCCGCAGGGGAGCGCAGGTAAAAACGCTTGTGTGCAAGAGCCCTTAGAACCTGGATCTATTAGTTCAGTAAACTACTAGTGTGCCGGGGGCCATGCAACATCCATATGTGGACAGAGCTTTGCTAAGCTGAACCACAAGATACTTATGCCAACAGGCTTTTAAAATATTTTAGTAAGAAAGAAAGAGCTCTCTGAACAACTAAAGTAGAATGTTGGTAATCAGATTTCTTGTTTGGTTAGATGGAGTCAGCTTAAGCATGCTTATGAAGGGCTCATTGCACCTTTCCCATAGAGGAGAATGCAAATCTAGAGAGCTCCATCGAATACTTGACCAGAGCAAAGCTAATTTCTCTGAACTTTTTTTTTTTTTAATATGGTTCATAGTTACGTCACGGGCATGTTCAGTTGTGATAGAGTAGTGTGTTGGTGACGTTTGCATGTAAATTCATGAAAAACCAGTTTCTTTTATCATAAAAAAAAATGAACATTCCTTGTTTTTCATAACCGGTTTGTATTAAAATTGCTCATTGTTTGCAAACTTTCTACCATTAGTAACCTTGTGCCATGTATGATTGAGAAGAAGATAATAAGCAATGGATGCAGTCCAGCAGATTAACTGCTTTTAAAATTTCTCATGTGTATGAATGCAAGCTTGATACCCCATGGGTGCTTCTGCTGTGCAGAATTAGAAACCTTTCTAGAATAACAATTGCTGTAAAAAAAACTGTTTATTGTGGCATTGTTGGAAGCTGGGTTCCTTACAAAAAAATTGAAATTTGATTCCATATTATTGTAACAGGTGGAATAAGGTTCTGAAATGTCTAATAATAAAAAAAAAGTTTCATAACATGTTTTTAATGTGTTTATTGAATGTCAAAATATATGGTCACCTTGCTGGAATGTCAAAATCAACAACATTACAGCAGGCAAGCAAATACCTGTGATCAATTATCTCAACACTGGAGTTTGTAAACTGGATAAAAAACCTTAAAAATCTTTCCAAACTGGTATATAGACAGGAGTAAATAAACCACCATTTTGTGATAGTCTGTGTGCTGCCTCAGAGATCACCTGTCCAGAAATACTGCAGGAAGAAGTGTGGAAGCAAAAGAATGCCGTCTGTTAATTGGCTCATGTGACCTAACATGTATGTGTGTCTATTTGTGCGCACCATGAAATCAGATTCATCAATTCCAGTGCACAGCCCTTAGTACTTAGATTGACAATTTTCTTTTTAGAATTACACAATGGTTAATGCATACTGCTAGAAGAGTATATTTTTATGAAAATTGTTCAGATGAAGCAGGGTTTTACAGATGAGCGGTTTTATGCAATGTATTTTATAGAGAGAGCCAAGTTATTTGGGGTTAGTGTTTTCATGTAACCCTCTGCAGGTGCAAAATAGTTTTAACTATTTCTTATCTCTGCTATGGCGTTCCTTCAGGGTTGCTTCTCTGACTAACGCGCTTCCTAGCCAATAGTTTGGCAGCAAAAACACAGAGCGCATGCATACGTGTGGCACATTGACTCAGACAGCAGCCCCAGTGTCCCCCAGTCCAACCCTGCTAGGGAGAGTTTTAGTTATACCATATTCTTTTCATTGTCTCTTAGTCTATTTATGCCCTGGAGGACCATTAAATGTTCAGGGATAATTTATTTATTCATTCAATTCCATAATCCAGACTGGTGCTTTGCCAGAACTTTCTCTTGTTTTGATACCTCTGTCTTTTTGAATCCATTCACCAAATTATTACTTATGTAGGCAATTGGCTGCACCAGAGCTTAAGACTAACACAACTTAAGAAAAAAAAAAAAGTGTACTATATTTCCAGACAGGGTTCCGTTATTTGAAGAACACAGTACACCTGTCTAGTAGAAGTAACCACACTTCATCTATGGCCTTGGTATACATTTCACTTTTTGTTAAGTCACTTCAGCATATGGACTACAAGAAATTAGAGGAAGCTTTGTGTGAGAGCCTTACCTTTATGTTAGTGTTGCCTCTAGTGGCACACACACATTTTGAGTGCGCACAAATAAACGGTCTGGAAACATTAAAAGTGCTCACAGAAGAATTTTTTCTGTGCCGAGTGTCATGGAGAAAATTTTGGATCCCAGATGCTCATTAAACTTTTTCAGCGAATCCGTGCAGAATACAAGGAACATGTAAAGTGAAAGAAGCAGAGTCCTGTAATCAAAGCTTTATTCAGTCAGTTCCAAAAGAGCGAAAAAATATTGAACTGAATTTGCTAGTTCACAGATATGAAGAGAGAAAGTAAATCAGAATACAAATGCACCTTTGTAATAATTTACAGATACTAAATGACAAAACTACAATTTCACAAAAAAATTGTAAACATTTTTTGCACACTTTTCAGACCTTTTTTTGGCAAAGTGCTTGGATGATGACAAATAAATAAACACACAACTAAGTTGGACTATTTCCAGACAACACAAAAAGGGGGGGGGGGGAAATGAAGTCAAGGAATTTAGTGGCACTTAAGTATAACCCCATCAATACTCACATGCAAGGGCAGCAACAAAAGTCCTTAAATTCATGTGTATAAGTTCTCGTTCACAGCTGAGAGATGCAAAAAAAAGCCAAGCATCCTTTTCTTCAGCGATGAAGGGGAGTTATATAAGAAAGCATTATGTTTCAATTATATTTTATACACAATAAATGACTCAATGTTATACCCAACGTACATTCTTGAAAGCGGGAAAAAAAAATACATTTAAGCGTGACTTATTGGTAGCTGTGTCATGGAGTGAGGCAACAATGACTGGAGACCAAGAGCATTCGGAGAATGAGCTTTAAAAAAAAAAAAAAAAAAAAAGTGTTAGAGTGTATACATAAAAAATAAAGCAGAATGCTTAAAGGGAAACGGTCACGGGAAAACGTTTTTTATTTTTAAAACGCATCAGTTAATAGTGCTGCTCCAGTAGACTTCTGCACTGAAATCCATTCCTCAAAAGAGCAAATCAGTTATGAAATCTGACATGGGGCTAGCCATTTTGTCAATTTCCCAGCTGCCCTGGTCATGTGACTTGTGCCAGCACTTTAGGAGGGAACCGCTTTGTGGCAGGCTGTTTTTCCTTCTCAATGTAACTGAATAGTATGCAGTGGGACATGGGTTTTACTATTGAGTGCTGTTCTTAGATCTACCAGGCAGCTGTTATCTTGTGTTAGGGAGCCGTTATCTGGTTACCTTTTCATTGTTCTTTTGTTAGGCTGCTGGGGGGGGGGGTGATATCACTCCAACTTGCAGTACAGCAGTAAAGAGTGATTGAATTTTATCAGAGCACAAGTCACATGACTTGGGGCAGTTGGAAAATTGACAATATGTCTAGCCCCATGTCAGATTCCAAAATGAAATATGAAAAAAAATCTGTTTGCTCTTTTGAGAAATGGATTTCAATGCAGAATTCTTCTGGAACAGCACTATTGACTGATGCATTTTGAGAGAAAAAAAAATTTCCATGACAGGATCCCTTTAATGATTTATCCAATTACAAACAAGATTGATTACGTCCTGGCAGATCTATTGGAGAAAGGCTTGTTACCGACATTTTCCAAATATGGCTGTCTGCCTTACACCTTTTTTACGTTGTCCCAAGCTCCTTGATAATTACTTGTGGACTTAATGGATACAAGGAACCTAGATGCTATTGGTTTTGGAAGCACAAATAAACACAAAAGAGGTTGCTACTCTATAAGGTCTGCTTATTCCTTGTGCTCGTAGAAACCTTGAGGTTTATGGATAGAACTTGTGGTATGCACATATTTATCAGAGCAAGTATTGACATGATCCACAGCTTGCCTCATATTTAAGCAATTCTCCACAAAGGGCAAGGACTGCCTTCTAGTAAGCATATAGTCTATGGCAAATGTGATCGCCAACTGTGCCAAAAAGGCCACAAAGGAATTCTCTGTGTTCAAATGAGATACAAGACATATGAATCATTATGCCAAAGTCTAGATTTCCAGTTACAATCAGATAGTTATGATCAGCACAATATTCTCAATTTTGGTTTCTTACAAAAAAACAGTCAACACAATTCTTAAAGACTAAATAATAGGGATGAACCAAATCCACTATTTTGGATTTGGCTGAACCAACGAATACTTTGCAAAAGATTTGTCCTTATACCTAACCGAATCCTAATTTGCATAACCTCCCAGCACTAGGGGCCTACGCAGTAGATTTGTCGCCATGCAATGTAAATTGGACAAAACAAATACTGCTGGCACTCCACTTTTTATATTTGTTTAAACCTTGCAGTATATGCAACAGTGTTCCTGCACAAACCAGTTCTTAAATTGGATAAGGGGTTGAAAAAGTTAGGAAGAAAAAAAAAAAAAACCCAGAACGGAGCATGGCATGCATGATGTTTATGTTGTATAGCTTACCATCCATGTAACTATGTAAAGCGGTTAGCATTGGTCCATCCTGAGGAACGTACGCAGAATAGGTCATTTCTTCTAACATTGGTGGAGACAGTCTAGATGGCTGCACAGCGGTAACTGGAGTGGTTGATGAATGATTTGGACTAACATGTTTCTTATGGCGTGCTCTACAGTTTTGAAACCAAACCTGAAACAAGGTTGAAACAGTTCAGTACAAAAACTTTCTACAAGCTTCTTAAAGTCAACCAGATAAAGATCACTGCTGGTTACTAAGTGCTCGGTTTTGTGACCACCACACACAAGAGTTTGTTCGCTCTTCTACTGCACAGCATGGTGCTTGTGTGCTAAATATTTATAACAAAAAAATGAAAGAAGAATGAAGGCAATGCAAAAAGGCATGGGGGTATGTGATGAAAGACAGGAGCCGGTAGCATTTACCAGTCACCTGTATAAAAGCAAACATCTTACAGTTGTCGTGGGTTATTGCACCTGGTCATAGGTTTATTACAATTATTTTCATTTAATAAGATCATAAGTTTAGAAGGAAAGCATTTTCCACTAGCTGAAAGCTAGAAGACACAACATGAAATAGAAGGGAGAAAAACCTTAACAGAAAGGCGAATAACCATTCCCAAAGAGGTGATGGTGGCTTAAGTAAAAGGAAATTAAACAATCATGGAACAAAAAGACAAATTAGAATGAATTTAATGGACTGAAAAGATGGAGCAACTTACTGTATGTTTTTATGCCTTCACATTCTGTTGTCTGATTTCACATTCCATTCTATGCAATCCGATATTTTAAGCAAAAATATACTAAAAGTACATCTCTATATACAAGTGTGGGACCTATTATCCAGTAGGATTGGGGCCTTGGGTTTTTTTTGGGTCTCTTCATAATTTGGATCTACTAAAAAAAAAATCATTCAAAAAGCAATTGAACCCAACAACCATGTTCTGCTTGCAATAGATTAATTATATATTAGTTGGTATCAAGTACAATGTACTGTTTTTATATAACAAAAAATCATTTTTAAAAATTGGAATTATTTGTTGAAAATTGAGTCTATGGGGTATGGCCTTCCTGTAAGTCTGAACTTTCCGGATAATAGGTTTCCAGATAACAGATGCCACACCTGTATATGTAACCTGTTTATTGAACCATTCACAAGGCAAGCTAAAAGGTTTTCACCTGTATTACGCGTCTGCTTAGACCTGTCCTTTCCGATAGTTTTTGTAGCGTTTGTGCATCGGGATTGTTGTCCTGCGCAAACTGTGCCTGCATAACCTGCAAACATCATAGGATTTCTTTACTAGCAGTTATAGACTAACACAATCATATTGGGAAAGCAATTCAAAGTTTCCTTTGATACATTTTTATTCATTATATACACACACACTGTAAACATTTATACACATTTTCCCAAAAGAATTATGAATGATATATTATACAAATTTCCAAAATTACCACTTTGACATCAGGAACACAACTTTGAGAGGCACTATACTAAAATCTGTTAATTAGGAGCTTAGACAAAAGGGCTGGATAAGTTGACCACTGCGAACTTCTGGCGAGGGCTTTAAAAACCAAAAGAAGAGCTATGGAAAGCAAGAAGTACATTTGTGGCCAACCAAATCAAGCAGACTAAACTTACACAGATCCACTTGTTTGCAAGGTCATTATGGTTACAGGCGCTTTTCCAATTTGCACTTTAATTTAATTAAGATGACAAGATAGTAAAATGTTGAGCTGTTCATGGCTAGTGATGGCCGAAAATTTGCGAATTTCCAGAGAAATTCGCAAATTTTTCGCCAATTCGCAAAACGAGTTGCGCGTCGTTTTCGGCGCGTCGCGTCAAAAACGATGCGCGACTCGTTTTTGGCGGCAAATTTTTGGCGGCGAATTTTTCATGCTGTTTCGCGAATCGCGGGAATTCGCCGCGAATTCGCCCCTGGCGAATAAATTCACCCATCACTATTTATGGCTAGTCTAGGTTTAAAACAGCAAGCTTAAGTCCTAAAGATAAAGAAAATATATGGAACAAATGGTATTTCCATTAAACAGCTAAGCAGGGAATTAAATGAGGGAATAGTGATAAATGGTGCCCAACTCTACAAATGGCCACACCGATATAAAAAAAGCTTATTATACACCATTTAAAAAAAAAAAAAAAAAAAACGGACAGAGTTGTGTAATGAACAGAAGCAATGCCTTGCCTTTAAATTTTAGCATATTTATATTTGATTGTCTTCTCCAATTGGACTTGGAATTACATACCTAGGGGTTACTGGACTAGGAAACACTACTCCTATGCTACTACATCAATGTTTAGGGCTGTGTAAGTATGCAAATATATGGTGTCTATAGCAGCGATGCACCAAATCCACTTTTTGGGATTCTGCCGAATCCTTTGTTAAAGATTCAGCCAAATACCGAACCGAATCTTAATTTGCATATGCAAATTAGGGTCGAGAAAGTAAAAGGTGAGGAAACCCTTTTTCTTTGTTTTGTGACAAAAAGTTATGAGATTTCTCTTCATACGTCTAATTTACATATGCAAATTAGGATTCGTTCGGCCAAATCCCAAATTGAATCCTGGATCCGGTGCATTCTTAAGTCTATAGCCGCTACCTAAACACTTAAGCAGAGTACGCAGAAGTCCATTTGTGAAAATTCAAGAAAGACTAAGAAACCAAAACCCTTGTGGAAAGGACAACTCACCTGGAGCTGGTCTGCTGTGAAACTGGTACGAGCCCTTTTAGCTGGCTTTGGTTGATTTATATCCTGCTCTGTTAATAAAGCACCCTCCACACTAACCCGGTTTCCTGGAACAGTGGGGAAAAAATAAATTCATTGTAAATCTTCCAGACCTTCTAAGCACAATCAGAAGCCTAGCTAAAACGCATGCATAGTACTTACCATTTTCCACTGCTCTTTTCAGATTGTCCAACATGCAGTCATAATGAACTCTGCAAAGGACTTTTTCTTCTACCAAAGCAAACTCCTCTCCTGTGGACAGCTGCCGCTTGCAGGAGTAACAAGCAAAACAAGCCAAGTGATAGACATTGCCCTTTGCTCGTCGCACCCAGTCAGTGGCATGGATGTGTCGACCACACCGCGAACACCGTGTTCCATACCGTCTAAAACAAAACAAAAATATTGGCAGGTTAAAACATTTTTTGCCCACCTCGTCGTTCTCAAAACGGACACTCTGATATATCAAGTACATACATGTACACTACCTAAAATAATCAAGCTTGCAGTAGATGTCTTTATCTTTGATGTAGCAGCTAGTGTGCCTTCCAAGGGACGTTCTGCATACACTACAGGACAGACAGCGGACATGCCAGCACAGGTCATTTACCTGAAAAAATAAAAATAAATAAAAAATCCTTAAACGTTCAGGTCTGATCTAGTAGAACATGTTTAACATACAAAAAGAATTATGATGCAGGAACACAAATTTGATAATTAGCATTAATAGGTTTCCTTCATTCCCACTGCATTTAAGAGAAGTCACTTTTGATAAAGGTCATTTAAAAGCAGTTCCTATTGTAGATGCAAAAAAAACAAAAAAAAAAACAAACATTTAAATTGTAGCTAGTCCATAAAGTGTTCACCATGCAACACATACTCTGCACATTTAGAACAAAAAGAAAGGATTAGAAATAACATTTGACAGATTTGCTACACTGAGCAGTTTACAATTTCTCAGCAATCAACTGCAATTATTAGCAATTATAGCATTGTGTTGATCACGCTTTAAACAGAGGATTAGGATAACGCAATGTGAAATTTTTTATCAAGTGACAAACAAAAAAAAAATGTAATGGTTTAGGACTCATGATAAAGCCACAACTACAAATGGACACTTATTGCTACCCTGTCCCTAACCTTTCACGTTGCCAAAGAAAATGTTAAACAAGCTGGGCAAACAAGAATAAGCATTCAAAAAAAAAAAAAAAAAAAATTATGAATTTGGAAAACCCATTCTGTCCCTGTCGCAGATAGCCAACAGCTCTCTGAAAAATATCGTTAAAAAAATATAACCGGTACAGTAAGTGTAAAAACAACTGTAGATTTTCAGGAAAATTGAGCCATTGAGCTTTGAATAAGTTGCAAATTTGCTCTAACTTACAACATTTTAATAGAGCAAATTAATAGAGACAGAAGGATATGTTCTGTGTGAAAATGTAAAGATTCCCTGATATTACACCTGACATTTTGGGTGCGAGCTGTTACAAACAGAGGAAAGAAAATACATTTGTTCCTAGAAGTTCCTATTATACAGAATATGAAAACCTCCTTGCAAAGCACTGGAGATTGTAAAACCAAATTCCCTTTCAATACAACTGAAGTACAGGCATACAAGAAGCATCTTACTATATCAGTCCTTACAGAAGTAGGTGTAACATACAAAAACAGAGAAACCCCCCTACCACTGCCCCAAATCATTAGTACCAATACTAACTGGGTTACCTACAATTCTGTATAAGTCACAGCAGCATGCTGGGACAGTATAGCAAGTATCTAATGTTTCAGCTCTCGTGAATTTTGATTTAGTGAACCGCCAATTTCTCAGTACGTATTTCAAATTAATCTTTAATTTATACAGTGCAGACATATTCTGCAGAGCATTAGCGATTATCTATCATTCACATCAGTCCCTGCTAGTGTGCGAGAGGAAACCAGAGTACCAGGAGAAACTCGCACAGACAAAAGGAGAACATTTGAACTTAGAGCTCATAAACTACAAAAACATTTACTTTGGAATACTTGTACTTCTTATAAATTCTCACATTAAGCAAATATATTTTATACATTAGTATCTGACAGGACACGCAGACTTGATTTAACAAAGTTTAACAAATGATTTAACGGGAGGCTGAATGATGTAATTTCACTTTTAGCTTGTGTATCCCAACCCCCCAGTAATCCTAAACATTGTATTTATTTTCTCAAGTAGGTTCTCAAAGTAGCGAGTTTTTAAATAATTATGATGTCAGGCCTCTTAAAAAGGCAAACTAACTAATTATTCCTTTAATTCATTTGAGTTAATGTTAATGATTATCAACGTGAGAGCTTAATGAAAGTCTCTAAATGAGTTTTGATCAGTTAATAAATTATAAGCCAATGCTGTAGAAATGTAGTGATACGTAAATATACATGAGTTGAAAAAAAAAAAATTCCATTCAGAATTTGCTTTGACTTCTTGTGTACCCATACATTTTTAGGACACAGTAAAATCATAATTTCATCAATATGACATACATCCTATTATGCATTTTTTCCACTTTTTGAAACAATTTGCAGTTTTATGCTGCCCTCACTACAGCCTATGATTAAGTGTCTTAGGACACAAAATGCATCAGGCTTTTTGTACATGATGTAAAATAAAGATTTTTGTATTTTTGACAATACTTTTTGCTCCTGGATTTAATTTCACTGACTTTGGAGTTCCGGAGTGGTGCCTGCCTCTTCTCAAGTTTCCCAAGTGCTTTACTCCCCTTTGCTGAAGGTCTGGGGCATGAGCACCCAGACCCACCTTGGAAAGCAGTAAGTTTATCCAGTATAATAAGAGAATCCATGTTCTACATAGTTTTATATATCTCACTTATGGGAACACTTGATAAGGGGGACAAAAAACAAAAGAATGCTGCAAATACATGCTGTTCTTGCTGGACATCAATGGTATTTACTTATTTTACCCCATATATATTTAACCAATTTATTCCTCACTAATAAATGTTCTGTGGGGATATCTAAACACTTTTTAAGAGAATATATAACAATGCACATAGTACAGGGAGCTTGTAAATATTATATCAATATAGCAATAATGGATTTGTTTTTGGACAAAGTGTATAAGTATCTTATAACATGGAAATGGGGAGTTTGTTATTATAGATTCACCACACACATATTGGTATGAAATGAGGTTAAGGACCAGAACATCCAGAAACACCAGATTTAGGAAAATGTTGCTGCAGTCTGCATACCTTAAGCAGGTATTTATCTACTATTTCCATGCCACAGTTGCTGCACACATTCTTGCCCTGGTTGAGGCCAGCCGCTGGCATGGAGTGAGGAGAAGAGGAGGATTCAGGAGACAGAGGAGCTGATGAACAAGAATCCTCATCCATTGCAGCACCGGGACTTCCATGCACCTAGGACAAAACCAAAAAAAGTTGAAGAATTGGGATTACCAAGAGTAAAAGGTGGACAGAAGGGTGGACCAGGATAGTGTTTTAAAGCAGATATAATACAATGATCATTCTTTGCAAGTTTTCAACAGATATAAATAAATTTTAATTGTTTTTAGAGTTTGTCTATATAAATTAATAAATACAAAATTATTTCTATTTTCTGCCTTGGAGGTTTTGACTTTTTATAACAACGTAGTTGCAGAAGTCATTTGATGAACAGAAGCAATGCAATACAAGATTTCCGTTACATTGTTATGAGACACAACCAGCAGTGCAGAAAGGGACAAGAAACGAAAAAAAACACCACGGTCAATTTCCATCAAGCAAAAGTTGCTTAGAATGCCTGAAAACAGTGATGAAATCATAATCATTATTTACATCTGGGGAAAGGGCATAATAAACAAAATAAAGAGCCCAACATAAGTGATATTCACACGGACAATCACAATGCAAGCTGTGAAATGTAGTGCCAAGCTATAGGAAACCCACGCAGAATTTTATACTAGAAACAAATGTTGCCAACTCGACAGGTCAGATTTGTTACATGCTGCAGATTATCTAGAAAAATGTAGTGAATTTTGTGGCCTTTACTGGTTACATAGTGTGTGTGTGT
>CM044437.1:72725686-72740804 GCA_024363595.1 Xenopus borealis
ACGCTACGGCAGGAATATCCTTGTCTTCCAGTTTGCACAAAAACATCTGCTCGCTCTTCCAATACATGGCACTGCCACTCACATACCAACTCCACAGGGGCCACACATCCACACAACTGGAAAACCCAGGACCAGCTCTCCCACTGCCTCCCAGCTCCTGACTCCAATGCTGACAATTTGCTCAGAAAAACAAAGTTTTGTTTTCAAGTGGGTGGAACCAGCAGCGAAAGGAAAGAAGGGGCTTTGCTGGCCGCACCCCCCTGTGCCAGACACTCCTCCTTCCATGGTAAGGACTTGGCCAAGCCAGGCAACCAACTCCAGGTTTTTATGTAGCAATAAAAAAAAAGCCCATACAGGTAGAAAGATTCGAACAATTGCTGTGATCCCCTTTTCCATCCATTGGCAGTGCTACATTGTCATTCTCAGTATAGATTCCTGTTGGTTACACTGTATGCAGTGGGTAGAAGGTCCCCATAGTGCCAGAACCCTCTCAGTGATCATTTGCAGCCCCAACATCGTGGAGCACAAGTGCTTGCCCTGAGGCAGCCCTGCGTGCTCCTATTAGAAAGCTTGCTCATTAGGAGAAAAAGGCAACATGTGAGTCACCCCAGTGCTGTGTGTGATGACTAGTTGGGAAATCAAGCCTACAAGGAACAGTATGTTGCTAATTAGCTTAAGCTCCCAGGCTGACAGGGAAAAAGCCCACATAATTGAAGCTGATGTGCTGAGCTCTGTCTGTCTGGAAGCAGTGTGGGACTCACAGCCTTGCCTCTCACTAATGCAACTGGGTCCATCCTATACACACAGGCTCCTCGCCATTTGCTGTCATGTAAGGACTAGTGACAAGCAACTTCACTAGGGCTCATCATCTGCTACAGGTGAGCTCAGCGACTTGGGGGCGCAAGGTATTCACATTATTCGTTATTGCCCACCTGTGGGTGGGCGATATAAATGAAGGTTCTCTGTGGTTTACTATTCAGTTCTCTTTAAACCATCTGCGTAGAAATCGATGGCGATAATGCTTGCGCGAGTATAGTACTGGTATGAACGCGGACAAGTGTACTGGTATAACAGGGATAAGAGAGCTGGTATAACAGGGACAAGCGTACTGGTATGGCGACAAGTGTACTGGTATAACAGGGATAAGAGAGCTGGTATAACAGGGACAAGCGTACTGGTATCATGGGGATGGGGACAAGTGTACTGGTATAGCAGGAACAAGAGAGCAGATATGACAGGGACAAGCGTACTGGTATAATGGGGATAAGAGTAGTGGTATAACGGGGACAATTGGTATAATGGGGACAATGCTGTGAGTATTATACTGTATCTCCTCTATGTACAGAGAAGCAAAGCAAGGGAGTCATGTAGTGAACCACAATACTAAATAATAGGCACCGGTTACTTTCTCTTCCTACATACATACATATAAAGACTATATGAAGTGGGGGGTTTTATATACCGAAGAGCACCCATATAGTGCACCCCTGTTATAGCAGAATATGCGGCGTGTCCAGTAGACAAGATAGATACCCACAAGCATCCCCACACCTGCAATTTACATTTGCAACGTACATTTCATGATATCTAAACTTCCCACTAACACCGAGCCCAGCACATGCTGCAAGTAAATACAGATGTGGCTTTCTATCACATGCCAGCGGCGCCCCATCTCGCAATCCCATAGCAATAATGGCAAACTTCTTCTGTTCTGATGCTATGTTTATGTCGGGCTAGCAGAATTAAACAAATCGGCATTTTTCTAATTAGCCTGTGTGCACACGTGGCTTTTGTACAGCGATTCAGTTTATTGGCGCTGCATAAAACCAATTTCTCACGCTGGATGTGCTGTATACAACTGCTGCCAAGTCCCAAGACTACCTGCTGCACCCGAGACCTTTATCTTTACCCTTATCACGTGCCCTGCTCGGGCGAGGGGGCTGCTTACAAACTCAAGGATGGAACACTGTTCTGCAAGGTTTAAACAGGGCTTTAACGGGCAAATCACACGGCTGTAAAAAAAAAAAAGTGTATAATCTCCTAATAATGTGTACAATGTTGGCAATCCCATCAAACGCAAACAGAGATCCTTTGCACAAGCAGCTTGCACTGCGGGGACCTTTCCTAAATATCATTCATCAGTCGCTACAATAAAGCAGCTCTAGGTCATTGCAACTTGCAACTTGAAATTTAAATGAAATAAATCGGAATTAGCAAATGACTACTTAAGAAGTTAAGCCGGGTCTCAACCAGCATTTACATATAGTGCACACAGGGAATAAACACATGTTTGGTTCTGGGTGGGGGGGTGCAAGCAATATTTTGGCTGGGGGTTGGCAAGGCCAGAATTACAGTGCGTTTTCCCAAATCCCCTACAAGTGGTACAACTGCTCAACATACCAGCTAGACTTTGTTTCTTCTTGTTTTCTTATCACCCAGGGTGCTCATGCTACTTGTTATCTGAAGGTCTATTATCAAATAATAAGGATAATTAGGGGATGCAGATACGATATATTTAAGATGTGGGAAAAAATATATTTGGTTATAATGAGATTTCTGATATCGTTGCGCTCCGAGTAATGAGAAGGTGCTCTACCTGTTGGCTTCCAGCACTTACATATGTATATTTGATCCCCTAACCGGAACTCTCAACCGTATTCATTTTATATTTCTTAAATTCCTATATATTCTTATATTTCCTATACCATATATTACAGTGACATTTATTTTCACAAACAACCGGAGAATGAAGAATAATTACAATTCGATTGCTTTGGTTTTCAGTTAAATTACATATTCCCTATTCATATAAATTCACCTCAATCTTTTATGTGAGGATTTTTTTTTGGCTGCCATCTGAATAAACCATTACGATTTGGGGTTTGATAAAAGTATTTGTAAAATAAAAATTCGTTATTTAATTAAAAAACAAAAAGTCCTTTAGCATAATGATAAACATTCAAACAATTTGTTAGTGTTTCTGTTCTATATAGTAGCACCTTGTTAGCCATTTGAAAAAAAAATGCAAAAAAAAAATGCAAAAAAAAAAAAAAGGTAAAGTTTGGTGATACCCTTTATTGGCTAACTGAATAAGTAACAATTGCAAGCTTTCGGAGCACAAAGTCCCCTTCAGGCAAAATACAAATGAAAGCTGAAAAGGCACATATGTATTATTATATGTTAGATCACTGAAAAAGGGTTTATGGGCAATAAATATAAATATAGTGGTAATTAGGATAATGTTAGGTAGTACATTTTTGTATTGTTGGGTACATTATTTTTTGAACGACTATATATATATAAATATAAATATAAATATATATATATATATATATATATATTGGGTTGTAGAAGTATTTGGGCAGCAGTTACAGTATATATAGGTAACCTGGCATCCACAAAGTTCTGGTTTTCTGCCAAACCTTACAAAATGTGATGATGAAGTGGCATAGCTTCACATATGTCCAAATTGTCTGTCTGTCAGTCTGCTTGTTCACACTTGGAGCATGATGTGCGTTTTGGCCTGGCTGTAAAACTTCAGTAGAAACAGAGACAGTGATTTCCAAATTGCACCTGTGTTGCACGCTGTATGTGCCAATGTGTGACATAAATCACAAAACGAACACGCTATTATATGCATTATGCAAGTAGCGCTGTGTTGAATTTTGATAGAACATTTACAAATGAAACTAAATCTTCCCATAATTACAACATTGTTTCGCCTTTCACCGATGCATATACCTTCTGAGATTAGCTTTGGGATATGCATGACTATGATGTATTCTGTATATCTGGTATATGCAGAAATATAGTTGTCTGGTGCGTATTTCCTATATACAGAGTATGTGTTATACGTATATAAGGATGTGTCTGCCGCAGTTTGATTTGTTTTGTATATAGCATGTACTACATGTTTGGTATACAGTAGAATCCCCATTTGAAGTTTTTCAGTGGACCAGAAAAAAATGGTGTAAAATCAGCGAAGTGTATTATGCATAATATATGTGGGGCCACAAAACAACAATGTAAAGTAAGGGGAAAAAGATCAGTGGATAGGGGGTTCTAATGTATATGATGATTTAAATAATTGTGCATAGAGAATGGATTTAAACTATATATATTTTTTTACATGAGGTGACATTGTGAGGAGAATGGAATTTAACAGTACACGTTTGGTATATGGGATAATGATATTTATTTATTATGTTTGATCAAATGCTATCATTATTATTAGATCTGCTGTATGGGAATATATACATTACCTTTATGATGGGAATATGGCGAAATAGGACATAACTGTTGTGTGTGGAAATAACTTGCATTGGCTGTTTGAGTAGCATTTGCCCAGGCTTTGTAGATGGATGAGTTTGATGAGTCTGAAAGAATACGATTTCTATATTCCTGTATCTGGGAATACACTCATGATTGTGTATGTGAAAGTTTATTATATAGGTGTTGTGTATTTTCATGTCTGGAATACTATGTAGTGAAAAGATAAACTATGTAGGTGTGGTATATGAGGGAGTAGATTTTGTGTACATTTATGAGATTTATTTTGATCAATTTGCCTGATATAAACGGCATTATGTTCTGTTTGTGCATTTGTTATATGTGAAGACAGGGTTTGTTTGTAGGGCCAGTATATAAGGAGGTAGGATTTCTTTTGTTTTTTGCTTTTGCTTGTACTTCCTTTATCCCTTGTATTTGTATGTGATCGGTATGGTTCGCTTACCCAAAATACACCACAGTGGCGCTTTTATAGTAATAATAATAATAATAATAATACAATGCTCATACATGGGGTATTATCAGATCGATATGGTTTATCCGCTGAAATGTCTATCAGTTCAGAAATATGAATCCGGTTCAGAGCAGAGGGCAATGCCAAGCAGTGGCACAAAGTCCATGAATGATTTTGGGGTGAAATGAGCAAGTTGCAGAGAAGGGTCGCAGTGTTGGGGTAAATACTTGTAGCTGTGGGGCAGTCGCTAGGAGACCGCATGTAGATGTGCATCTGGAGCTATAAAAAAAAAAAACAGGTGGATGATGGACTGAGCAGGCGCTTAGCTGCAGGACACGATTCCTATTGAAACACACGCCCTGCAGCCGCCTGTCCTGCTGCCATTGAAATCCCTGCTCTCGCCAGACTAAACCTGCTAATTGGCCCTTAATAGCTCCCTCCTGTCTAGTAGGAAACACTGTGACCTCGGGGCTTAGGCCGGGACCTCCTGCTGCACAACACAATTGCCCTCAGACCTTGGCTTTTTGGCAATGGCCATTTGGGAGCGGGTTGGCCCAGAAACTCCCTCCCTGCGACTGACAAGTGACAAGGCCAAATAAACGGCCACTGCGGGATTTTCCTCCAGGTCAGGGGGGCATTGTGCCACGAGAAACGCTGCATTGGCATCTAAACCCTCTGTGTCCAATGCTAGCTACATGTTCTACTGCTCACTATCAGGTACAGCAGCCTGTAGCCTTTATTACCTCTTGTATAAACTTCACTCGCCAATTGCACTCCGTGTACACACACGATAAATCACATTAATGAGCGCGTTTGTTTTCCTAAGATGCTGATCTACCAGTCCCTGAGATATTTCGCCTATATTGGCTGCTACTAGGTGAGCCGAGTGCGACTCAGTCTGTCCAAAAGGCTTGTGTAAAAACTACACACACACGGGATCCAGTGTTACCTTAACCCAGGTCTGCATCCTAGGCTCTACCCTCCACCGACCCCATCCGACCCCATCCGACCCGATAGACCAATGACTTCTGTGACTCCTTGGCATTTACTCACAAACAATAAACCATATTTAAAGGGGTCATTAACCTTACCAATAGTTAACTATTAGTATTTTACAGAATGATCAATTCGAAGAAACTTTTCAATTGGCCATCATTATTTTTTTTTTTATTTCCCTTCTGATTCTTCCAAGTTTTCAAATGGGGTCACCCCCATTCTAAAAAATATCTGTAAAACTACATATGTATTGTTATTGCTATTTTTTATTACTCCTCTTTCTTTTAAGGCCCTCTACTATTCATATTCCAGTCTTTTATTCAAATCAATGCATGGTTGTTAGGGCAATTTGGGCCCTAACAATCAGATGGTTGAAATTGCAAACTGGAGAGCTGATAAAAAGCTAAATAACTATAAAACCACAAGTAATAAAAAATGAAAACCAATTGCAAATTGTCTCAGAATATCACTCTCTACATCATGCTAAAAGTTAACTCAAAGGCGAACAACCCCTTTAACTTTTAATAGAATGTAGAGAGTGATATTCTGAGATAATTTGCAATTGGTTTTCGTTGTTTATGGTAGTTTATTTAGCTTTTTATTCAGCAGCTCTCCAGTTTAAGCAATCTGGTTGCTACGGTCCAAACACCCTCGCAACCATGCATCGATTTGCATAAGAGGCTGGAATATAAATGAGAGGTCCCAAATAGAAAGATGGGTAATAAAAAGTAGCAAAAATAATGTTTGTAGTTTTACAGACCATTTGTTTTTAGATGGGGGTCAGTGACACCCACTTAAAAAGTTGGAAAGAGTCAGAACAAGAAGACAAAATATCACAAAAGAATAAATAGATAACGAAGACCAATTGAAAACTTTGTTTGATTTGACTATTCTGTAACATACTGAAAATTAAAGGTGAGCTATCCCTTTAAAGTTAAATAGATCTATTGTCAGAGATATACAGTGAAACCTCAATTTTACATGCCCTGATTTTAAATTTTTGTTTCTGGTTCCCTGAAAAACATAACATGGGGGTATATATATATATATATATATATATATATATATATATATATAATATGTTATTTCTATGTGTGCAGAGGCTGATTAACAAACACTATGCACAAGGACAGCAGAGCAGCAATTATTCCAAGTACATAATTAACCCATTCAACCTCAGCAGCCTCTGCCATCTCCCATTAATCCGAATTCATAGCCAGCCCCAGCACCCTTTTTTGTATCTGTGTTGGGATATGAATGGAAGGAGTGTTCCCACTCGTGCTCCCTTCTGCAGGGGATGATCTGGCCAGTCCACACACATGACCCAAATACAAAGGCAGCGCTCCAGTACAAAGGGAGGGGTTCCCAGCTGGGTGGGAGTGCTTCTCCCCCCTATTTAGAACACTTAATGTGCTTGCCTGTGTTTATTTGAACAAGCTATAAGAAGTATACAAATCTACATTCCTCTTTGGCAAACATATATATTTTATCTTGCATAAAAAAAACAAACTCCGGGTGCTGTTAATTGATAACATTCAAACAAACCCGATTTGTAATTGAATAAGTTAACATATTTTTTTTTTTTCTTGTGGAAACGTAAAAAAAAAAAAAAAATCTCAGTTTTATTGTGTGAATTTGCAGTTCATCATTTTAAGGCTGGACTGCGAATAAATATTATTACATTTCCCTGGTTACTGGAATGCACAAGGTTCTTTTCCCAGATGCCAAGTAAAAAAAAAAAAAAAAAACCTCAGCTTTACAGATAAAGAGGGTTTGCAGAAGTGGCCATTGTGACGTCAACAGTAACGGACAGGGAGGACCAATGAATTCGTAGCAATACAGCAGAACTGATTTCTACAGATTACAGCATAAACACCGGATTCCCTGGGAGATAACCAGTGTGTTTCAGTACAATGTAACTCCACGGAAGTTGAAACATAAATTCATTTTTCAGTGATTATAACGTCATTAGAAAATCATAACTGCTATTGAAATCGGTTTTTATCTGGCCCTTATCACTACTGCCAATAAAGGCAATATTTTCTGCGCTGTCACTTGAATGGAAGAAGCAGTAGTCAGCCTTGCATAAGCTTTTTACAGGTCTGTTGATTAGATGGCTTCAGCTACATTATGTCAAAAGTCAGAACCACAGGGCTGGGGATGAAGGGACAGAGACCAATTCAATAGAAGTTATGTTTTAGAAAAAATACGTCATAATCAATAAAAAAAACTCATTGCAGAATTTCTTTCATTAGAATAAGTTTTACTTGGAGCTGGCATGTTTGTTTCAATCCAATGTGATTAAAAAAAAGTAAAAGCTTATGTTCTAACATAATGGATGATCTTTCATATACATGAGCAGTTTGAATACAATCTTTTTACAATGTTTTAATTATAATGTTCCTTCAGCTAATTGCAGTAATAAGAGAAAAATCACTTATTAGCCATTGCTCAGATGAATGCATTGGAAGGCAGGGCCGGAACTAGGGGTAGGCAGAGTAGGCGGCCGCCTAGGGCACAGTCATAAGGGGGGCGCACTTAGAAGGGAAATCATTTTTTTTTATTTCTTTAAGTTTTAACTTTGGCCCTGTCTCCAGCAGCAGTATTCTGCTCTACTTCAGTCCCCACCTCCCTCTTACTTGCCCTTTGCCTGGTACAGATCTGGGACAATATTTTTGCTGCTGCTGTTGCACAGGCTGGTGGCACAGGTACAGACTTGGGGGGCAATGGCTGATGGTACAGGTACAGACTTGGGGGGCAATGGCTGGTACAGACTTGTGGCACAGGTACAGACTTAGGGGGCAATGGCTGGTGGCACAGGTACAGACTTGGGAGGCAATGGCTTGTGGGCAATATTTTGAGTGCTGCTAGCGCAGATACAGATTTTGGGCAATATTTTGAGTGCTGCTAGCGCAGATACAGATTGGGGACAATATTTTGGGTGCTATTTGCTGGCATAGGTACAGATTAGGAGCAACAGCCTCCAAAGCCCCAGATCCCACCCACTCCACACGACTGTTAAAAGACCACACAGACTCAGCGCTTGGGCCGACAGGACAGGCAGGGGAGAGCCAGAGGGGAGAGCAGCGAACATGGACAAGGGGTAGGCAATGGAAAGGGGGGCGCCGGACAGGTGCCTGACTTCTGCCTACCCCTAGTCCATCTGCCCCTTCCCCTCTGATGCTCTCTCTTTGTTTAAAAAAAAAATAATTGGCTCCAGAGACCCTCATAAAAGTTTTTTTAATATCATTGGTGGTAAGGCCCCCCATAAAGTTGTTTTTTTTTTTTTTTTTTTTTTTTTTTTTTTTTTTTTTTTAATCTGGCTCCAGGGACCTCATAATATTGGGGGCCCTGAGAATATTTTAAAAAATTAAAAACATACATTGGTGTTCAGTAGAAATGAACTTGTGGCTTTAGGACTTCAAGTTCTGCTCTTTATGTCACTTCGGGTCTTTCCACAGCATCGGCTCATTTTCAGGACTTGGCGCTGCCTAGCGGGCTATTTCCTCCCTTTAGGCCCAGGCCCGGCACATTTGTACCCTCTGTGCCTCCCTGATGGTCGGCCTTGTATGCAGTAACTCCTAGAGAAAGGAGCGCACTCCTACTGGGAGCAATGACTGGAAGGCGTTTGTGCAATTGCACCATTGATATGTATAAGGGATCTGCATTGTATCACCCTGCAGCCTTGGATCTCATGGGAGGTGCCAGATGGAGCACAACCAGAGAAGGACACATCCTAGAGTTAATCAAAATCATACTGGCACGTTTATTATGCTTTTTGCACGCTTGTTAGATAAGAGCATGGTTACAGATTTACTTCCATATCTGTAATCTGCTCCATGTAATCTGTACATTCCCATCCAAACTGCACAGCAACACCCCCCCCTCTTTATAAATAACCTGCCTGTAGCAAATACTCATTTAAAGGAGACATGTAAAACACAAGAATGTGCCAGTGCATTAAACTCCTTTAGATATAGAAGAAATGTGCTTGAAAAAGTTTCTGGTTACTGAAAATTAATGCAAAAAATCCTACTATTCTCCCCCCTGTCCCACATTCTGCTGCCTCAGGCTGTGCAGGGGCGCCAGTGCACTGAGCACACTGCACTGTAGGACAGGAACCAATCAGCAGCTAGCAGGACCTGATAGGGAACTGAAGCCTGTCTTTGCTTGTGTGACTGCAGGACTGTGATTGGCTGTCCCCCTCCTCCAGTACTTCTGGCAGGGACTGTTAGGACATGCCTACCCTTCATTTGAAACAGGAGCAAGTGAACATCTATAGGTAACTCAAATAAAAGGGCTATTTTTATTTACAATAGTTTTTAGCACAATGTGAAACCAACACCATAAAGGGAATTTTTATCTTAGAAAAGAAATCTTAATTCTGAGTAACTTTGCAATATAGAGTCATTAAATTTTTTCTATGGTTTTTAAGTTTCTTGTGTATGTATTGCTATTAAAAGCAGTGCCTGTCTGTCCCTGTCTATACTCTGCCCTGAAAGCTCAGGCTATTGAAACAATTAAAGACAAGGCCTTTTGCAACATTGTTTAAAAAGTAACAACTAGTTTATGATTGAAATGTATGTAACACTGGATATCTATATTGCTAATACTACTAAAAGTGTTGCAAGTTATAATGTGACAAATGATACCTTTTAAAGGACCACTTGTAAAGAAATGTGATTTATCTATTGAAAAATGCAAATAAAAAATAAGTTACAAAAAAAAAAAAGTAACAACTAGTGATTTGAATTCTTGTGCTTGAGGGATAAGCTGCAAAGGTAAAGTCTCATGAAAATTTGTTTTTGACTTATATGATTTTCAGACCGCGTGTGGGTTGTCCTGACATTTTTTGTGCCATGGTGATGGGTCTTTTAGTTGATTGGACAGGGTAGAAGATTTCTGTCGGCTAGCAATAATATCTCTGCATATTTTGCATTTATCTCTGATGATATCAATGGGTGACTGTCACTACTATTTGTTGGACATAACTTTTGTACGATTGCAGACCTGGCCAGAACATTGTGTGATTTCTTCCTATACTACTGTATTTAATCTGAATTGTTAGTTGCAGGTTGGAAGATTTTGCCTTCCGATTGTTCATGCGATATAAGGCTAACATCTGCACATCTATGGTCAGCTTTACAAGGAAATACTACACAATATAAATCCCAGTGTAGTACACAGTACATTCTGTCAGATTCCCCTTCAACTGATTAATCCTTCTTCAGGATGCCATATAATTACATGCAGTTGGCCAGGTCCATTATTTGGCCACCCCCCCTGAATTCACATACCATAGACAGGCGCTAAGAAACTATTCATCTATTTGGAATTAATGCCGGTTGGGATAATAATGGTAACAGCGGCCCTTTTCTTTCTTGAAGGATCTTGTGTTATATCTATTTTTGGAAAAGCACCAAAAGTCAAAATCAGCTGGTTAATTACTGGCCATGTGGCCACCTATCCCCAAAATAAACAGATTCATATGACAGTAAATTCATTTGTACTTAGAGGGGTAGTTAATGTTCAAATTCATTCAAGTAGGAGGTAGATAGTGATATTGGGAGGTATTTCAGCAGTGGTCTTATTTTTAGAGCAATTTACCTTAGTAACCAGGCAGTGGTTTAAAAGTGATACTGGAAGATGAATAGGAGTGACAGGGCAGAATTTAGGTCTGGTGGTGCCCCAGGCACTGGGCACAGCCCACCTTCTTTCCTATGTGATCAGAGGATGGAAAGATGATCTCACTGTTCTCCTTATGTTCCAATATGTTCCCCCATCACTAGGGATGCACCGAATCCACTATTTTCCCGAAAGATTTGCAGATGCAAATTATGTGTGGGAAGAGAAAACATTTTTTACTTCCTTGTTTTGTGCCAGAAAGTCATGTGATTTCCCTCCCTGGCCCTAATTTGCATATGCAAATAAGGATTCGGTTCGGCCAGGCAGAAGGATTCGGCCGAATGTTTCTTTTTTACCATATAAGCACCCTTGCCTAGGCAGTGTCCGACTGGGACAGCAGCTGCCCCATCAAAAAACCTTAGACCAGGGACCATTTTTCTTCCTTTCCTTACTCTATTCTGCTAGTGGGGTCGGACTGGCCCGGTGGGCCCCAGCCCTCATGAGCCAGCACCGGGCCAGATCCCCTCTCCCAATCTGGACCTAAAAAAACCCCAAAACAATTAGCGGTGCTGTGCAACAGCATTGCAGTAGGGGGGCCAGGTGGTCCAAAGGGGGGCCCTGGACAGTAGTCCTGGTGGGCCCGGGCCCCCCAGTTCAACTCTGTCTCCCAGTCTCTTTTCTTTACATACTATAATCAATTATTCCATCTATTTAGCCTCTTTGTTCTCATAGAAATAGTAAATGGCCATGAAATAGGTCAAATGTTTAGCAGCAGAGTTTTCCTGGTATCCCACTGGGTCAGTCTAACATTGCGTCTAGGCATGTGCCCTTTGCTGCTTAAATGTTAAATATGGTTCTGAGGAGAAAGCTCACCGAACAATAGTTTTTTTACTGCAGGGGTCGGTGACCCTCATTTAGAGTTGGAAAATGTAGAAGAGGAACGCAAATAAAAAAAAATAAAATTAAAAAGGAAGACCAATTAAAAGATTGATTGGAATAGAACCTTCTATATATTTTGCTCATGTTATATATAGGTGCATGCTGCCCCTTTAAGTTTTTTGCTGAAGGGAGCCTGTTATCAGTCAGCTCTTACTCTTGCCTGTACAGCTTTGGAACTGTCATGGAGGTACTCGTATGTAACCGACACACATAAAATAAATACACACAGATGTTAAACAGATGCATAACAGAGAAGGTTTTTTTTATTAAAGTATAATAAGATATAAACCTTGATGTGGTAAAACATTTACATGCAACTATCACATGATAGATCTACTATTTGTCTACTCCTTACACCATACCACATACTCACCTGTATTTATTTGGGAATTCAGCTCTTATCTAACCGGCATAAAAAGGCCAAAATTAAAGGAGTGGTTCACCTTTAAGTGAACCTTTTATATGTTATAGAATTTCTACTTTTAAGCAAGTTTTCAATTGGTTTTCATTTTTCCTGTATTTTGCCTTCATATTCGATCTGTCAAATGGGGGTCACTGACCCCATCTAATGGACATATGCTCTATAAGGCTACACATGTATTGTTAATGCCACTTTTTACTACTTACATTGCTACCTTGGCCCTTTTTTCATTTTTAAGTCTTTCATTTATATTAGTGCATGGTTGCTAGGGTCATTTGAACCCTAGCAACAATATTTCTGAAATAGCACCCTGGCGAACAGCTAAATAACTCAAAAACCACTTGCAAATTGCCTCAGAATATCACTCTACATCGTAGTAAAAGTTAATTGAAAGGTGATCAATCCCTCTTCCCTGCTGGGCACCTACCAGATGGCTTGCCTAATAAATTGCACAACTGAACAGCTGAGTTGATATTTTCATAAAACCAATCCACGTTACTGGAGGGTACAGCAGGTACAGCAGGTAAATGTTGGTCTACAGAAAACTGTGAATGAGGCAGTTTCAATTTCTTTCCTGTAGGCAGTGGAAACAACATACATTCACACATTATTATTCTTTCGTTTTTCTCTCCAAAGCACATCTGTTTTACATCTTACTATATTGTTGAACATATTCTGTTAAGTCAACATGGTTTAAACGCCCTGGAAAAGCTTTTTTCTTTTTTTTTTTTTTTTTAAACTCCCCCTTTTTAATTTGCTTTTGTGATGATGAATATTGTCAGCATTGTTTCATATGTATCTTTAGGTTAACTGAACGGCGGGTAGAGATGAAAAACACAATGTTTTTTTCTCAGGCTATGCAATCCTATTGAATTGAAGACAGACACATCTGAGTGGTGGAACAAAGAAAGGAAAGGGTACTAGTAGGTGGTCATGGAGGTACTCGTTTACTTAAAAAAAAAAAAATCATGGCATTAACAAACACCTTTATTAATAAGAACTATCACTATTAAAATTCTGGGAATAAAGAATGTTAACCAAGTTAAAACCTTCACATTACCTTGACCTTGCCATTCCTGAACCTTAGGAAGGCGTTTGGAGGTGCAGTTCAAGATCATTCACCAGCAATGTCAAAAGAGGTTCTATTTGGGGATTTAGGAAGAGAATACTTACCAGGGTTGTGATTCATAAGTGGCGTTTGGTTTCCTTATCTTTCTGGTCAGAAAGTTGAATCCTTGTCAACTCTATATCCCTAGGCGCACTAGAGTGGAAATAATCTATGAAACTGGGTGAAGTCTTACTGGATCTTTTCATTCATACTTTCAGCTGTACAGTCTCTCACTCTTTTTTTTTGGGGGGTGGGTTTAACAGAAAGGAGGAGGAGACTCTGCAGATATTTCTTTTTGTGCCATGGCTAAATATTGACAGGCAGATGTGCTCAAAGTATTCATATTGAATAGGCAGCATTAATTGGTATTCTTTATATTTTCCCCTTTAAAAAGGGTTGATTACCTTTGAGTAAACTTTTACTTTTATGTAGCGAGTGATGTTATTTGTGGTTTTTAAGTTATTTAGCTGTTTATTCAACTGCTCTCCAGATTGCAATGTGAGCAATCTTATTGCTAGGGTTCAGGTGACCCTAGCAACCATGCACTGATTTAAATAGGAGACTGGGATATGAAAAGGAGAGGCCTGCACAAAAGATGGGTAATAAAAAGTAGCAATAACAATATATTTGTTAAAGGGACAGTAACACCAAAAAATTAAAGTGTTTTAAAGTAAAGAATATATCATGAAGTGTTGCCCTGCGCTGTTAAAACTGATGTGTTTGCTTCAGAAACACTGCTATAGTTCATATAAACAAGCTGCTAAGTAGCAATGGCGTAAATTGAAAAATGGCTACATGGCACAGGATAAGTAATGGATTACAGATAACGTTATGTTCTACAGAGCTTATCTGCTATCTGCTGTGTAACTGGAGCCTTTTCTCCTTTGAATGGCTGCCCCCATTGCAACACAGCAGCTTATTTATATAAACAATAGTAGTGTTTCTGAAGCAAATACTGCAGTTTTACCAGTTCAGGGCAATACTGCATTATATTTTCATTACTTTAAAACAATTTCATTTTCTGATGTTACAGATCATTTGAAAGCTGGAAAGAGTCAGTTGAAGGCAAATAATATTTAAAAAAAATCAAGACCAACTGAAAAGTTGCTTAGAACTGATCAGATTTCCTAGGGATAAAGCTAAAAATTGTCAGTTCCCTCGAATGTTTCACCTGGTGCTGCACAGATGCAATTACCAGTTGTCTAATCATCAATCATAAACAACAAATGGAAACACCAGAGAATTGCAGCAGCCCACTCACTGACCAGGAATAGGCCCTGTGGTGACC
>CM044437.1:72744317-72822594 GCA_024363595.1 Xenopus borealis
CAGAGTGGTTTAGTGTAGTAGAAGGATTTGTAACTGATTAAGGGGATACTACAGCCTTACCGTTAACCTCTTAACAACCAGAGTGGCAGTTATCTAAAGATTTCAAAGAGGCTATTCATTGATTACATTTTTGTGGAGAGGGTTGACATGTCCTTTAAGGGCACAGCCACACTGGACTGATTCTCAACCTCTGGATAAATACAGACCAAGAATCGTCCCCTATGCCCGAATCAGCTCCCTTTTTCTGCCTGCGCCTTAGAACCACTGTGTCAGGCTGGGTGCAAACACACAGGTTGGATTTTGGAGCCAAAATGCATACTCACATTTTAGTACCAAAATTTGTTTTGTTTGCCTGCCCCCGGGCCGATGCACTGGCTCTGGGTGCAGGCACAGAAGAGTGCTGATTTCAGTTTATCCGCAGGCTCAGAATCAGCCCAATGTGGCCACGGTTCTTGTGTAAAATATGTAGTATCTTGACTGACTTTTCTACCTAGCATTTCATTCAATTACTGCATGCAGAAGTAGCTTACTATTTTTCAGCTTCCTACACATCAAATTCTACAGAAAAACTATAAGTGCCATCTTAATTCTGGCTAGTACTCTTGCTTTTAAAGTGATGATTGTTAACCCAAAAATACAATGTTGCCTATGAAAAAAAATGTAAGCAACTTTCCACTATACAGTGATTATAAACTTTAGTTGTGTTAAAGTTATGTGTTTAGTTAATTAGTTAGTTTAGTTATGTGTTAAGTTTCTGTGATTTGAGGTTTTTTCTGCATGGTTTGGATGTACCAGAAGCCATGCTGGCTGGCATACCAATTTAGAGAAACTCTTATTTCCTCAGCAAACTATGCCATGCCCTGATATTTTTAAAATACATTTCCATAGTATCTGTTTTGCGCTTAAGATTGTTATTCATCAATTCTACAAGTAACCTTGTAGAATTGATGAATAACAATTTATTACAATTATTCACCCAGGGACCACCTATAATCTTGCTTCAGCTGGTATGCCACTTTAAGAACGGACTATATCTTTCTCAGTACCAAGTTCAAGACTCCCTTCTCTTCATATACTCTGGCTCTTGTTATTGTTTTGACAGATTTAATTATCCCCTGCATCAAGAAACCCTACTCACTTGGCTTGGGTAACAGGGGACTTTTCTGGTTTTCGTCTCACCTTTCCAACTGCTGTTTCAGTGTTTCCTTCTGTATAAACTATTCATTTCCTATTCTAAGCTTGCTGACTCCCTCTTAAACCTGCTGTTTCCCTTAATGTTAATAATGTCTCAGTAATACCAACTTCATAGAAGTAGAAGCTAAATATCCCGATTTTCTTTTTCCTACAAATCACTACTAAAATATCTAGTACTTGGGCCCCTTACTTGTCCACATTCCCTTATAGTAGGCACCTGTTTGAGAAAGTTTCCATTTATTAACCACAGCAGATCTTTCAGAGCAAGTGTTACACTACTCATTAGGGGAATTGAATTGCAAGTGCAGTAAATTTTTGACACACAGTTGCCCAGGTAATTGGTTGATATCATTGGGCATCTATTGTCTGTTTTTTATTAATTCAATCTGCAGTATTAGAAGACTTCTATAGAACTTAATTTATATCCTCTTTTCTATGGCCCGTGGGTTTGTGGGTTTTCAGGATATCTAGTCCACCATGCTGTTATAGGGAAGGTAAGAACTGAGATAGCAACTATTAGATTCCTGGACTGGATTAAGTTAAACAAATTTAAAAAAAAAACCACTTTTGTCAGCACTTGTCACTTTCTGAATACTTTTTAAAATTGTTAAATTATTAATACACTGAAGAGAGAGCTCCTGTGCACATTCACCATAGGAGGATTGTCTCTCCTTTATTCCAAGTTTTAGAGGGGTAATGTCATCATATAAAAAATGTGGGGATTGAGAATAAGAACTACCCAAAATATTATTACAGTGTGACCTCAATTTTACATATCCTGATTTTAAGTTTTTCTCAATTTTACACTATTTTTGTGGTCCCACCAATTTATAACGTCCAATTCACTTCTCTGATATTGCAAAAAAAGTAAAATGTGCTTTCTACTGTACTTCATTTGCCTAATTGAGTTATCTGGTTTTATGTCACATTAGAAGTTCAGATTTCATGTATTTGTATAGGATTTTTTTCAAGTTTTACATTTATTTTGCCTCGGCCTAATATTTAATGTATTTTAATGCAAATTGTCCACGTGATATTCAAATGATAGAATCAACCTTAGCACATAGTAACAATTGTTTGCTTTTTAGCTTCCTCCTAAACTTTATATTATTTCCTGATACAGTACTTTGTCTAGCAGGTCACATTTAATTGAGGGCTGGATTGGTGGAAGTTTGTAACTAATTTGGACAATTTCCCTTTCTTCCATCGTAATAACTGGAACAAGGCTCAGAATCCTCAATTATAATTCATTATAGTTATCCAGTCATTATCTCTGTTGAGGAAAGCATTAAAATAAGGATATTAAACCAATCTCTAACTTTTTTTGAAAGAAGAATTGACATTTCTGGCCTAAGATCTACTATAACTTTTATAGTTCTCTTTATTGGAATCCATTTTTGTAGGCTTTCTCAAATGCAGTTTTTAACCATTGCTTATATATTTCATCAGATGTGTGAATATAAATGAATATAGATGAACCAGAGTGAAGCTCCAGATATTATTTTTCAGTGCCTATTCCCTTTAAGAAACTGCATTTACACATCAGGGCTGCCATTTTTAACAATGTACCCCATAGAACAAAGTCATTTGCCCTCTAATTTGGTCATTAAGTGATTTGGTTACTAGGGCCTCTTGGATGGTAGGACCTGCCAATTAGTAACATAAGGATGCAATGGAAAAAATGCAATTTGCAGACATGGTGATGCCCCTGTCATGTACTAGTTATATCAAACCCTGGCAATAATCAACCCAACACCTTAGACTATCTATTTTGCATTTCTTGGGGACCCTATCTTGGATTTTATCTTCTGCAAAGCTGCTTCAACACGGCCTCTTGGTTTATATAGGTTCCAATAATAGTATAAATAATAAATGAAGAATAGATATGTAATTTAATATTCTGCCCAAAGCAGGAAAGGGAACGCTACAAGCAACTGCTTGTAGAATAGAAAAAAAGTGCCATATAGTATCATACAGAATACAGTAATGATGGCTGCATTTGCAGTTACGGTTAGAAGACTTAAAGGGATCCTGTCATGGGAAAATTTTTTTTCAAAATGTATCAGTTAATAGTATTGTTCCAGAAGAATTCTGCATTGAAATCCATTTCTCAAAAGAGCAAACAGATTTTTTATATTTCATTTTGAAATCTGACATGGGGCTAGACATATTGTCAATTTCCCAGCTGTCCCAAGTCATGTGACTTGTGCTCTGATAAACTTCAATCAGTCTTTACAGCTGTACTGTAATGAAGACTCACCCTGGTGGTCTAGCGGGGGGGCAGCAGGGACGCCTGCTACCCCCACGACGGAGACGTCCGTCTGTTCCCTTGCCGCGCCAGTAACTAAGGCGCGCGCGGCGCGCACTTCCGGGTTTTGGTGGCGCATGCGCGCTGGCGTGATGACGTCAGCGCGCAATGGCGCGAGATTCAAAAGTTTAAAAGGCCAGTTCGGCTCTTTTCAAATCGCCCGTTATAGGTTTCTGTTCCTGGTGCCTTGCTTGTTTCCTGGTTACTATTTGTTCTGATTCCTGTGTTTGACCCCCGCCTGGCTTTGACTACTCCTGACCTCTGTATCCTGATCCGTGCCTGTTATCCGACTTCCGATTCTGATTGATTACCTGGTTTTGACCCTTTTGCCTGACTGACTACGCATACTATCCGCCTGCCTCGACCCAGCCTGTCCTCGATTACGATTTTCGTCTCACGCCTCTGTACTTCGACCTTCTGCTCAAAAACTTTTGCTTACAGTTGTGCCCCTTTGCCTGCTCAGAACCTCTTGTCTTGCACCTCTCGTTTTAAGACCTGGCGGCATCCAATTAGCCAAGGGCTCCTCCCGAGGTGAAAGGCGGCTGTTATAGGCAGAAGTACGAGCCGAGACCAGGGTGCTTGACACTGGTTCTGAGTTTAGGGTGCCAACCGTTACATGTACTGCAAGTTGGAGTGAAATCACCCCCTCCCTTTCCCCCACCCAGCAGCCTAACAAAAGAACAATGAGAAGGTAAACAGATAACAGCTCCCTAACACAAGATAACAGCTGCCTGGTAGATCTAAGAACAGCACTCAATAGTAAAACCCATGTCCCACTGCGTACTATTCAGTTACATTGAGAAAGAAAAACAACAGCCTGCCAGAAAGCAGTTCCCTCCTGAAGTGCTGGCACAAGTCACATGACTTGGGGCAGCTGGGGAATTGGCAAAATGGCTAGCCCCATGTCAGATTTCAAAACTGAATATAAAAAAAACCTGTTTGCTCTTTTGAGAAATGGATTTCAGTGCAGAAGTCTATTGGAGCAGCACTATTAACTGATGCATTTAAAAAAAAACATGTTTTCCCATGACAGTTTCCCTTTAACATTAACAAAGGGCATTACTGGATTTTTAACAAGAATTGATTTTGTAGTTGTATACAAAATGGTTTAGGGGGTGGTTAGGTGGAAACTTCTTTTCATAGGCCTATAACTACAAACAAACAACTTCAACTAGATAATGAATTCAAATAAATAAGCCACTGTTTGGAGAACATTCTGCCTCCACTGCAGTTGAGGAGTTGGTAGAAATGCCCTAAAGGTTATTCCTGCTGGTTTCAGATAAACAAAAGTGGCATTCTGTCAAATCTCCGGTTCATTTAGTGGAATCTAGTGGCTCTTGGATTTCTTATAAAATATAAAAATATCAGTGTTGTCCAACTTGTTTTGCTAATGTGTGAACCAGAGCTGCATAAACACACAATTCTAAAAAATGCCAGGCAACACACAGATCTGGATTTATCTACCAAGACCCCAAATAAACAGCTGAAGTTGATGATTTTCCACAAAATGATAATACTATTGTACAACTATAGGGGCATTATATTTCTGTATCTATATTTCTATATTTTTTTATTGCATGGTGCTAGAGGCTGCCTTTTCACTAGTCAATAGGAGACATTTCAGATTCAGATTTTCAGACTATCATTGCCATTGTGGCATAAAATAGTCTTCAAACCCTTCTTATAAAAAAAAATAGGAAATAACAGTTTTAAAAAATTGCATAGAAAAACAGTTAAATCCAGATGATGCAAAGGGACTGTAGTATTGTATTACCTCAGTGGGTGGAAGATTGCTGGTAGAAGTAAATGAAGAATTCAGTTGTGGTTCCACTGTGCAGACAAATCTGTGCCACCTTAGAAGTGGTGGACAATTAAACTGACAGTTGACAGCAGAACTGTTTCCTCCATGGAGCAGTTGAAAGATGAGCCCAGGAGAGCACTAGATGTGCCAAAGCATCTGGAGGAATCAGCAGTACTCAGCACATTATACATCCTGACCCTTTCTGCCTTTGTATGTGCATTCTACATGGGACTAAATGCTTTACTTCTGAGGAGTGAGCACACAATCTTCCTAACTGTCTCACCCTCTACCAGTCAAAGATAACACTACAGGGGCCACTAAGAATCTGGCACAGTCTTTAGTTTTGGCAGACAATCCATGTTGTTGAATTAAACATAAACAAAGAGTTATAGGCCGGTGAAAATGTTAGCACTGTAGCATAATATACTAATTCTGCCATTACAGCCAATCATGTTGAATAAATAATTACCTTTCTGGAAAAAAAACGTACGGCCTGCACCAGGGCCCGCCCCCACCTAGTTTCGTTACTGGCTAGCGTTGCCTAATTTGCATACGAGGGGAAGTTAAAGTTCAATGGATGTATATGTTGCAGCAAATACATTACACTACACAAGCTTGGGAAACCGTAATAAAATAAAAGAGTTGTTATATTGCCCAGCACATGTGCCCACTGTATAGTTTATTTTCCATGTGTTAGGAAATGTAGGCGGGAAGCCAGATACCCCCAAAAAATTTACAATCTTTTGTAGTCTATCACCCTGTAAAAATGAAGACGCTAGTGGTTTTTGGGATTTAGAAAAGTTTTTAATTATTTTTTGACGAACTCCTATCTACTCTGCTGCTCTGGTCTGAAGTGCTGAAGGCAAGTCTGTCGTAGACGTAATGTTCAGTAAAATCTGCATCTTAGAGAATTTGCGTATTAACGCTATTTTTGATGAGAGTGAGAACTTGTCTGGAGTACGAAGCAACGCTAGCGTATACAGTATATCTCCTTCATTAGCGAAGGGGCGACTGAGTTCGAACTAATGTGTTCATTAGCTTTGCTAAATGAATTTGTAGAACATTTTTTGCCAGTCAGGAAAGTTTTTAGGAATTATGCTAAATCCTTCCTCCTTTTTTTATAGTCTTTTTTTCTACTCACAACTGAACATGCTTTGGGTTAGGCATGAAAAAGCAGCACTAATGTAATGTCTTGGCACAGCACCTCCATGTTATTATAATGGCAATATGTGATCTAATGCTTAACAGAGATTATTTATCATTTGTATCAATCCCTGGCTCAGGGAAGCTTACAGGCTTAGATTCCTATCACATACACGCTACGGTCACTTTCATCAGGAGCCATTTAACCTGTCCGTCTGTTTTTGTGGATGAAAAATGTGCAGAGGAAACAAACACAGATAATGAGAGTATATACAAACTCCATACAGATTGGGAGGATTAGGAACATCTGAATAAAACTTATTGAAAATGTTGTTATGCTTGCTTCAAAAAGATTACAACACCTTCAAGCACTTCTTAAAAGTGCGCAATTAAAAATTGCAATGGTAATCTTATTGGTGCGAATTGTTTTTCCCTTTGCAACTTTTATTACATTCCCCCATAGTGCTTGCACCTTGCGCTGGCTCTGAGCAGCTGTACTCTGTGTCTTTGAGCCTCCTTTTTATCTCCTCAGATGAATCAACAGCATCCTTTCATTCGGGGAGTTCACCTTTAAGTACATTTTAATATGATGTATACAGTTATATTCTGAGACAATTTCATTTTAAATATAATTTATAGTTAGCTAATGCTTTTTAAATAGCAGCAATTGTTTTAAATTACTAGGAAATTGATAAGCCACTTTGCCCACAAAAAATAAACCCCATATAGTAATTTGAATTATCTCTAGCTACATTTTTCAAAGGCTGACAGCTACTTAGATACATTATCTTAGGAATTTGTCACTTTGTCATTGGTCTTACCGGTTGGTAATAATTGTCTCAAAGACAATATCTGTTTGAGGCACTGCCCCTATGTATGGTGCATAAGGAGTGAGAAGTAACTCTTTGCTCTCTAATAGTATAAAGATATTTACAATTGGTTTTCCACACCGTCTAGCAGACCATCACTGCCAATTGCCAGAAAAATTATCACGTGATAATGGACGTGCAGACAACTCCAAAATTAATTATGACTAGAAAAAGAACAACCAGAAGATTTATATTGCGTCTCGCCATCCATATACTGTAATGCTTATGTGATAAGAGAAAGTTAAATAAATACATTCTCTGTGTTATTCTCTAAGTATAACACAGAGAAATACACAGCATTTAAATGAATTTATTGTAATCAATACGCAATGAATTATTGATGATCACAAATTAATCTTGTATTTATGTAACATATTTATTTAACTTTCTCTTATCACATAATTATCATGGTATATGGATGGTGCGGCGCAATATAACTCTTCTGGTGGTTCTTTTTCTAATCATAATAGTATAAAGAATTGTGCCTCCAAATGCAGCCCAGGGGCTAAGATACAAAGTGCAAAAAACAGGGCACCTGGCTCAAAGTTTTGAATTTGCATTTTTTTATGGGTATATTAGAAGGGTTGTGCTCTACCAGACCACCGATGATGCTTATAAACAAGTGCAGGGCATAAAAAAAAGTGTCAAGCATTTATATGTCTTTTTAAATGTTCCAATAACGTTTGTTTTTAAAGGGCTATTCTCATGGGAAAACATGTTTTTTTTTCAAAACGCATCAGTTAATAGTGCTATTCCAGCATACTTCTGCACTGAAAGCCATTTCTCAAAAGAGCAAACAGATTTTTTTATATTCAGTTTTGAAATCTGACATGGGGCTAGCCATTTTGTCAATTTCCCAGCTGCCCCTGGTGATGTGACTTGCGCCAGCAGAGAGAAATGCTTTCTGGCAGGCTGTTGTTTTTCCTTCTCAATGTAACTGAAGGAGTCACAGTGGGACATGGGTTTTTACTATTGAGTGCTGTTCTTAGATCTGCCAGGCAGCTGTTATCTTGTGTTAGGGAGCTGTTATCTGGTTACCTTCTCATTGTTCTGTTGTTAGGCTGCTGGTGGGGGGGGGGGAAGGGAGGGGGAAATATCACTGAAACTTGCAGTACAGCCAAAAGAGTGATTGAAGTTTATCAGACCACAAGTCACATGACTTGGGGCAGCTGGGAAATTGACAATATGTCTAGTCCCATGTCAGATTTCAAAATGAAATATAAAAAAATCTGTTTGCTCTTTTGAGAAATGGATTTCAGTGCAGAATTCTACTGGAGCAGCACTATTAACTGATGCATTTTGAAAAAAAACATGGCAGTATCCCTTTAAACATTTAATCTGGATCAGTGGTCTGGTAGAGCGCAACCCACTATGTTTGATGTATTGGATTTTTCCCCTTGCTAATGGCTCAGGGCTGCTGCACCTACAACATTTGGTAAGTTCCAGCTTATACAGCAGGTTAGAAGCAACTGCTAAAATCTTGTTTAGTTGGAGTGCAAGGGACTTTGGGCTTGAGCACCCGGGTCATAGTTCTCATCGGATGTGTGTGTATACATATATATATATACATACACTTATTGGACCTGTGCAATGGACGTGTTCCATAAAAGGCATTTATTTTATGTAAGCAATTTGTTAGGATTTTTGAATTTCGACTGCATATATACATTAAAGGGCAAGTCAACCCGAAAATAAAAATTTGCCTACATTTATTAAAACAACTTTCAGTGCTTTTAAAGTTATTTGTAAAAATGTTTGCTATCAAAAGCAGCATTTGCTCAACTCCGGCTTGTTACTTTTTAAACAATGTCTTGGTTTCCCAGCAAAGTCAGGTCTCTTAATCAGCTGCTTGTTTTTGTCTTACATTGTATCAACAGCCATCAAAGCAGAGAACAGAAAGGAACAAACACTGATTTCTATAGCAATACATATTCAAATAAATTGAAAACCATTGAAATGTTTAATGAATGTATATTGCAAAGTTGCTTAGAATAATGATTTCTTTTATTGGGAACATTTTTATTTTGGGGTTGACTTGCCCTTTAATTTCTTTTCCTAAAAATGTGTATGATCTATCACTGACATACAGTTGCTTTACTGAGAAGCATCAGGAAATGTAAATAGCTCCGAATTCAAGTGTTTTCAAGATACAATAAACTCGGAAACAGGAAACTGGAGTCTGAACAGTTCTAAAAAAGTGCAGCCTGTCCAACAGAAGGGCTTCATTTGTTGCAAGATGAGATGAATATTATGGTGCAATTAGTAAAGCTAATGGATCACCATTTGGAAGGTGTTGAATAATATTTTCCTTTTGTTATTTCAAGTGTCTCCCTGCAAGCCGTATACAAAGAAACACAATGGAGCCATGGTGACAGCCCTGGAAGAGATTGCATCCATTCTATTTTTTTTCAAAGTACCAAACTTCACAGATTGTGCCCTTTAGATAATTTACCCCATTGCTTTGACTTTTGGAAACCAATTTTGACAATACTTTGGTTAACCACTTAATGGTTAGGAAGTGGATGGATGACGGATACAAGTTTGCTTTCATCCCACAAGGAGCAAAGGAAGAGAAATGCATTTAAAAGCAAACATCTATGGATTTACAGTACAAAAGACTAGTCATGAAAATAATACTGTTTAGACTTGTGGTGCTGATCCGGGGGCTGTTCTAAAGAATGGCTGATTAAAGGGTTTGAGTGCATTTTCTGTGCTTAGTTTGGAGGTGCATACTAACACAGTTAGCTCACTGAGAGTCACAAAGCCTTGGCAACTATTTTGCCATAATTAGATTTTACTTAAACTGTTCTCACACAATTTATAAACGAGACTAAACAACAATGTTCTGAATATTAATGTGCCACATTTGGGTGAAGTCTCCATTTCCAAAAAAAAAAAAAAAAATGAGCGGAACATTCCACGCATATAAGGAATATTTTTAAAATCCATGTTGGTTGCATGATGATATTAAACCCACACTGAGTAATGATATTCCAGTGCCTTCAGCAAATTCCTTTGGGAATTGTGATGGTTACTTTCAGTAAATCCATTCATCCAAGTACGCTACCACGTGATCTGGAACCACTGATCACCACTTAGTTTGATAGATTTGTGTTATGGTTGGAACACACTCAACCTGCATAGTAATGAAGGAGAAACTTGCTAGTTGTAATAGACTAAGCTATGTGTAATAGTTTATATTAATACACATCTTTTCAGCTCCAGACACCTGGTGGGAGAGTCCTTGCATTCAATTAGTACTAGCAGCTGTCTAAAATTCTGACTTCAATATACTGTACCTTGATCCATATTCATAACATCTGCTAATACTGCAAACAGAGTAGACATGTAGCTAAAATTTCATTTCACTTTCCATATTAACCTGCCCCCCCCCTGGATTTCCTTGAGCTGCTGTATTTTGTGTAAATGTGCCCTTCCTGATTTTAGTCTATTTATGTGTTGTTTATATGTATCTGACAAGTCATTTGTTAGAAATGCTTCATACAAATGAGCAGCCATTTTAGTGCCTCTCATATTCATTTTATGATTAATTATGATATTAGCCACAGACTACACAAATTCAGACTTGTTGCTTTGTTCTGCTTTATGATCCATTTTTTTTGCCCCATAACCTAATGCAGATCTAAGGAGACCACTATGGTGTTTGAGTCTGAAGGCGGCCCACATGCTCTATACACTAATAACATGAAACCATGAAAGTTGATTAGTTTGAACAATGCACACAAACATAGTAACTGAACTAATACTGTAGCAACTAATGGTGGCCATACACAGGGAGATTCACTCGTTTAGCGATGTAGTCAAACGAGTGTCTCTCTCCCTGATATGCCCACATTGAGGTGGGCGATAGGCTGATCTGATCGTGGGCCCTAGTGCCCAACGATCGGATCAGAATGGAGGCAATATGGGTGTTGGATCATGGGGCCACAGCAACGAACAAATGAGGCCGCGATCCAACGGGAATTTTTTCCCTGCCCGATCGACATCTGGCTGATTTTCGGCCAGATATCGATTGTTGAAGCCAACCAGAGGGCCCCACACTCAGCAGCTTTTACCGGCCTGGACTTTACACAGTAATAAATGAGAATGACAAGAGCTGATATGTTTAAAACACAAATAGCTGATAAGCACCAATCACATTTACAAAGGGAGATTATTCCACATCTGGGCTATATTAGAGAGGTTGTTTCACCTTACAAAATAACATACAGTTGTATGATAGATGGAAATTAGTTCATTATAGGAAAAGCTTTAATGAATTCATCCTACCAGTAAAAGTGAACCAGTTTACTTTAATCAATGTTATTCCACAGGAAGGCACTCTACATGAATTCCTGCATAAGAGGGGATGTACCCACCTTCATTTAACCAAAAAGGGTGACATCCAAAGCACACTGCTTTCCTAGCATTACACATTCAGTATTCCTCCACTAAATCTTATTTGGCAGATGCCGGTTTTCTCCAAATTATGCAACACGTTAGAAAAATGTAAAAAAAAAAAGTGACTTACAGTATATCTAGAATTAAGCACTTGGGGACTTATTCAAAAAGGAGAAAAAGTGCAAACTTTTGTGCAATTCTTGCATGAATAGTGAGAATCATGTGCAAATGGCTTTGATGGTGTTTTCAGGCATTTGCCATATAGAAGAATATTAAGAGTTTTGACACTGTGGTTTTTCTGTGCTGGGCAGAACAATCAAAACTACTGGGTGTGCCATGGACCTTAAGGTTGTGTATTGCTGACTGTTGTAAAGCACTGAAAAAGAATGCATTATGAACATCAGTACTTTTACAGTATGATATGACATGGCTCATATTTGTCAACATGAAAAAGGTATTGACAAACTTTCAGCAAGGCACATTTTCTCAGAGCTAAGGCATATAGATTCACATACAATAATATACTATTAATTAATAAATTGTTCCTACTTGTCAGTGTTAGATGCAAATCCAGTCCCTTTTCTGTCGACTTTTCTGTACAACTGCAAAAACAATATTTCTGCATCTGTGGGCTAATTTATAACAAGGGTTTCATCTCAATAAACCACCAAGCTAACCTAAGTTGGCATGATAACTTTTAAGTACATGCAAGATTTGTGATCAGTTTAAAGGGATCCTGTCATGGGAAATTTTTTTTTTTCAAAATGCATCAGTTAATAGTGCTGTTCCAGAAGAATTCTGCATTGAAATCCATTTCTCAAAAGAGCAAACAGATTTTTTTATATTTCATTTGAAATCTGACATGGGGCTAGACACATTGTCAATTTCCCAGCTGCCCCTGGTCATGTGACTTGTGCTCTGATAAACTTCAATCACTCTTTACTGCTGTACTGCAAGTTGGAGTGATATCACCCCCTCCCTTTCCCCCACCCAGCAGCCTAATAAAAGAACAATGGGAAGGTAACCAGATAACAGCTCCCTAACATAAGATAACAGCTCCCTGGTAAATCTAAGAACAGCACTCAATAGTAAAACCCATGTCCCACTGCGTACTATTCAGTTACATTGAGAAGGAAAAACAACAGCCTGCCAGAAAGCAGTTCCCTCCTGAAGTGCTGGCACAAGTCACATGACTGGGGCAGCTGGGAAATTGACAAAATGGCTATCCCCATGTCAGATTTCAAAACTGATTTCTGGGACATTTGGACAGATTGTTATTAATTTTAAATCTATACAGGTTAGAATCAATAGCAGTTAATACTGTTGATACAATACGTCCCAAAAACAGCAAGGATAAAAACAGAGGGTATTTTTCCTTGATTGTTTGGAGGCTTTTTCTCAAAATTAGTGATCCTTCAATGCTGAACTACTCTTAATTTTAGGGTAACAATTATACACACGGAGGTCAGATTTTAGTCGTTTTAGAGATTTTTTAAACCATGACTAAACACAGCTTCTCTAAAACGACAAATTCCATGACATTTATTAAAAGATCTGAATAAAAACAGGACAGATATAAAATTAAGCTGAACGATCTAAAAACAAATAGAAATACCTCTAAAACCTCTAAAAATTCCTGGTTATAAAAAAATCTGAAAACCTTTAAAATTCCAAATTAATTTAAACGGTTCAATATGATCAGTGCAGCTCCCATTTTCTTCTATAGGGCCTCGATAACTTTTACTTGGCAAAGTTTTGTATTAGAGGTTTTTGTGGTTTTCCAAATTTTTTGAGCTTTTAAAAAAAAATGTGAAAACTTCAGATTTTGTAGAAATTTGTGGGAACAAAATGTGATTGTTAGTAAATGAGTCCCTCAATGTGGCATTTTTCATACATGGACATTTCCCATTACATTTTTATCTTCTGCCCATCCACTGTCTATGCCCATAGCCATTAACAAAGGTACTTAAAAAGCTTCTCCATACTTGCTCTAATACAAAATGCTAAATGAGCCTGTTTTGATGCATAAGGTGCAACAAAGTAAAATATGAACACAATTTTCCACATTACAGGTTTTGCTTGTGCTTGTAAATGAGCCCCATAAATTGCAGGCCTACCCTGTCATTGATGACTTTATTCACCTCGAGATAGTAGGGGAAAAAAAGGCAAATGCTTCTTTATTTTTCCTGCTATATGGACGCATCCATACAGTAGTTCAATATGTTGAAAATTAAACCCCTTACTATTAAAAAAATAACATGGGCTGTAAGGATTTTTTATCTTGAGGAACATCAACACTAAGGGGCAGATTTACTAAATTCACATGAATAATTTGAAGTTCAATCGAATTTCAAAAAGATTCGAATTTGAATCTTCGAATATGAAAATTAGGCAAATTCGACCATAGAATATTCGAATTCGAATAATTCAAATATTCAAATAAAATTTTATTCGAATATTCGACTATTCAATGGTCAAAGTATATAGTTACATAGTTAAATTGGGTTGAAAAAAGACAAAGTCCATCAAGTTCAACCCCTCCAAATTAAAACCCAGCATACACACACACACACACACCCCTAAACTCTTTCACACAAACCATATATGCCCATAGCTATACTAACTGTAGGGTTTAGTATCAAAATAGCCTTAGATATTATGTCTATCCAAAAAAATCATCCAAGCCTCTTTTGAAAGCATCAACAGAATGAGCCATCACAACATCACCCGGCAGTGCATTCCACAACCTCACTGTCCTGACTGTGAAGAACCACCTACACTGCTTCAAATGAAAGTCCTTTTCTTCTAGTCTGAAGGGGTGGCCTCTGGTGCTGTGATCCTCTTTATGGGTAAAAAGGTCCACTGATATTTGTCTATAATGTCCTCTAATGTATTTGTAAAGTGTAATCATGTCCCCTCGCAAGCGCCTTTTTTTCTCCAAAGAAAACAACCCCAACCTTGACAGTCTGCCTTCATAATTTAAGTTTTCCATTCCTCTAACCAGTTTAGTTGCACGTCTCTGCACTCTCTCCAGCTCATTTACATCCCTCCTAAGGACTGGAGTCCAAAACTGCTCTGCATATTCCAGATGAGGTCTTACTAGGGATCTATAAAGAGGTATAATTATGTTTTCATCCCTTGAGTTTATGCCCTTTTTTATGCAGGACAGAACCCTATTTGCTTTAGTAGCTACAAAATGACACTGCCCAAAATTAGACAACTTGTTATCTATAAAAACCCCAAGATCCTTCTCACTTAAGGAAACTCCCAACACACTGCCATTTAGTGTATAACTTGCATTTATATTATTTTTGCCAAAGTGCATAACCTTGCATTTATCAACATTAAACCTCATTTTCCAGTTTGCTGCCCAGTTTCCCAACTTAGATAAATCACTCTGCAAAGTGGCAGCATCCTGCATGGTACTTACCCTTTAAATTTTTATTCTTTTTTTTTTATTGTTTGAATCGATCGATCAAATTTTTCCTATTCGATCGTTCGTTTGTTCGTTTGATAGAATTGCGGTACAATTTTACTTCACCTACTATTCCAATGACCAGATTTCGAATTTTTTTCAATTTGAAATTGGACCAATGATAAATCTGCCTCTAAATAAACATGAATTATCAAAATCTCATAGACAAAGGTTTCAAACTGAAGATCGTTGTAGCTTTCTGACTTTGTAGGAGTTTATATACTGTACCTCTGAATAAAGTTTCTTTTATAGTTGTATTTAGTTCAGAAGAAAGTAAAACAGTGTTTGGACTGTACCTAAATTGAGTTACTTGTGGTTACTTCCCAAGAGTTTGTGGCTTTTAGGAGCCAAGATGAAAGGCTATGATAAATAGTATAGCACATTAAACATGTAGGAGAGAATAATACTGTGACTTTTGATCAGCATCCTGATTGGATATCTCTAATGTGTTCAAAAAGAAAAAACATTTTTTATTAGATTACCTCAAAGTAACTACATTTTTTAAAGTAATAAAAATGTCTTTGAAACTACATTAATTGCCTTTCTGTTTGAAAGAAAGTTCTTGGTGGTGGTTGTATAAATATTTCTAATAACAGTTTTCTGGGGAAAAATAGCATGTATAGAAACTGAAGCCCAAAATGAATAAAATCAATATAATAGGAAAATACAAATATTTGAACACTTATGTTAAGTGCTATCCTAAAAACATTAAAAGTGTGTTTCAGAATGAATGATAATCTGCATCCAACAACTTGCTGTCATTTAAACAAAATAAAAAATATCCACAACACACAAGTGATATTTCTCTGGAGACTTTAAAGGATTTAGTCTGTAGGATTTCCTTCCCTGCGGCATTATCAGTAGGACTTACCAAGCATTCTTGCGACTGGTCAATGAGATTTGACAGCATTTTTTTCTCCCTCTTCAGCCTATACAAAAGGGTTGCACGCAATTCTCTGAAACAGGAAAGTGTTGTCTAGACGCAACCCTTTGAAGTTTGTTTTACCTCCATCTTTAAGTCAAATGAGTTGGGCTCTTTGTACTTTCCATTGCGAGTGCTCTGGGTTGTTGCTGTTGTAACTATTGTAAGTATTTACTGTACTAGTCAGCACTCATGGATAGGAAACTACTGTATGAATGTGGAATTTCTCTGTAATGAACTCCATTCCAAACATGGGTGGCCTGCGCTTGAGGTTTGACTCAATCGGAATGGAATTATGCAAGCTGTATGGAACATGGATTTGGTGGATTTTTTTATAATGGCATGTGAAACTTTTAAAATTTGGACCAAATGCATACAAATGCAAATGCATAGTCATTTTTTTTTATCTGTTTTTGAAATGAATATGGCTGTTCCTGGACAGATTTCTTTTTTTTCTGCAACAATGTTTATATTGACTGAAATGTATTTCAGTAAAAAAAAAATCTTTCAATTGTGCAAAGGAGCTTAATAATCTTATGCATATTTATAATGTCACCTGGTGGTTTATGAAGAGTTGCAAAATCAGGCAACATATATGAGTCAGCTCATACATTCAGCACACCAATTTAACCCCTGAATCTGCATGCTCACTGGCAATGCAGGCTGCCTGATTTTGGAACTCTTTAAGAGACTCCATGCACTTATACAATACTAAGCATGCCTGTGCAGGAAGCATGCCCCATATTGTAGAATATCTGTCATGGAGGCATCCGTATGTAGTGCATAAAATAAATACTCTCAGATGTAATAACATATAATAATTTTATTAAAACACATTTAATTCGATTTAAACAATGAGGTATTCACGTACAGTATTTACACATAGACATTGGGTAATGGATTCACTTTAAAATAACAGTTTTAGATGTTCTACTCTGTTTGGCAATGTGCAAGGGAACCCCATTAGTCTTCACTGACTAAAACATATATGTGGACATACCTTTCCTTAACATGCTAAATAAAAAAATATTCCATATGATGAATTAATAAAGAGTGGAGTACCAACTGAAATGTTGTTCTGCCCTGAAATGTGAGAATTAAAGGCATTTTAAAGATGTACTTTGAGTGCAGTCGCTAGAGCCAAATATATGCATTATTGAGGGATTTGGTGAACAACCATGTGGCTATGAATAATAATTCCATATGAAGAAAATAAAATGTTTTATAGCAAAATAATTGAACATTTTTAATGTTATAACCACTGATATTTATATATATATATATATATATATATATATATATATATAAATATTGTTCTTCTAATACAGAATATTTGCAGCAATATGGCGTTTAAAACCTTACCCCTTACATTTGGGCATGCCTACTTCCCCTATCTTATATTAAGATTACAGATATATCTCAATATAACCTTTGTCATAACAGTTTCCCTGCTATAGGTTATATGTTCCCTGCATGGCAAATAAACACATCCAAAACCCCAATTACTCCTGAAACTAAGCACATGCAGAAAAGCCACAACTTAATTACACCTTTCAGGAACACTTAATCAGGAAGACATTTTCTGCATAGTTATTAGAGATGAGAAACAGTCTTCACAAACTGGCCATTCATAGCTCTCCTCTATTTGATTTTCACTGATCACTTGTCCCCTTGCTCTTGGGCTCCAGTAAATTGCTAATGTCATCATCATAGCTGGTTCTACATTTTGCTTTATGATTGGATGGCAAACACAGTATAATTAGTTTTTGTTGGGCTGTGACCTAAACTGACAAACAGGGAAAATACATAAAATGAGTTTACAGCTTAATTTTAAATAGAGGGTTGAACAGTATCAAACTAGGGGTTAACATTATGAAGCTCTGACACCTTGATCGAAGTATTATATGCTCTGATAAACACTTTCCTGATGGTCCTAAAAGTGTTACTATTTGGGGAAAATATTGAACATCTAGGAAGCCCTCTGGATTCCAGTTTGCTCTTTACACTTTTTAAGTGTATCTTTATTGTTTTTACAGTTGCAGATGATATGTAAACCAACCATTATGAATATTTTTAATACAAAATATGGAAAAATAAATTGAGGAATAAATTATGCTGTTTGGTTCAATGCATTTAGCCTTTTTCAGCATGATTCAGCTGAATCCAAGTGCCTGGCTGAATCGAATCCAAATCCAATCCGAATTCAAAAAATCAGGTGACTTTTCATCATATAATGAAGAAAGTCAAAATTGTCTCTTTCCCCCTTGTTTCCCTAATTTACATATGCATATTAGTGTTCAGATTTGGTTCGGTATCCTGCTGAATCTTTTACAAAGGATTTAGGATATGGCCGAATCCTAAAATCGTGGATTTGTTGAATTCCTAAATGCAATAACATGACACCCATGAAATTTACACACAGTTGCTACTCATGCTGCTACCCTTGAAATTATACACTTTACTAAAAAATGTCTTGAACATGTGCACTTTATATATTAAAGATAATAGTAATATACTGTTTATATTTCTTATAGCTGATACTTATTCTCCAAGCTTAAGTCCTGTTTTACTTCTTGATGGCTAAATTTGGCACAATGCTCAAATTTATTAAAATAAATCTACTATGAAAGTGAAAAGTAAAAGCATGTAGGTACAATCCGTATGTCTGTTGACAATAATGTACATTAAGAATCAATTGTGAGTCTTATATTATTTATATATGACATACAGTTTAGTTTTAGCTCTTCAGTTAAATGAAAGAAAATTCCAGTTTGTATCTTTGCTAAATAGGTAAACTCTTTCAGAGGAACACATTTATTTAATGCCTTAGTGCTCAATCTGACATTTTAAAAAGTTTAGTTTCAATCAATGTAATTGTTGCATCTTCTTGAATGGAATGTATTAATGACTTCAAGGAGTTTTATGCGTTGGAGGACTTTGAAGCAAGATGATTCCAATTTTAAATCTCAACCTCTGGAGCAATTGTATTGAGCCTCCTAGTATTGTGTAGTGAAAGGAAATGCTCAATGTAAAACCCAGAGACTTCATACCTTCATCTGGTAGTGATTTGTCATTCACCATGTTTTGGGCGTTCTGCCAGGGCATCTGCTGCCAAACATTGGGAGACAAGGGAATAAAATGATTATCAGGAAGAGACTAGGAAATTTAGTGAATGAAATAAACTTGACTCAAACTAAAGTTACAATATAGAAAATTTTCAGAACTCACAGTGTGGGAGGCAAAGGTTTAAGGGCCTCTGGGAATAAAGTCAGATCCCACTGACATTTGAATGCTAATTAAACTTGTATTTCATGTTTTGGACCACCAGGAAAAGTGTTACGTGTCCTGATAAAGGCTCAAGCGCTGAAGTCTCATCACTTCTGCACCTTTACTCAGTCTGACTGCATCTGTCTTTTCAAATATACTTACATTCAGGGTTTTGCTTCATGAAGTCATCTTCTTTATTGCTTAATGCTTTCCACAGCAAGACTAAAATTATGTTTTGAAGTAAGAATTTGGATAATTGTCTAGGAGTATTACTAAGACTTTCTTTGGCTCTGGTGCCCCACCCATATCTGGGCACATCAAGAGAAGAGTAGGACACAGAGCAGTGCAATACTATGGTTACCAAGGTTGCAAGCAAGCTCTAGTTGATCTTGAACATACTAGCAGGCTCTACTTCTAAACTGCAACAATGCATACCTAGTAGTTTTAAAATGAAAATTCTAATTATGACCATGAAGCTATATGTGGGTTACAGATGATACAACTAATACAGGACCAGTCATACCTGAGTTTTTGTAATTCAAAAACTACCTATCAAATACTTTTTCAATTTGAATAGAAAAAATTTGAAAATTAGAATTTTCAAGTACTGTAAAATTCTAAATCGACTATTCGCCACTTTAAAACTGCTGAATTGCCATTGTAGCCTATAGGGGAACTTCTGGAAGCTTTCCTAAAAATTTTTTCCAAGTCCTGGAAGATTGAATTTTTTTTTTTTAAATCGTTCGATTCTAACAATGCAACAGGATGAATAGAACTATTAGAATTAAATAGAAAACAGACTGATTCGCTTGAAATAGGTAAATTTTTGCCCAGAGGTTTATGTTTATTTTTATAAGTAATAGTTGAAGTTTATAAACCTGACTGTTCTGCCAACCTGACTGTTCTGCCAACCTGACTGTTCTGCCAACCTGACTGTTCTGCCAACCTGACTGTCCCATCTAAGCCTGTCAGTTAGAGTTTCGAATACTACCGGATACTACTTTATGACAAAGTTATAAGTAGCTTTCAAAGGCAATATTTTGATAGATGTAAAAAGGTGTTTAATATCTGGTGTCAGTATCTCTTTAAGGCTTTCACTACAGCTCAACAACAGTACTTATCTTCTTTCATTTTCCCTCTCTCCTCTAAACCCCAAAGTTTGTTTGCTACATCTAACACTTTACAGTGCCACAGCACCTCCTCTGCCCACTTTTGTCACTGCTCAGAACCTTTCTCATTCATTTAAAGACAAATTAGACTTAGAATTAAACTCAGCATGCCATTAAACATCAATGTCAGCTAGCAGCACAGATACATCTACATTGCATTATTTCCCCTGCAACTGAAGAGGAAGCCAGCAAATATCTGGTCTGCTCTGACCCCACTACCAGCACCCTTGACCCCATACCCTCTCACTTCCTTGGCCCACTTTCCAATGTACTTAACCCTGCACTTACTCTCCTATTTAACCTTTCACTTTACTTCCTCATTCAAGCACTAATTACTCTCATTGAAAAACCCAAGCCTTGACCATGTTCCTATCAACTATTTACTATATGTTCTCTACTTCCTTTGGCTTCCAAAATATTAGAAAAGCTTGTTTACAATCCCCCGGTTCAGAATTTCACTCAAAACAACATTTCTGATTCCCTGTAATATTGGTCCTGTACACTTTACTCAACAGAATGTATACTCACCAAAGTATCGAGTGATCTTCTAATGGCAAATTCTGATGGTTGCAATTCCATACTCATAAGATCTCTTTGCAGCCTTTGACTTGGCCAACCATCCCCTCTTCCCACACATATATTACTGGCATTCATGGCACTGCCATATATGGTTCAAATCTTGTCTTTTTGATTATTCCTTCAATTTTGCTTTTTGTGGCTTTACATGTCTGCCATTCTCTCTTCTGCTTCTGCTTTTCAATCAGGAATTCCCTATTACAACCTATCAGATACTCTTTTTCCTTCCAAATCCTCCCTAAAGACTCACCAGTTTAAACAAGAATATTTAATGCACCCTAACTGATCATAAGTCAAAATACCATGAAGGATCCAATATTGTTTTCAACCTCCTTACTTGTGAAGTATTTCCCCCTTTAGATGGTAAGCTGTTGTAAGCAGGACCCTTTGACTGCATTGTGTGATCCTAACTTTAAAGTATTGTAACACCACTGTGAATAAATTATTGTAAATAATAATTCATAAATAATAATAAATAAATGCTCTCTATATCAAAATTGAGTTTTTGTTATGCTGTATATGTGTGTCTAAAATCTATTGCTTTATTAATGAACATAATTACTGGATGGAAGAGACGAGTTAAGAAAGATGAATAAAAGCAGAGAAAGCATATCTATATAAAACCTAATAAATGGATAACATAAGTAATAGAAAAGTAACATTTACCTTACACCCCACTGTTTATCTTTGCTGTACCTTGACATTGAAATGAAACATTAGATGGGGAGAATACTGCATATGAAATCAAATGATATAAATATAAGATTTTAATGCTTTTATTTAAAGGTCTGATAGAATACAATACAGAGTTTATTTACTTTGCTGGGCTGCTAGCTAACTGCACCAACCTACCTAACAATCAAAGGTTAGAAAACTAGGCTACTGAAATATATAGTTAATATTTATAAAGGTTTTTATATCAACAGCAGTGTGCGACATAAAAATGTCTCCATTATATCTAAAATAGGGGTTTCACCTTCTCACCCCATGCCATAAAGCATAACAAGTTATCTCAGCCATGGTATGGTATTTTACAGTAATAACATAACTGATTTACTTGTCAAAGAATTTAGATCAGCTTGTCTTCTTGCAAAAAAATTGCTCTAAAAGTTAGCAGAGCTGAATGTTGTCAGTTTAACATCTGGGGCAATACGCAACATCCTAAAATTTGCTTTTCTCTATGTAGCCCTCACCATTTAAGCTTATTTTCGAATTCCCTTTCATATATAATATGTGAAGGAGAGATCCTACACTTACTAATTGCTCCTCGACTTGGAATAAAAAAAAAAACATCTCAAGGTAGTGGATGTAGGTCAGGCAAATTATTAGATTTCCTTTTAACCTTCCTATAAACTTTGTAGTATATGGACAATATAATGGTTAAGTTACCATGGCTCTTATTTCACTCATGCCTGTTGGTATTGAGACCTAACAGAACATTCCAACTCTGTCTGGGGAGCAAGGGAGGGATTTATATAGCCAAAGTTCAGATGGGTTATTTTACTGTTAGCTGATTTATGAAAATCAATACATTATTGCTCTTAGTTCACTCATTTGTGGTCTCAAAACTAAGAAATCAACTTATGGCTACTTTGCTAAAAGACGGACTTCTGTCTTCACAGGATCATAGGGAGTCTGCCAAATTTTTGCATGCAAGACGTGTTTACACAGCTTTCAAGAGGGGAAAAAAAGAGAATGTCAGACCATAGTCAACAGAAGTGTTGAGGAGAAATGCACAGGTAGTTCTTTCTATTCACATTTTAGTGTACATAGGGGAGCTAATCTGTTCTGTGGTCAAATGATGTATTGAAATGTTGACAGCTGAAGGTAATCTTAAAAATACATAATTTCCCTAACTCTATAAAGTAAAACTCCTCCAAAGGCTGATCTGTATTTGTTCTTGACATGTCCCAAACAATGAAGTGGTGGGTAGTGTAGTGCTATGATAACAGACTTCTGTGAACATAAAGGAAGGCAAGAGACATACAGTACTCAATGCAATAATACCTCCTTAAACAATTTATCATTCTGACACGCACAAATTATAAGAAATGTGTCTTTTACACACTGCTGTGAAGAAAGGGCAACAGTTGTAAAAGCATGCATGAGTAGGACTATAAATGGATCTTTTAAGAACACAAACGCTACGGCTAAGTTACTTTTACCAACAACAAATTGTGATCTGATGCTTAGTTCGCACTGTTGAAACAGTTTTTGTGTTTCAGTAAAGATATATCAATCATTCAGCTTCACTTGTGTGCTATATGACACATGTTTTAGTTTTCCATATTTCCAATGATACTAAACATATATCTGCTGTATTTTACCACAAAATCAAGTTCCTGGATAAATATTTAATGTTGAACACTGGTGTGTACAAGTAATTAAAGCTTTAATATTTTTTCATTATTTCCAAGCTACAGGTATTGGATCCCATATCCAGAAAGTTCCAGTTTACATGAAGACCATCAACCACTGAGCCCATTTTAAGCAAGTCGTAATAAAAAATGCTTTGTACTTCACCCTGAATAAGCTGCACAAATCTATTTTGGTGGCAAAACAGTCCTGAGGGCTTTTATGTAAAAATGATTTTTTGTAATGTATGATGATCCAAATTACAGAAAGATCTCTTACCTGGAAAACATCCGGTCTCATGCATTCTGGTTAATATATAAACTTTGACACATGATATAGTGGAGGACAATTCTGGGTGGTGTGGCCAACTGTTTTTGTGCAAATATAAAATATAACAGGGAAAATGACCCAAAATGTCACCATGTTATATTGCCTTTAATTCATGAGCAAATGGAGATCCAGGATAACTGGTCCTCTGTAAACCCAAAGGAAGCCTTAAAATATTATTTCAAACTATTCATGGATCAGAATATTGAATCCCAAGGCCTAAGCTTCCATATCCAAGAAGATGCCAACGATTTCTATTGTAATTAGTGTGAAGTAAAACGTGGTGAGCCCCAAAAGAGGCAATGTGCAATATTCCTAGGGGTTCTGGAGCAACCACCCTGATCACACTGTGTACATTTTTCTGTTTTCCTTGTTACTCTGTGCCAGCTTCCTCCTTATGTCCTGATTTCCTAGTGGCCCTGAAAAAAAAATGTAATATCAACTACACCTTATGTGCATGAGATAAATACATAATAATGCTCCAGAAAAAGTAAAGATCTAATAAAAAAATGCAAACAACAAGCTATGAATATGCAACATTATCCTATGGATATAAAGCTTTACCGCCTCCATCGGCTCAATGTTCATTTCAGTTTGAATAAATGCAAGCTTTATCTGATTGTCCTACATTATTATCTGTTACAGTAAACTGCTATTATGATCCTTTAATTACACAGTATTATATATAGTTTTATATGGAATGGTCCAGCTACATCTAAAACTACATAAAGAAAGGTCAATGTCATAAGCAGCCTATTAAACTCCCAGTATAGAGGAACCACTGAAGAAATGGAGGACAAAACTCTCAGGTCAGAAAAAAACAGCCCAGTACTGTTAGAGAGTAATAGTGTACAGCGCATACAGTTCCTCAGACTTTTTAAAGTGCTTGTTCCCCTTAATATTAACTTTTAATATGAGATATGACATTGATATTCTGAGACAATTTTGAATTGGCTTTCACAATTTATTATCTGTCATGTTTGAATTATTTCATTTGACATTTCAAAAGTAAACTCAAAGCTGAACTACCCCTTTAAGTACACTTTCTTTTCCTCTTTAAACACACACAAACACAAAAAAAAGACCCATGTTATTTGTTTAACATGCCAATAACATGTTATTATGCTGTACACTTCTGAGTCTGTATTCTGGATAGGTTTACATCACACTTGTCAGCTTTCCTCAATATTGAAATCAAAGTAAAATAAATAAATGTATTTCTTGCAGTGCCCATAATGGTGCTTGCTGTCCATCAACTAAGAAAACAATTATGCAAGGGACCAAACCAAATTGACTCATATTCTCTCATTTAAATCAAGCTATAAAAAAATATTTATGTCTTTTAGTTAGAAGAGTGAAAACATCTCCCCAAATCGATTTCTGAAAATAAAGCAATTGGAATGAAAACAAATGAAACGAAGTAGAATGCAAATGTTTATTTAAGCAGCTTAATAGCTGTGAAAGAGACAGCATATAGGTGTTGACAGTAATCTGGGGAATTATGCACACAGTAGGGATAACAGGAAGGTGGTGAGACAAGCCTGCCATTTTACCTGAGGAACTAACCTGAAACAACTTAGAACAGTTTTGTTCACTTCAGTGCCAATGTAAAGAGATGAAAACCAGAATATGAGAATTTGACAAGGCCTCTAGACTGAGTTTCTGGGACATCACTTGACTTCTGATTGGCAAATCACTTTGTTGCCTGACATCATATGAATGCAGGTTTTTTTTTGGCGAATGGATTTCAGAAATACAACATTGGAAAATAAAAAGTAGGGTGAATATGGAGATCACACAATTTAATTTTCCATCAGCATCAAAAGTCCCTAGTGTGAGTGTGATGAGCTGTGGGTGTTTAGGTCCACACAGTTTACATGGATCTTGCAGCGTTTAACATACACAAGGGGAAAATGTGCTCCAATTTTTTGGCTTGCCCTTTTATACCATAATAACAAATATTTTATTTGACCCAAAGTCTCAGAGCCTGTTTACATGATCTTAATCAGTTACTACCTAGTCACTAAGTTCCTTAATATATAAAGATGGGCAAAGTTAATTGAGTGAGACACTATATTCTAAAGAGCTCATGTAGAGAGTGCAAAAAATCTGTACAATTTCATAATTTTTTTTACTCACAATTCAACATTCTTTTGTTCAAAATGTGAATTGCAAAAGTGAATTGTACATAGGAACTCCTCCTTCAATTGCAAGTCATTCAGTTACCACATAAGTGAGCGCTTATATATGGAACTGGAGCACTGTACTTACCATTTGGTCAAGGCAGGTATTTGGTACAGGGCTCCCTACTTACTTTTCATTTATTTTTTGGAGGGGCTTTTTAATTGTTTAAAACTGGAATAAACCTCCTATTATAATGAGCTGGGTCAGTACAGCTTCTACAACCAGACCGATATTTACCTCCTGTCTTATATCCCTGATAGCAAGGGTTTTGAACTTTTTGTTGCTACTACTGAATAGCACACAAGTTAGGAGCATCCAAGTCGATGACAAGGTTGCCCCCTCACACCATCCCTTGCATGGCAGACTCACTGTGCATGCAACTGTGCAAAAATAAAGATTAATGCAAACTTTTTAGACTTTCTACTTTGTGCTCCCATTGTAATGGAAGTGTACTAAAATATTTGTAGCATACAAATACAGTGTTGGACTGGGGTGTGCAAGGCCCACTGGGGCTGATATCCCAGGGGCCCACACACCAATGAGGGCTGGGGCCCAACAGGTATTTTGGGCCAAATTCAATTGAATGAAAAAACATAATTTTATGGTTAATAACATGAAACCACATGGCAATGATTGAGTTTTAGGAATTTTTTCATCCCATAGACTTTAAGGGCTAGTCCAGACGGGGAGATTCGGGGGAGATCCGTCGCCTGGCGACTTCTTGCCGCAACGGATCGCCCCCGAATAGCTAGGCACCGGCGAGGCTTAAAAGCGCCAGCGCGTGTCCACATGGAGCGGCGCGATTTTTAAAATCGCTCCAAATTGCCTGGCGAGGCAATTTGCAATTTGGAATCTTAAAGGGCACCTATTGGGGTAAAATGATACCCCCAACCAAAAGTTCGGGCTGATAGAGCCCGCATTCCGGTTGGGGGTTTCACTGTTTTTTAAAAAAAAATATGCCCCTCGCAAGCGCTAGCGGCCCCGCTCCGGGAGGGAGCTCCCGGAGCGAGCAGCCGTATCTCCATAGGCGCGCGTCTTAATGACGTCACTCGCATGTGCAGAATGAAAAGCTGCCAGAATTGAGGCCGCTTTTTCATTCTGCGCATGCACGTCTATGGAGAGACGGCTGCTCGCTCCGGGAGCTCCCTCCCGGAGCGGGGCCGCTAGCGCTTGCGAGGGGCATATTTTTTTTAAAAAACAGTGAAACCCCCAACCGGAATGCGGGCTCTATCAGCCCGCACTTTTGGTTGGGGGTATCATTTTACCCCAATAGGTGCCCTTTATATTAGAAGATTATCTTTTCTCATCTAGCTGTGATTATCTGTGCTATACAAATAAATAAGAAACAGAGTTTATGGTGCAAATGTCTTGCCATATATCCCTATGGAAAACTAGGCATTTTGAATTGCCGTTTTAAAAGCACAGCACATTTTGTTAAAACTCCAATGCCTAGCTGAGGGCAATGGCAATATTATTGGTAGCTCTATTTTAATATATTAGGTAACTCAAATAGGTGTGTTTTCTCAAATTTCTCTTTAAAGCAGTTAAAATATATGCAAATTTAAGCTCTAGATAGCAACTTTAGCACTCTTCAAATACAATCAACTGTATTGCAACAATGACTTTGTAAATAAAACTATATTTACACTGTGTTATAAAAATCTTGTTAACCACAGTATTTGCTTATTAATATTGATATATAACCTACAAACTATTAAAACCATAGTCAATAGTTTGTAGAATATGTTTTCCCATCGACCAGTGTTTTACTCAGAAGTGAATAATAGTTCAGAGATTATTTTCTCTTATGTTTATGATGTTATAAGGATTCAGACACAAAATCTATACAAGACAGAATCAAAACAAGCTGTGAGCACAAAAAAATGAGCCTCTCAAATATAGTGGGATGTTTGAACAGAGATGGGATATGACCCTCAACTATGTCCTTACAACAATAACCAAACTGCACTAGAAAAAAAAAAATATTGAAAGGCAATCCATCATTTGCTCACAAAAGGTGTTTTTACCTCCTTGTAAGGCATTATGCTAAACAAATATGCTGAGTATAATGCTTAAAACAAACAAAAAGAAAACACACATTCTTGCCAAATAGCTGAATGTGACAGAGAAATGACTTCTGCACAAAAAACAACGAGAACACCTTATTCCTCTTTTAAAGCAAATGGAAGTTAATATAATATACCAGAATATTTACCAAATGTTCCAAATCATTGTTTGTATGAAAAAAACTCAAATTCCTTTCATGACCTAAATTGTTATGTTCTACTGTGGTCTACGAAGACTTGTGATCCATCTGAACATGGAGAGAAACCCTGTTAGTACTGGAACATGGTAACCCAATGGTACTTGTGGGATGATAGAGAAGGAATGGTACCAGATTTTAAAGGCCAGCATTTAAAAGCCACTCTTGCTGAAAGTTCATCCAAGCAATACTGGGCATAGCTCCAATGCTGAGGAGTATATGATGTTCTGAAGATACCTCAGAGATTCCTTAGTGAGGGAGAAGGTGAGGAGAAAGGTCTAAGAGGCCACTTTACTAACATTTTTGCTTTTATTTTTTTTATTTTTCTAAAATTTTAAGATTTATAAAGTGTAAAAACCACAAAAAAACTTTCCCAAGTAAAAGCAGTCAAGGTCCTATAGAAGACACTGGGTGCTACGCTGATCCTATTAGACCTTTTTTAAGTCTTTTATATCACTAGTAGTTGTTTGAAAAACAGAGGTTTTAGAGATTTTATGGCATTGTTTAGTGTTTTTTCCATTTGTATTTTAATAACTTTCATGACATTCATGGTTTTAGTGAAAATTAGTTCATGGTTTAAAAAAACTCAAATATGACTAAAATTCAACCTCCCTGTCATTGTACTGTAATGAAATGTAGAGGAGGAGGATAACCCGCACAGTATGAGATACAGATCAAGAAATTGCTTTATTACTAGTAGAAGAACCAGGGGACAAAATGTATTATAGTTATATTCTATGCCACTCCCTGATAGTTAGGACGAAGTGATTAGAACTAGAAATAACTATGTGTTTAATATTAGATAAGGTAAAGGGATATTTTTAAGGAATAGGCTGAGTATTATTATTAAGGGGGTTATTTATCAAAAGGTAGAGTTTATGAGGCTTGTGAGTTTTTTTCTACCTTGAATAAACTCAAAACTGGAATGTTTGCTTATTTAGTTTAAAAAATCCAAATGTAAAAAAACTTGATTGAAAGCAATTGGTGGGGGGGAGCTCAAATATATCGAGTTATAGGCTAAAATACCTTGAATACCTCAAATGTATTACTTTTTCAAGTGCAAACCACCAACTTTGACATGACCTTGACTGGAGCTTTTCAGATTCGGGCATAATAAATCGAGAAAAATTTGAGGTTTTAACTAAAACTACCCTGGAAAAATTAAAATTTTTAAAGATAAATCACACCCTTTTGCCTTGTAAGTAATTTTCAATTGCATTACAGGTATGGGATCCATTATCCGGAAACCTGTTATCCAGAAAGTTCCAAATTCGGGAATGGCCATCTCCCATAGACTCCATTATAATCAAATAATCCAAATTTTTTAAAAATGATTTCCTTTTTCTCTTTAATAATAAAACAGTAGCTTGTACTTGCTCACAACTAAGATATAATTAATCCTTATTGGAAGCAAAACTAGACTATTGGGTTTATTTAATGTTTCAATTATTTTCTAGTAGTCTTAAAGTAGACCCATCATCCCACAAAAATATTCAATATCCTATTTTATCACTAGTCAAGCAAAATGAACATTAATTACACTATATAAATAATTTTAATCTTTTTTTCTCAGTGAATTCATAATTATATCAAGCAGGCAGGAGCCATTTTGTAGACACGGTTTGTCTACAAACATCTTGTTTGTGCACCAGAATGGGTGACCCGATGCCCATCCCCATGTCCTGCCTACACAATTAAATGGTTAAGAGAACTGGGGGAATGTGTGGGGAGCAGTGACATCTAGGAAGTGCTGAATGGAAAGTGAAAGTAATTATCTGCCCTGCCTCTATGCCTAAGGCATAGAGGAGTGGCAAACAATATTTGATTGACAGCTGAGATTTTTAAATGAGCTTAAAACAGCTATGAATGCTTTAATAAAAATTGAAATTGGATTTCATGTTTAATTTGAAAAGGACTTTTATTATACAGATTTTTGTGTCTGGGTGACGGGTCCACTTTAACATGTGAAGATCCAAATTACAGAAAGATCCGTTATCCAGAAAGCCCCAGGTCCCGAGCATTCTGGATAATAGGTCCCATAACTGTACTAAGATCTGTATATCTCCCCAGTAGTGATGGGCGAATTTATTCGCCAGGGCCGAATTCACGGCGAATTCCCGCGATTCGGCGCTGGCGAATAAATTCGCGAATCACCAGCGAAATTTCGCCAAAAAAAAGACGCGACGCGCGCCGAAAATGACGCACCGCGTGTCGGAAACGACACGACGCGCCGAAAAGGACGCGACACGTCGGAAACGACGCGACGCGCATCAAAAACGTCCCGCGACTTGTTTCATGAATTTTTCGCCGATTCGCGAATTTCTCTGGAAATTCGCAAATTTTTCGGCGAAGCAGATCGCGGGAGATTCGCCCATCACTACTCCCCAGTCCAACAGCAAAAGTAGCCATATAGTCATGGTTTCTTTATTGCAATGAGTGACTGTGTGCCACAATAGTTTAGAAGTTGATGGTACAAGGACTGACTAAAAACTCCCTAACAAACATTAAAAAACTCAACTTCTACAGCCATTTTTGTGTGCCGCACTGACCCCTCTCAGAGAGGTCTAGCGCCTCATGTAGCCTCGTGGAGAATGTCATGGAAATATGATAGCTGACACATCAACCTTATGCAAATTGAAACTGACATTTCAACAGCTCAGTAACCAAAATAGATGTTAGCTAATGTTTACATTTGGTAAATAAGTTTTCTTTTTAAGGTGTGTTTATCATAGCTGGATCTTTGTGTATAATTGAGGGCAGTGAAGAACTATTGACTGAAGCACTTTAAGGTGTGCAGAGTAGTATTGAGAGTACATACAGGTATAGTATCGGTTATGCAGAAAGCTCTGAATTATAGGAAGGCCATCTCCCATAGACTCTATTGTAATCAAATAATTCAAATTTTTAAAAGTGATTTCCTTTTTATTTTTAATATTAAAACAGTACCTTGATCCCAACTAAGATAATAATTATTTAACCCTTACTAGAGGCAAAACAATCTCATTGGGTGTGATTCATATTTAAATGATTTTTGAGTAGACCAAAGGTATGGTGATCTGAACTAAGGAAAGATCCTTATCCAGACAACCCCAGGTCCAGAGCATTCTGGATAACAGTTCCCATACTCATATTGTAGTACTGTTGGACATATGTTTATTAGTACAGAGTACAGTGTTTGGTAGAAAATCAGCAAGTAATCAAATAAAGCCAATAGAGGGCCAATCTCTCTTTTAGATGTTGGGTGTGACACAACTTAGCCAGAGCTTAGTGCTTCCTAGTGAAAGTAAAGGAGACATCTTTTGTGCTAAATAGACTTACTTGGGGCTATTTTGTTGGTTAGTGCAAACTCTAAAAGTAGAGCAAATGGTGCAATTTAGCCTCTGGACACCTTCTATGTATTTCAGCTGCATCCAATGGACTTTTTCTCAGGGCAGTAACATTCTGTATTGGGTGTCTCTGGAACTGCATGTGTGGCCAGTAAAGAACTTGGATGGCAATGGGGTGGAATGAAACATTTATAGCTATTGTCCTTCCTTATAATCTACAGAGACAACACTTAGGGGCAGATTTACTAAAGGGCAAAGTGACTAATGCTGGTGACGATCTGCCAGCGTTTCTGCCCACAGGTTCTTCGCCAATTTACTAACAGGCACAGGCGTCACTAGTGAAAGAGATAGACCCTAGCGTTGATTCACACTCTATCGCCAGACGACTTTTCACTCAAAATGAATGGATGTTACTCCGCAATTTCACTAAGATGCAGATTTTACTGAATGTTACTTCTTTCGCCAGACTTGCCTTTGCCAACTCAGACCAGGTGAAGTGCAATGGAGTGCATAGATCTTCCTCAGTCTTCAGTTACTTACTTCATATTCTGAGTGGAAAGTTCAAAAAGTGCTGGTGACTTTTCCTTTTTTTTTCAGGGTAATGGGCTACAAAACTCATAATAATTTTTTTCCTGTAACAGGTTTCCCCCATACATTTTGTAACATATGGAACATTATTTAACAGTGGGCTTATGTGTAGGGCATTAAAACAACTCTATTGACTTTATTAAGGTTCCCTTGGCATGTTTAGTTATCAGTGTAAATGTAATGTATTAGATGCACCATGTAACATAAATAACTCCAATCTCTTTAAATTTCCCACGGTATGCAACTTAGCCTGAGAGCAAGACCTCGAACAAATTTGCAGTAGGCAGAATTGAACGCTAGCGCATCTTCACTTTGATTTGCTTGCATTGCTGAAGTAACGCTAGTGAAAATTCGCCAGCGTCCGTGAGGTAGGACGAAACTTTGGTGCAAATTCACTAACCTGTAAACTTGAGTTAGCGAGGGCTTCGCTAGCGTTCACCTTCACTACGCCAGGAGTAGTTTCGAGACACAAATTCACTAAAATGCAAATTTAGGGCCAGATCCACTTCAACGAGAAACATTTTATCATGTGAAAAGTCATGGACGAGATTCAATTTGAGATGCAATTGAATTCAGAAAAAGTTTTCTCATGGTTTATTAAGTGAAAACACCATTGAATTCTATGAGAAAAAAACGGAACTGAACTTGGAGAAAGGTTTTTATCCTTGAATTGAATCCTGGCCATGGGTTTTCATGTTATTAACCATTAGATAACCTTTTCTCAATAAATTGATCCTGGACCAAAGTTGGAATTATACATTATTATATTTGCTCATATATGTTGTGATCATGTAGTGATTACTTCTTGATATTTTGTCTTGAAATAATTATTACATGGTTTGGAACTTTAGCTATATATATATATATATATATATATATATATATATATATATATATATATATACTGAGTAGGTAGTTTTGATACTTGCACAAATGAAAACTTTCATCCCTCCTTCCTACTGTGAAGTGAGTCTGAGTTAAAAATGAAATCATATATATTTGTTTGAAAAAACTGAGCTTACATTGCATTCGATTTCAATTTAATAGAATAGAATATTCTAAAGGATGTATAAGGGAACAACATAGTTGTTCATTGAAAACAGTAACCTGTGTGGGCATGCTGACTGCAGGGGTTATGATGCTAATTATGAAAGCTAAGTTTATTGCTGATACAGTTAATGAGCTCAGGACATGGAAAAAGCAGCGTGATTTTTTTTGCACTTTACCATGCTAAACAGAGTAAAATAATTATCATATATTGTATTACATGAGCTGAAAATTAGCAGATGAATTTGCATATCTTGGTTCTGCAACAAGAACTCTTGGTACTGGTCAGGAGTAATGAGAAAGCCATGGGAATGGATTTTGAATATAATGCATGCTAATGGCTGAAGTGTGAGCCAAGTCATGCAGAGATTTGCCCTTTCATGTTTTTATTACTTTTATAAGGGTGGTGGAGTCTGATTCCAGTACTTAGTACATTATATAGCACCCTGCAGTGGGCAAATTAGCACAAAACTGTATTGTAAAATGCTTTCTTGATTTTACTATACAATAACGCCTCTCAGAAGTGCTCTTATTTAGAAACCATGGAAATCTATGGAAAACATATACAGTTAAACCACTGTTTTACATTGTGCGGCTGTATATTTTCCTACAGTTGTCACTTTTGTCCCAGCAACTCTATTTTTCCCTGGCTACTTACAATGAGTATTTCAAAGAAGGATTCCATCATTTCATTTGGCACGCAAAGTAAATTTTCTCTGTACATGCACAGACTACTTGTATGAGCAAAAAAGATACTATAGCAAAATCTACAGATCACACATCTGGATGAGGATGAGGCAGAAGTGGTGCCCTGGCTGGCAGTGCCACAAATGATTACCCAGAAGTGAATTTTCTGATTCCAGACACTAGAAATATCCTGTTGCCCAATGTGCTTGTGGGGTCATTTGGTAAAAAAAACTATACAAATGCAGCTCTGTGTAGAAGATATATTGTACAGCACTAAGTTAACATTTGATATTGGGTTTCACATGATATGAAAACATGCATACACTACTTTACTACACCATTTCTACCCAGTCCTCTGTGAAATATAAAATATGTGATGAGCGAAGCTGTTGTGTACTCGAAGTTACAGAAAAATTTGCAAATTTACAGAAAATTCTCAAATTTACAGAAAAATTTGCAAAATGGCAAAGAATTTGCAAAACACGTTGAAGTCAACATGGCATCAAAATAATTTTGACGCTCGACAACATTGATACACACGACTATTTTATCCAAATGCATTAAAGTCAATGGGTGTCCTAATAGTTTTGATGGGTGACAATTTTATGCACGCAACAGTTTTGACATGCAACTATTTTGACATGCAACAATTTTTTATTGTTGTGGTGTGGGGAAGTATAAATGTATTGAAACTGGTTATAAATTATGGAAACATGTAAAATCTGGTTTTGCTTGGGTTGTAGGTCAGTTGTGTCAAGCACAGACCAGTAGCTACTGGCAACATTCTACAGTCTGGGATACACTGCTATATTTAAGATTTTGGGTAAGTTATAGGATTGCCTCGAAATTGTGTTAAATTAGCAAATAGCATCCAAAGTTAGACAGTTGCTTCCTTACCTGCCAAATAATGATAAGTTCTTAGGTGCATAACCAGTATGTATAGATGCTTAAATCCTATTATCTGAGAGGGACACTGTATTTTTAAGTTAATTGAGAAAAGCAATACTTTTTCCATTTATGTATTAGTGCATGTATTATTTATTTAAAAAGATAATACAGTCATGTTATTAAACAGCACAGATTATGCATGTCAATGTTTTTATTTAATTTCTGCAATATCAAAACTGTTTGGGACCTATGCTATTTTCTATGCTATATTTAGGGCTGTATTCATCAAATGAGGTATCCTTCCATCCAGTTTTCATTTGTTTTTGCATCATTATTCCAAATTTAACTTGTGATGAAAAATGTTCTCTATGCACAAAATCCAACCAAAGAAATGACAAGTCAGTAGGTGAGGTCAGTTGTCACTTTATTTCAGCAGTGTAACTTTCTTTTTTCATTATACTGTCAGGAATAGCAAAAACCTTGTAAAAAGTCCTTTTTAAAATCTTTTGTAAATAGGAACAGGATAAAAAACCCAGGTAATGAAATGTGGTAACATTTTAGAAAAAATAAAAAAGGAAAAACCACCCACAATTGTATTTTTTCAAGAAAAACATAATTTGTTTAGAGGATATCATAAATAACTATTTACAGTTTTATTAAATAAGACCTTTGCATGCAGTTATCATTCATAAAAATATACCTGTACATTAACAAAATCTGTTCACCTGTGCAGCTTATATTGTTAATCAAGGTTAATTATTTGTCAAGCAAAGTACTGAAATAAAGCGTTCATGTTAAGTGTATTGCATAGCATAATAAACAACTTGCCCATCTGAAATGCTAATTCTTGATGAAGTTGCCTTTCTTCTCTACAGTAGCCTACAAAACTCACATTGTAGTTACGTGTGACATGTGCAACTGGCATATGTCAAATATGAAAAAATATAAAGCAGCAACTGTCACTGTTTCAAGACCAGAGATCATTTATATGCATGTCCCCATCGTCACATCACATTGCAAACAGGGAGGAATGATTTCAGGCTGGACTTGATACAAATCACCAGCTTAATGCTTGCAAGTTCATGAAGCAAAAAGTTGTTAACTTTCTCATTAGAGAAACAAGTTCATGTTTGCCTTTGCCTGGGGTAAGTCAAGTGCCATACTGCCTATTCAGTGGATTGGCTTGCCAAATATGATTTCAAATTAAATATATATATCATGATACACTTGACCATTGTGAACAGGTATTATTTCCTATTATTATTGTGCAGATCGCAATAAAGACACCTTGTCACTCTAATGACAAGATGGCAGATTTAACAAAAACGTATTTGCGAAAAGTGAAATTAAATGTAGGTGCAATGCTGACCTTAGGAGGGTGCTTGTACGTGTGTTACAGCATTTTAAAAGAATTTAAAAGAGTTCCTGACCCGAATTATTGTGCTTTCGCAAAAGGCATACCAAAGCTTTGAATAATGCAATGGCTTCTCTAGAAATAAATCTTTGTCTGCCGTGAACATGTCACAAGACCAATAAAAACAGGAACATGTGTGTGTGCCATTTCATTGTGGCGGTGAATGGAACTCTAAACGGATTTCGTTTGGGAGGACATGGCTGCATTGCATAGTCAGGATTTTCAGCACTGAATTCGTTAAATCAGTAAATATGGAAAATGCTTTCACATTTTGCTGAAATGTAATGCCCTTGCAGCTTGACTATAACTTGCGTACCTCAAATTGGGCCCCATAATTATTTCATCATGGAGCAGGAAATCCTGGTAGGTCATATATAAACAGCCCGAGGCAGGGACCTCTTCATCAGATAGAGCATGACATCTGACATCTGTGCAGCCTGCCGCTCGCATGCCACAATTAACCAGGCCGTTCAAGTACTGCCTAATGCAAGAGCAACTGTGCTTAAAGTACAACCCAAAATGCCCTTAAGGTCTGCCTTCAACCCAGACCTCTCAAAAGCTAAATAAAAATTGCAGCACATCACCGTCCTTCATCTAAAACCAGTGCGTTAATCTATTTAAGGTTAAGAAAATAAATATCTAGCATTGTTACTTCATCCACAAAAACCTCTGTCACTGAAGTGAGTGGGTTACTACTGCTGTGCCAGGCAATATCACTTCAACCTATTTTGTTAAAGGTCTAAGAGGGACCAGATTCACTTTTATTTGTGAGCACATTTTACATTCACATCTGCTTGCTACATGTAAATGGCATACCTTTATATGAAATAGTCCAAGAGGCTGCCTTTTTAAGTTTAAAATAAATAGTAACACAACGGTTAATGTTCTGCTTCAGTTAATTGTGTTGTCATGTATTGTAGTGTGCAATTAAACGTATCAACTTTACTCTGGGAGTCAGCTGATGATTGTAAGCTCTAGCGAGGGCCTCTTTACATTTGTTATGTTTAAGATTTAGGTTATTTTACTGCTTAAAAGAAATGCCCTGCTCTTTGTTGAGCTGATCTGCATATGAGGCATGAGCTGAATAATTGTGCACCCACAATTATTTATCTATACAGTAGCGAAGCACCGAATCCAGGATTCGGTTCAGTATTCAGCCAGGATTCAGCCATTTTCAGCAGGATTCGGATTCGGCCGAATCCTTGTGCCTGGCCGAACCGAATCCTTAAAATCATGTGACTTTTCGTCACAAAAACAAGTAAAAACATTTTTACTGTACAAAGTGCACGGCTGGCTTTTGCCCTTCCTCTCACTCATTTGCATATGCAAATTAGGGTTCAGATTCAGTTCAGTATTTGTCCGAATCTTTCACAATGGATTTGGGGTTCAGCCGAATCCAAAAAAGTGAATTTGGTGTATCCCTAATATACAGTATATATATATACATATATATATATATATATTAATTAAAAACAATTTGTTGAGCATGATCTCTTCCAAAGACACCATTAAGTGGGGCTGAGAGAGCAAGCATTGAGGAGAGCGCCACCACCCCCATAAACAAAGAGAAAAGCAGGTACGGTCTTTCTCCCCCCAAAGATAACCCCTTTTTCACTTAGTTAGGACTGACGCATGGACATTGCCTTGATGGGGTGCATCAGCTTATGCATACTTTGTACAAACTTTGTAACTAAAAGTGTCTTTTTGACAGACTCCTGAAACACTGCGGGAAAATTACAGAGACCGAAAGGCATTACAAGGTACTCGTAGAGGCCATCCCTGGTGTTAAACGCTGTTTTCCACTCATCCCCATCTCTTATACATATAAGATTATAAGCCCCCCTAAGATCAAGCTTAGTATAGATCTTAACATTTCACTTAATCGAAGAGCTCAGAAATCAAAGGGAGAGGGTAACGATTTTTTATGGTTTTGTTTAGACCCCTGTAATCTATACAAGGGCGAAGACCGCCCATCTTTCTTCCCTACAAAAAAGAAACCATCTCCTGCAGGTGAACAAGAAGGCCTAATGAAGCCTCTCTCCAGGTTTTCCTGGATGTATTCTTTCATTGCCTGGGCTTCAGGCAATGAGAGAGGATAGGTTCTACCTCAAGGAGGGATTGACTCAGGGATTAAATCGATTGGGCAGTCATACTGCCTGTGTGGGGGTAAGGTCTCAGCAGCTTTTTTAGAGAAAACATCCTCAAATTCAGCATAAGCTGCAGGTAACCCCTCTAAAGTGGTAGTAGCCACTACCTGAGGAAAAAAACCCCCACCACATTTTGAACACCATCGAATAATCTCCCTCGAGACCCAATCAATAAGAGGGTTATGCATCTGTAACCAGGAGAGACGCACCTTCTATAACATAAAAAGCTATCTTCTCACAGTGCTGATTCATACATAGAGAAAGAGTTACAGTTACTTGATAACTATACCTGACCCTAAGGGTCTTTTGTCCACCGCCAAAATTCTCATGGAAGGAGTTAGAGGAAATAAAGGAATGCAGTATTTAGCTGCAAAAGCAAAATCCAAAAAGTTTCCCTCCGCCCCTGAGTCCACAAAAGTGGAGAACTCGACAGAGCCCGTAGGCCAGGTTAGTTTAACCGGTAACAGTATCTTGGAGGCAGATTGGGGAGAGGAAATGCCTGCACCCAAATGGATCTCCCCTTCTCTATTTAGGCTTGGGTGTTTCCTGGCCTCTTATTACACTGATTCAGAAAATGACTTTTCCCCACAGTAAATGCAAAGACCATGGGAACGCCTGTGTGTCTTCTCCTCGGGAGTGAGATGGGATAGGCCTAATTGCATAGGCTCCTCCTGAGGTAGAGACACAGAGGGGTTAGTTACCTTTACATTGGTTACCAAACTAGGTTTAACATTAGAAACCCCTGAATAAGTAGACGTACCCCTCTCACCCCTTCTCTCTCGCTCTGTCTCCTATCTACCTGGATGGCAGTGACATGAGGTCATACAGGTTGTTAGACAAAGGGTAATTAACAATTAACGTAAGGGTGTGCCTAACTTTGGAGCCAGGGCCGGATTTACCTAGCGGTCACCCCTAGGCCCGCTGTCATTTGTCACGCCTGTCCACTCCCTTTTATTTGCTCAAACTTTCAAAATCTAAATGGAGCAATGGGGCTTGGCACACAGGAAATTTAAATTTCGGAACTAATGTGAGTGTGGTTGGGCAGCATGCCGCCCCCTAAAATCCTGGTGCCCTAGGCCCGGGCGTAGGTGGCCTCTCCACAAATCTGGTGGAGTAACTGTAAGACTGTCAAGTACAGAGAAGCTGTTAAATCTGTGGAATCTGTGGAGGTACAGATTGAGCCCAGCCTGTCCCCTGCCAAGCTGCTAGAATCTCAGAAGAACAAAGGTAGAACTGTTGAGATTGATCCTGTTGCAGAGCTGCCTGTAATCTCCAATATGACTGCCTCTGAGAGCACACTGGAGAGTGAGCCACCCAAGGGAGGATACTGGCACGGATACAAGTGTGGGGCCCCAAAGTGAAGACAGGTCTTGTGTATTTACTGCTACATGGGAGCTGCTGCTAAATTCCAAATGGAGAGGTACTTTTGGGAAATGGTAGCGCTACCTGGTGTATAAGAGCTCTGGGGAAGGGACTGTGTGGTTATTAACCCCTTCTGGAGGATTGGGACTTTGATATTAAAAAGGACTGTGTTGGAGCAACAGTTAAGTACCTAACCTAGTGATTTAGGTAGTGTCCCACATGTCCCCTGTGTAGAAGTGCATGATGTATTAGTTTGCCCAAGTTTTACTACAGTTTATATTTGTTTCATTTGCAAAGTGTGTGTTTTATTATCCCTAGTGGGTGTGTTCCTCAGTGATCCCTAGGTGGAGGCACTGTAATTCCCAGTTCCCAGTACTTTTCATATGCAAAAGGGACTCAGGGCTCCTGGATTGGTAAGGGTAAACTGCTATTTAAAGAGAAGGTAACTAAATTAGGGTTATATGGACATTTGCAGTGCAAAAAAAAAATTGCAATTCTGTTTGCACATTTAAGGGCTGATTTACTAAGGGTCGAAGTGAATATTCGAATGCAAAAAAATTGATATTCTAAGTAAGTTTTTGAAAAACTTCAACCAACGAATAGGCTACTTTGACAGTTTTTAATTTGATGGTTGAATTTCGAAGTATTTTCTACTTCGAAATTTGACCTTTATTAAGTCAGCCCCTTATTATACCACTCTTATCCAGCATTATAAATATAACCACGTGCAGGGCAAATAGTAGAGTAGAGTAGAGTAGAGTACAGATGAGCCCCAATGTCTTAAAAAATAAACAGAAGTACAGTAGTTAGTCCAGCAGTTGCAGTCCAAGAGTTAACAGGTAATATTTTAATTACTGAAATCCAATGTTTACATTTAAATCCAGCCAAACTCTTTTTTGTAATCTCTTACATTTTTTTTATGGTGGGATTATTTCTCCATTAAAGAAAAAGAGCCTATGAGATGATCTGAGCATTGTGGTTTTTCCTTACACAAGTTCATTGTATGCGAATAATTTCTTGTTTATGTTAGCTGTTATCTCTGATGCACTTACTAACCACCAGTAACAAGAGAAGCTTTTATTACCAGATATACATTCCATGTTAAAATTATGTGCACATGAAATGACAAGGCCACACATTTGCCAATGAGTCAACTTAGATGCGGAAAATCCAACAGATGTGAGTAATAAAATACATGCCAAGGCCTTCTACTCTATGAATATTGAAACATTTCTAGTTACCGGGTTTAACACAACACTGGGTCCATAAAATATAGTTACTAACAAAAAAAGTAAAATAAATATACAGAGATACTGGAAATAGCAATCTACTATTATTAGAAAATCTGTCTGCATTGATTTCTTTATATGTTTGTTAAGCATTACAATGTCTGTTGGCTTGACGCAGGGACTTAAAGGGGAATCCAACCCCCGGCGCTAACCCCTCCCCCCCACCATCGGTCCCGCTCCCTCCGGCCTACCTCTCCCGCCGGGCTATTGCCCCTAAATTGCTACTTACCCCTCTGTGTAAGTCCCCTCCAGCGACGTTCGCAGGGCCATCTTCTCTTCAAACTGCTTTTTCCGGGATCCGGCGGCGCTCGGCGGCGGGTGCGCAGTAGGACATTGGTACTAGTGTGCACGTGCACAAAGTTCACGAAGTTCGGCGATTGAACTTTGTGCGCATGCGCAGTAGTACCAGCATCCTACTGCACATGCACCGCCAGACGGAGCAACATCCAGGAAGAAGCAGTTTAAAGAGAAGATGGCCCCTGCGAACGTCGCTGAAGGGGACATACACAGAGGGGTAAGTAGCAACTTAGGGGCAATAGCCCGGGAGGGAGGTGGGAGGGGTGTTGGTTTATAATAGGCTGTTCTCATACAAATGTGGTCATATAAATGTGGCATATAGAAAATATATTAACAGGGGGGTGCCCTGAGAACTTACATTTATTTAGTTAGCTACAAGAAAAATGTCATAGAACTCTTAAAAAAGCTGAAGGAAGACAAAGGCATTGATTGGTCCACGTATCATTGCCTCTAACCTGGGTAAACCCCTCCATGTATATATGAATTACCTGAGATACACAAGGAAAAGGCCCCTCTCAGACTTATTTTCAGCAGCAATAACTCTGTGACCTACAACGTGGCAAAATACTACCAACATCCGAGCCCCTTTGGTTAAAAATACAGAGAATCATATCCAGAATTTCCAGGATTTTACAAACAAAATCCAAGGGTTGGTACTGGGCACAAAGGCATCCCCAAGTGACTACTTTTACCTACCTGATACCCTGGGCTGGTACTCCTATCAGCCAAAAACCGCAACGGTCCAGGGTTCCTCTAGGGAGCACACGGAGAGATGAATTTCCTCCTGCTTTGATATCAAATTTCCTGGGGAAATCATGCACAGTAGAGCAAAATAGACGACTTTTTCATTAAAGTTCGGCTAGCCACTCTACTGCGCATGCGCAGCCCTGAGAAGACAAGGAAGCATGAAGTTGATCTATGCGTGGTGCTCGCTACAAGAACCCCAGTGTGGTTTTGGCTGATAAGAGCACCAGCACGGGGTATCAGGTAGGTAAAAGTAGTCACTTGGGAGTACCTAACATTAAGCACCGCCAAGTTTAAAATCCCTTTCCTTCTCCTTTAAGACATTGATTTTTTTTTTTTTGTAAATTATTTTTTTATGGAATTATCACATCATAGATTTTACTGTAGTATATCAAAGACAATGTCATTGAGACTACACATACCAGTTAATTATAGTTAACAATTAAGTAATAACTAACTAATAAATAACTAATAAATCATTAATTAATAATATTTATTCTGAAAGTTTACATAAAGTCAAATAAAATAAAATAAAATAATTTTTAAATCTCACTCGCTCTCTCAATAATATTAAAAACCAGTTTTACCCATAAACGTGTTAATTATTTGTCTGTCATTGTCATGTGCAATGCATCTTATTGCATCTTATTGTAACAAAATATCATCTAAGGAGGGTGCACTTTATTTAATCCACTTAAGATAAGTTTAGAGGCTGCTGTGGCAAGATAAAGATAAGTTTCAAGCTTACCTAAAATGTTGGGAACAATAAGTTGTTTGTCAATGCAAGAGTACCCCATAGCCCTGAAAACCCAAAATGGCAATACATGCATCAAATGCTATCCTCACTGAGACCTCTTGCACTAATTCACCCTATATATTCAAAGCCTAATACTTAATACTCTGCCCAATGCATCTAATTATTGGGAACCCTTATATAGAAAGAGTTTGCTTAGGGTGCCCTAATCTCTTTCGCCAGGAGAAATTTTTCTGGTATCTCGTGAATTTATTGGCCTGCAGCGAATTGCTGTAATTAGCAGCGAATTCGCCCAGGCAAATAAATTCGCCCATCACTAGTGTGGAACAATGCCAGCTTGTATCTGCCTTTAAAACGTTTTGATTTTCACACTTGTGATGACGCCAAGCAAACATAAAGAAATCCTTCCAAACACATTCTTTCCAATGATTTGTTATAAAACCTGAAGGTATTTAATATATGAGGGATTAGACACTGATTTTCATAATAATTGCCTTAACTCATCACATGCAAACACTTTAACCACATGATTACATGCTGATAAATACTTTTAATGCTGCGAGGGCTATATCATGAATCCAGCTAGAGCCAAAACCAGTGCCAAGAAAATGACAATTAAATAATGTGGCATTTCCCGTTAATGTTTAGCTAAAATTTCCTTGTGTAATGGAATGATTGGGGAGAGACAAATATATTTCATTGGATAAAGTTGCAAAGTAAACATTGTGAAAATAATAAAAAGAAAAGAAATAGAATTATGGTCAGTCAGCAATATGCATAGAGTACCCAGGATCTCTTAAAAGGCACATAATAGTGAGTCATTTGCATGGGGACTCTGAATACCGTGGGCTACCATGGTAACCAGCTCAACAAGTTTAGCTGTTGATTGCTCCATTTATATAAATAAGTTCTTCACCTATCTGTATGCATAATGTGTAGGATTTATTATTCAATAAAAAAGGGGAGAGAATTATTCAGGACTGAATACTTTAAGGCAAATAACTGTTTACATATATATATATATATATATATATATATATATATATATATCTCAAATCACTCCTGTAGAAAGCACTCAGCAAACCATCTATGTGTTTCAATTCACAGGGGATCATCGTCAGGATAGTGACAGAAAATGAACACACACGTGTAAATACCTCCATCGTCCAATCAGAATATAACATCAGTTATCACATCATCGTGTAAACAATGCATTATAAAGTGATATCCTCATAAATATACTAAATAGATTTAATAAATAATCCCCAATTAAAACATTTCAAGTCTAACCGCAATGTGAGATCCATAGGTTAACATTTTCAAAAAGGTTCCAGGAGGTCCCCCATAGGCTAAAATAGCAATTCTGCAGCTTTAAGGTGGCGAAGTGGCAAATTCTAATTTTTTTAAAGAGGCAGTACTTCAAAATTCGCAACTTCGAATTTTTTTATTTTTTCAATTTGAGTCGAATTTTGGGCTGTTCGATAGTGGAAGTAGCCAAAAATTACTTCGAAATTCAATTTTTTTTAATTGGAATTTTCACTTCGACCCTCAGGGGCACATTTACTAAGGTGAATTTTCTAATAAAATTTTAAATTTTTAATTTGGAAGTAATTTTGGACTACTTTGACTATCGAATAGCTCAAAATTCGATTTGAATTGAAAAAAAACCCCGACCCTTTTAAAAAATTTGACTATTTGCCACTTTAAAGCTGCTGAATTGCCATTGTAGCCTATGGGGGACCTTCTGGAAGCTTTCCAGTAAAATCTAAATTTAAAAAAAAAATCATTTGAATCATTTTAAGAAAACGCCAGTTTTCTATCGGAAACGTCATGTTTGATCGCAAAATGACCCCCCCAAAATATTCGATGGTCGAATTTCAAATTTTTTTAATTTCGAAATTCAACCAATAGTAAATTTGCCCCGATGAATAATATTATCATAATGAGGGAACCAGTTCATAACAAACATGATAGAGAATGCATCTTGTTCAATCCTTGTGGAGCTAACGTATCCGGATCAGTTTTGTTTCTCTCTGTAATAATATTTTGGCTCTATCATCAAGGTGGTATATGATAAATCAAGATTGCATGTAGAGTAGGAAGAGTGTCTAGTGGGATATCAGATTTTCCTATAGCCAATGCCAATCATTTTGCAGATCTGTGGTTTTTCTTACTGTGTCTGAAAAGATGTCATACATTTTTTGACATAGTATAAGCCACAAGGGTACATGATACAAAAGACCACATGGTCAGAAGTACACGTTAGCCTATAATGTATATGGAATCTCCTCCCATTATGTGAAGACAGCAGAATCAAAAAATCAAATGAGGTGGAGATTTATTGGTGATCCAACGTTTCGGCTCCACACAGAAGCCTTTGTCAAGGAGAACAGTGCACATGTGATTTGGGGTTTAAATAAAGCTGGAGGGGTTAAAGGTTTATTGTTAATTTAACATTCTGTGGGGTGCGTCCTTCCGCTCCCAAAATCTGCTCTTAGTGTGATAACCACACCGGAAGTACCCGTCCTTCACCCTGTTATACTGTAGTGCTTTCACACTGTTGCTAGGCAACCCAATCGTGCAGCCGTTGCCCAGCGCCCAGCTGCTAGCAACCATAAAAGGGAGCCAGCAGGAGTAGCGCATGGAGGGCAACGGCTGCACATTGGGTTGCCTAGCAACAAGCACTACATTATAACAGGGTGAAGGATGGGTACTTCCGGTGCGGTTATCACACTAAGAGCAGATTTTGGGAGCGGAAGGACGCACCCCACAGAATGTTACCTTTTTTACGCTATGTGGCGAATAGATAATGGTGTTTTACGTTTGCTCTACTTTGTGTATGTATAACAATGAATGACAGGCACCCCCTGCTGGTGGCTTGGCGCCATTTTTTAACCTTTAACCCATCCAGCTTTATTTAAACCCCAAATCACATGTGCACTGTTCTCCTTGACAAAGGCTTCTGTGTGGAGCCGAAACGTTGGATCACCAATAAATCTCCACCTCATTTGATTTTTTGATTCTGCTGTCTTCACTTGGAGTGCTGTCATTTCCTGCAGTATACATTTCCTTCAAGGGCTGGCATCTCTCTCTCTCTCTCTCTCTCTCAATCTCTATATATATATATAATAGGAAAAAAAATTACCGCACTCAACAGGCTCAGTTAGGATAACTGATTTTAATAGAAAAACACAAGATATTCCAATTTTTCCTATTCTGTACACATTTTACCTGCACCCAGGCAAGCTGCACAAAACAATACACATAAGTCTTTGATTAAAGATCACTGGTGGAGTCAGCTGAAATATTTCCAGTTTTTATTTAAATATACTAACACAGGTATGGGACCTGTTATACAGAATGTTTGGGACCTGGGGGTTTCTGGATAACGTAATTGGATCTTCACATTTTAAATCTAGAAAATCCTGTAAATAACCAAATAGGCTGGTTTTGCTTCCAGTAAGGATTAATTATATCTTAGTTGGGATCAAGAACAAGCTACTGTTTTATTATTAAGAGAAAAAGGAATTTCCGTAAATCTAGCCTTTCCGTAAATCTGGATAACTGGTGTCTGGATAACAGATCCCATACCTGTTATAACAGATACATATTGTAAAAGTTCTATCATCATTGTTACATTAAATTTCGCACTGTATCAATTGCAAAAACTCAACAACTAGGTAACTATGTGAACTAGGCAACTATGTGATCTAGGTACAATTAAAAGGAATTATAGGTGGAAATACGTTTACTTAGGTTTAACTACAAGTGGCAGAACATACACAAATTTGCGACACTAAACTAAAATATGTTGTAACTTGCTAATATTATGTTACAATGGTACCGTCTGACATGAAAACTGTCCTTTTCACCAGAAGATGATATATTAAATATTCTGGTGCCAGAAATAAAATGCACATTATTTAGATTGATATTTAGTTAACGAAAGAACCAACCAAGGAGTTTTTTTTCTTTAATACTTTAATGAAATTTTACATTTGTTTATAACAGACAAGGATCTTACAAAAATTTAACAAACAAGGGTTTACAGAGTAAGAATAGGATTAGATGGCCATACTCGTAAGAACTCCCCAAGATAAGGGAGCCTGTAATACAGGTGGCTAAATATTGATTTTGTTTTATTTTTGCCAATATAGTTAATGTTGATATTTTTAGATTCATTTGCAAAAATGTTCTTGTATTTAACCAAAAATCAGTTCAGCTGCTTTACGTTTAACAGCAGTGATTGCTATAGGTTAGTCAAGTGCCTATTTAACACACTCAGTATTGAGTAAGGTTCATCCAATTTACATATGTGTGAGGAGAATAAAGAAAAGGCTGGTTAACCCTAGACAAGTAAAAACTGCCAGCTCATTGTGCTAGTACATAGGTAACTGCTATGCAGATATGTGCTAAAATAAAAGGTTAATAAAGCACAGAATGAGAATACCTTTTTTGGAATTATTTAACACTAGCAGTTCTTAGGGAAAAAAAGCAAGAAAATGATGTACTTACCAAAAATGTACATGTCATCAGCAAGTCAGGAGCTGCATATAAGGATCATTAGCTGCCGCATTCTTTCGAATCAATCATGCAAGTGTTTAGAATGAACCAACCGATTCTACAAACACAGAATGTGATCTGTTGAAATTGTTCTAAGGGTGTGTAGTTGTATAATGGTGAATTGAAATCAAATTAGTTTTATCGCATAAAGTACTGAAAATATTTCAAGAATAGATTGCAAGGTGTGAAAATATATTGACAAGGAATCCAAGAAAACAGATAACTGGTTAAAAATATGATATGCGTACCGTTTACAACAAGTATGTGAAATCCATTTGAACATGGATGTACTTTGTCTCATTTACTGTATACAGCTTGTACCATCAGAGGTTTTGGCAACTAACTTAGTTATTTGTATCATTTTTGTTTTGGAACTAACTTAGTTATTTGTATCATTTTTACACCAGTATGCACTCTGTATATAACATGAATTATCTTGATAACCATCACATTTTGGTTTAACTACAAGCCTGATAATAGTCAGAGTAGCTATATGATAGTGGTTCCCTAACTCTGGAGCTGACTTCCATAGAGGGGTCCATAGCAGTGGCTGGGGTGCCAAGCCCAAAGGTCAGCTAGGATGACTTTTGGGAATCATGCCTATGTGCTTTTCTAGAAGCCTAGCTTAAAGCTTAATTAGGATAGAATGAAGTACAGGACAAATAGATGTATTTTCATCCTGGATATAGAGGGGCCCATAGCAGTCGCTGGGGTGTCAAGCCCCAAGGTCAGCTACGATGACATTTGGGAAGCATGCCTAGGTGCTTTCCTAGAATCCTAGCTTAAAGCTTAATTAGGATGAAGTATAGGACAAATAGATGCATTTTCTCTCCTGGATATTCTTGGAGCAATGGCTGAATGACTGATTAAATATCTTTTATCATGTATATTGGCTCTAAGATGACATTTCTGTACCTGAACCTCAATGAACATGAGGTCCACATATTACCACTTTTGACTAATTTTCCTTCTTATAATCTAAAGTAAACCTGCTTTAAAGCTGGGCAGTGGATTAAAGAACAGATTTAAATCTGTTTGCACAATATACAAGATGTTTTCAAAGTAACATCAAATATATAGCCAGGAAGATGTATCCCAAAATAAGAGTCTAAAGACCAGAAATGTACTTCTAGGCCTAAGATGTCTTCTATTAATAAAACTATGAGTTTAAGGTGTACTCAATTTTATAGCAGTAATTACTGTAAAGATAAAATGTGATTTGCACATAAAATAATGTATTTTTGCAGCACATTGGTATTACTTCTATTACTCCACCCCCTAGCTTCAGCCACCAATTACATGCACATAATGACACCATCTGCTGCTTACACCCACTTCTCTTGTGCTTCAAGAATCATGGAACAAGCTAAAAAGCTTTCAAATATCACTCAAGTGCACAATGTCAGCAGCATGTAATTTCATAAAGTAGTGATGACTTCTATGCACTATGACATGGCTGAGCCATTGGAAAGCTTCATTAACTGCAGAACTGAAAATGACTAAACTTATGACAATAATAAGCAATATTTTTTAATACTTTATATAAAAAAATAACATAAGACAGATATTTTTGGATACAAACCAACTTACACTGTTTTGCCAAGTAAAGAGTAAGTTATACTCTCACATTGCTTGGGCTCATCAAACAAAGTTAAGTAAAAATAAGCCTTGTCTATTAATTAAGTGAAGCTGACAGGTCCTAATCAATAACCTGATTTTATAAGGGGTGGGAGGAAACCTAAACTGAAACATGTAAACAATCATTTTTTTGTTCTTCCTCCCTCTATGGTCTCATTCACTTTTAATAACTTTGGGCATGCTGGGGGTTGCAACATTAACAGATGGAAACAGATTAACATTAACAGATTTCCTGCTAAACATAATTTTAGAGAATCTGACTGAAATGTATTTTTTTAAAAATGTGACATTTTTCTGAAACAGTGCTTACAAATTGTTTTGCACATTTATAGGATTTTTTATCCATTAACCTGTTAATCAGAAATCTCTGAAATATGGAAATTCTAATTCCAAAAGTGCCCTATTTAAACAAAAGAATTCACTTTTGAGTTACTATTAATAGTAAGAGAATAGCTTGTACCTGAGGTTGCCATGCTTACATAAATCCATGTTTATGGTAAATGATTTCAATAAATCATAAAAAAGGCACCGAATTGATGCTCCCATTGATTCTTCAATGCAGTGTCTAATAAATCTGCCCCTTGCCCACATCACAAAAAGATAAATTTTTTTGAAAAACCCAGGCCTCAAATATTCCAGTATATATATTACATGTACTGTATTTAAGGGTAGTAAATTACAACATACTTGCAGGTGCAAATGGTGCAGGGCCAAATAATAGTAGCAGCTGAGGCAAACCCCTGTTCCCTTGTGGCACCGGTGTGAAGTATGGGCAGTGACTTTAATTACTGTTAGCAGTAGTGGATGATGGAGCATGGTATATGGCATGTATATGGCATGTGTCTCTTCTGCCTACTATACCTCTACCTCTGTGCTCACTGTATCCTGTATTGGACCCAGTGCCAGTACTAGAGGTATATATATATATATATATATATATATATATATATATATATATATATATATATATATATATATATATATATATAATTCGTCTTATGCACCGCACTCTAATCCGGAATCTTTCCTTTAGTTAATGTCGGGTGCAGGATCCAAAATGTGTGCATACATTAATGTAGAAAAGATCCGCACTCCATTTTTGCTTGCGTCAATTCAAATATTTATTCTGTACAGAATAAATATTTGAATTGACACAAGCAAAAATCGAGTGCGGATCTTTTCTACATTAATATATATATATATATATATATGTATATATGTATATATATGGTAGGTAGAATAAAGATAGATAGCAGATAAAAGGATCCAAAAATTAATGGTAGCACATGCAAAGAAATGCAAACTGGTAACCTACTAAATAAGAACCTAATTTACAAAGAAGCAACATTACCACCTCTGCATAAAGTGATACGCCATAGTCATGCCACTTTATAATAATGGACGCAAGGGGCAAATCAAAAAGTGTATTGCACCACTTTCACAGAATGGCAAAAATTCCCCATTATGACAATTCGCAGGGATATCACTAATTTCCTAAAAGGCAAAGACGGCAATACACTTGCGGAAAAGCTCAGCATTAGAAAAGTTTTGTGCTGTTTCGTCAGGCAAATTTCCATTCAGGCAAATGGTCATTAATCCACAAATGTATCAAAGTGTGAACTTGCCAATATGTTACCCTTTTCGCCAAAGTCTATTTCACCAATCTCACTAATAGATACATAAATATGACCTGTATGTTCCTGTCATATTTAAATTGACACAAGCATAAGCATGTTAACAAAGTTTAGATAGGAAGAAAGTAATTCTAGAGAAAATTCCCTGGTGAAAGACTGCTAGCGTTCATTTGCTGAGACTTCGCAGTTTTGCATTATTTCGTTACGAAATAACATCTGACGTAGCTGCACAAAGTATAGCGGAGCCTTCAGAAGTGAAAATTCATGTCTTCCTAATCTACATGAGTGAAATCATTTATAATGTCCAGTATAAAAAAACATTCCTATACTGATAAAACTTAAACTATTACTTATTTTTGGAAACCTGTATTCAAAGTGATGTATATGGGAACTGCTATTTTACTTGCTTTGGCATAATATTCTCTGAAAACATTTTATATTGATGGCTAAAGATTAATAAAAATGAATGGTGCATTTTTCAGTCAAAGCATGCAATATGGCAAATCATGCTGATCTAAATTTCTAGATCAAAGTTCAGCTCTCATAATGTTATACTCCAACATCTCTGTAAAGTAGCCTACACTCGGCTCAGTCCTACCACTGCTTACACGTAAGTGTAATGAATTCATGAATCTTTTGATAAATGTTATACAAATAGTTCTATATTATAAACTATTCTAAATTTACATCTGTTAAATGAAGTAATCAAAGCCAATGGAATATTCAATGGTATCCAGATGCTATTGTTTCTGTTTTCTTGTGGAAAGACAACTATATGGGTAACTGTACCCCCAATAAGATATATTAAGGCAAGTGGCTGCATGCAATGTTTCTTATGAACTCAGCATGTTGGAATCCTTGGCACTATGCCTCAAAGTCATTATACTTTTAAGGGATATTTTAAAAACCCTTTTACATTTTAGCTTAGAAAATTATGTGTTTTTCTTATTTTACTTTTATTTTAGTATTGTCACTAAGAGGCATAATTCATGCATGATAGCAATCCTTGTAACAACGCTGCATGATTGTGCATTTGGTGAATACCCATGAACAATGAAATACATTAACAAGTCAATTAAATAATTGTGAAGGCTTTACGTGTGTTTAAATCATCCAGCTATATAACAGTTAGCATAGATAGTGTAAGTAAAATAATAACTAAACCAGAATAGATAGCACTTATGTACATATTTGCATATATGGTTAATGAGTGCTGCATTATAACAGTAGTACAGAAACGGTGCACAGTATAAAGTAAGGCAGTAATGTTAAATGTATCTTGTAGCACCTGGGCCAGTTTCTGTTATGTTTTACTAGATGTCACAGTCAGCAATATGGCTTCTCAGTCACTTGGGTAGGAGTGTGTCACCAAAACTTTAATTTGATTATTAACATTGACCCAGTCGTCAAATGAGGATGGAAATCCATTTTAATTTTTTTTTTAAATAACTACTTATCTAAAACATGTGCAAAAATATGTTTATACCATGGCTACGGTTTGCATACTGCCTATCAAATGTAAGTGCCTTTGGGAAACTAATAAAACCAGCCCCACCCCCAGTTCAGAACACTGTTGTAACTTGGTGCTGATGAAGTAATCATCTGATAGGGGCTTATAGAAGCAGGAAAGAAAATTAGCTGTACTTGTGGAAAGTGCTACCCAAAAACAAATCATATAAGGGAGCCTAATGGAGATATAAGTCTAGTCAAGCATCATTTACTGGTCACCTGTATGAAAGCAAATGTTGGTTGCTATCGGTTTCTTCACCTGGGCAAACTTTAAAACCTCTATAAGTCTGTGACTACACAGCTAGTGTGGGAGCTGCTAAGCGAGTGTTGCATGTGATCTAACTGTTGCATGTAAAGTAAGTCTTAAGCAGTGTTAAAACAAGAAGGCGTTTGTGAGGAATTGCACTTGGGAGACTGCAAGTACCCAGTGTAAATATGAGTGGAAGTGGGTTTGCCGGAATTTATCAATGTGTGTGCATGTGGTGTTGGAGCAGCAGTTCCAGGCAGTATTTATATGTGAGAGATTTTGATGGGTTTTCATCTTGGAATCTGAACTGCAGACTCTAAGTGGGAAACTTGCAGCACTGAGGGTAGCGGCAAACAAAGGGGAGGAAAAGAGTCTCTCAGAGCAACCACTGGCAGGGGCCAGTATAGTGGGGGTGGGGGGGTGGGTGTGGAGAAGGGGCAGTGGATGCTAAAAAGGGAGATAGGTTTGTTACAGCCAAGAGAGGTGGTAGGGGAGTGCAAGGAAGGAAAGGCAAGTTTTATTTATAGGGGATTCAATAATTAGAAAGGTGGATAGGGTAATCTGCTGCAACAGAAACGTCTGCTGCTTGCCTGGTGCTATGGTTCAGGTCAGGTGATTGGGAGGGGATGGGGAAGACTCGGTGGTCTTGGTACACATAGGTACAAATGGCAAAGTTAGAGGAGGTGGTGAAGTACTCAAGAACGATTTTAAAAAATTAGGTGTAAAGCTGAGGACGAGAACTTCCAAGATAATTTTCTCAGATATATTACCTGTGTCATGAGCAACATTAAGAAGACAGCAGGAGCTTAGGGAGATTAATGCATGTAGGGAGGAGGGTTTTGGGTTTTTGGAGAACTGGGCTGATTTTTCAATAGGCTCTTTGCTAGGGATGGGCTGCACCTCAATGATAATGGTGCAGCTATTTTGGGGGAGTAGATGGCTAGAGGGTTGGATGAGATTTTAAACTAAGCATGAAGGAGGAGGGTTCAGTAAAGGATTCCATGGAAGACAGGTTAGATGAGGTAGTAGGTAAAGGAAGGAAAATGGGGAGATTTGGTTGGGGGTATTGTTAAGGACAGGGAGGAACACATGTCATTTGTTTATTATGGTACCAGTTTTAAATGTATGTTTGCAAATGCAAGGAGTCTGACTGGAAAAACGGGAGAGCTAGAGGTGCTGGTGATGGAGAGAAAATATGATGTGATTGGTGTGGTAGAAACATGGCTGAAGAGTCGCATGACTGTGAAGTTAATATCAGAAGAAAGGAGGTTCTGCCCAAATATTCAGAAGGGTTTTTTTACAGTGAGACCTGTGGAGATGTGGAAGTCTCTCCCTGAATCAGTCATACAGGCTGATATATTAGATAACTTTAAGAAGGGGTTGGATGGCTTTTTAGCAAGTGAGGGAAGTTATAGAAAATAGCTCATAGTACAAGTTGATCCAGGGATTAATCCGATTGTCCTTGTGGAGTCAGGAAGGAATTTTCCCCCTCTGAGGCAAATTGGAGGAGCTTCAAATGGGTTTTTTTTGCCTTCATCTGGATCAACCACCAGTTATGCGGTTAAAATAGTTAAAGGGTCGAATTTGATGGACGTGTGCCTTTTTTTAACCAAACTTACTATGTTACTATGTTATTACATATGGGTTAAAGACCCCTGGATTAGTGGAAGTGCTAATCTAAGCAACAATTGCAGCAAATAGAGCACATTTTAACTATTAAACACATCATATTAACAATGTATAATGAAAACAAAATTAATGCAAAAAAATGTTTTCTGCAAACAAACATTTTACATACAAACAATACAAATATAATTAATGAATAATAGTTAAAGCCTTTTCAGTTTTGGATGCAACAAAGACATTGGGGGCACAGAAAAGATTTGACACCCTTACAAATCTATCATTTTGCCCACATGACCTTCAATCATTGAATTGAAATTTGTGATATCATCACCCTCATATTGCACCCACACAGACACCCACACTCATTTATATGTTACTGAAGATTAAACTACTGTCATTCTCAACCTTCCAAAGAAAACTTTCTATTTTTCCTATTTTGACTTTTAACCTCAAATAACAAATAAGGACAGATCTTCACTTGCAAACTTTGAAAGTTGTTTTTGAAGCAGGAGAACATCTCAGCCTTTTTTCTGCTCTATAAATAAATCTTGGCAAGCAGAAACAACCTTGATTGCAAAAGATGAAGTAGAACAAGCAGCAGGCTCTACAGTAGAATAAATGGCATTGTGCCAAGAGCTTCATCAAATGAGTAATGGCTTCCACTTGACAATCAGTAAAGTACCTCTTCTCCCGTGGATTTAGTTCTTAATGATGATTAGAGAGGATGGGCCCCTAAAATTTCCCTGCTAGAAATGACCGCTTATTAATTTCTTTAGGTAGAAAAGCTGAATTTCAAACCTATTTTACAGCTGCAAAGCTGAGAGAAGTGACATGAAAAACTATTATCTTCACGATTTTTGCAACAAGTACTAAATTTGTCATTGATTAAAAAAGACTTTTCACTTCATTATTTTTTTTTTATTTCTATCATCATAGGGTATTTATAAGCGTTTTGGATATACAATCCATGAAAGTCAAAAGGTAAGGCAAAATGACCATTAAAATAGAATTCCTTTCAGCACATTGTGATCCATACAACAGACTGTGGCAATGAAGGCACAGAACAATTTATAAAGGGTAAATGTGCAATGTAGAGGGCAAATATTAAATTAGTATTGTAATCTATCTCCATCATTTATAGGTTATTTCTGGAGCCTCCGGAATAATGCATTGAACATATCATGGTTTAGATATTGTTTAAATTGTACAATAGTGATTAATATATAGGGATGGCGCGAACTGTTCGCCGGCGAACTTGTTCGCGCGAACATCCGCTGTTCGCGCTCGCCGGAAGTTCGCGAACGTCGCGCGACGTTCGCATTTTGGGTTCGCGTCAATTTGGTGCATTTTTTTTGCCGCATTTTTTTGCCCTCTCACCCCAGACCAGCAGATACATGGCAGCCAATCAGGAAGATCTCCCTGGACCACCCCCACACACCCCCTGGACTAAAAAAAAAATAATGTGCATACCTCCCAACTGTCCCTTTTTTGGAGGGACAGTCCCTCTTTTGCGAGCTCAACCCTCTGTCCCTCATTTGTACTGGAAAGACCCTCTTTTTGGAGGACCCTCTTTCACTGGAAAGACCATCACTGAACAGCCAGAAAAAGAAGCAAAGATTTGAACTTGGCTTTTGGCAGAGAGTCCAGTACAGCTAACAGGTGCAGGTAAGATACTTTGTAACACTTTTGACATAAGAAAATAATGGATTTTTCTTTTCCCTTGATCCCCCTCTGGCATGCCACTGTCCAGGTCGTTGCACCCTTTAAACAACTTTAAAATCATTTTTCTGGCCAGAAATGTCTTTTTTAGCTTTTAAAGTTCACCTTCCCATTGAAGTCTATGGGGTTCGCGACGTTCGCGAACCGTTCGCGCGTTTGTCGCAAGTTCGCGAACGCGTCCGCGAACTTTTTTGCGGCGGTTCGCGCCATCACTATTAATATACAGTATAGTCAGGGATTTGATTTAATTGACTGCAAATATCTCGGTACAATTTTTACTTAAAGATTATAACACATGACACAAGTGTCAATTCAAAAATGCATTTTGTGATAAACCATGGGGACTGCTGTTCGGGTTTACTCTCTCATTTTGGAATAAAGTTGTGCAAGAAATAGTAAATTTGTTACATTCAGGTTAATATTTAAGCTGCAGATCGAAACCTCATTTTTACACCAGGTCTAACAAAATGCACAAAGCACTGTTGTGTTTATGTTAAAGTTAGGGGATGGAAATGCTGTCCAGCCCACAGTTTCCTCCTTCTGCTATCTCCTTTGCCCTTTTTTTCCATTGATCTCTGTGCATTGTATGTGGTCTTTTACTTTCTATCTTTATTTGGATTTCCTCCCCTTTCTCTCTCCATTTTTCTCATCTTCACTCTCTCTTTTTAGTCTCCATTTCCTCAACATAGCCCTTATTTTTGTTTTACTAACTCCTGATTTTCTTTCTGTTCTCTCTCTTTTGGGGTTTATCTTTTCATCTCCTAATCTCATCCCCACTATGATTCTCAGATGGGCCAAGGGGTCAAAGAAAGACTCAAGAAGTGGCCTGGGTAGGTAGAAAACAGCAGTATCCAGATGACAGGTAAACATTAGAGCAGGCAGCAGACAAGTTGTAGTAAAAAAAGCCAGAAGGCAGTATCCAATAACAACGATAGCCAACAGAAACTCAATAATATGATCCTACAATTGCCAGCAGTAATTAAGAATCCTCTCACTTTACTACCATCCAGGTGTTAATTCCTCATTTATCAGCTTTTCACACTAGAAATATAGAATGCTGAACTACAGTATGGCTGAATGGGTGATAACATATCTGGGACCTTTTTAGGAAAGAATGGGGTTCCTGAGTAATAGCTGGAACAAGTCTGATATCCAATGTTCTATATACTCTCTCAAGGTAAAGTTTGATAGAACTAGATTTATAGTTTGTAGTGCCAAAATGAATAGAGAAACCATGATTTCATAAGTCATTAGGTATAGTAACATCTGCTACTCAGGATTTGTTTGTCTTAGAAATTAAATAGTGATTGAAATAGAACATTCTACTTGCTCGTTTGAGGTAAGGGTTTATAATATTGTATATATAGTATATAATATAGTGCAGAAGATTTTGGATTTCATCCCCAGCGAGAACTCACCTTTTTTGAATGCCATCAAGCAAAAGTTCAACAACACAAAATGAGAGGAATGAAAGGTGTATCTCCTGTATAACTGTAGCCCACCATTTCCACAAGCTGAAGATGGATAAAAGGTGCATAAACTACTATGGGGGGAATGTAATTAAATTCGCAAAGAGCAAAAGAATGCGCATCAATAAGATTAAAAATCCACATCTCGCAATGTAATATTGTTCCTTAAACAGTTATTGCATTGCGAATTTTAATTGCGCATTGCGACTTTTAATTACGCATTGCGAATTTTAATTGCGCACTCTTAAGAAGTGCTTGAAGGTGTCGTAATCTTTAGGAGCAAACATAACAACTTTTTCAGGAAGCAGTTTTATTACATTGACTGCACATTGGCGCAAGCTGTAAAATTAGCAAACTCTCTTCCACTGTCGGAAGTGGTCGGTAAAACAGTTTCCACTATCGCAAAAGCTATATTAAATTCACGCAAAGCAAAAATTGTTCGCACAGAGGCATAACTTTTCGCATTGCGAATACTTTTTGCCTTACTGACTTATATTACATTCCCCTGTAAGTATTCAGTTGCCATAGTGATTGGGTTTAAGCCATTCTACAGCCATTTACTAGTAAGTATTCTTACTTCTAAGGCTTTTGGGTTCAGTTCTCAGTAAAACTATCCCTTTAAAGCAACTTGTGAAAAATGTGGCTATCAAGCAATACAATGGTAACAAAGATTATAATCAAAGGTTTATCTTATGTACAACTGTACCAGTTTTTTTTATATCTACTGAGTTTCATTGTTGAAATTGTCAAAAGTATTTTGGTAGCCCTTGTTTGAGCAGTAATTGTACGTTGGATCTTTTAGAGCACACAATCAAGGTAAGGTTGGATGGCATAGTGGTTTTCATGTCTGCTTAGTGAAACCAAGTGCAAATGTATCTTGTAGCAGAAAAGGGAATTTGTTGAGGACAGGAAAAAAAAGTGTGTCTCAACTTTAACCCTGTACCTTACCAGGATAAAGATGGTTAAGGGCACTATAGTCACATGGGTTATTTGCTAGACAAATAAATGTGCAAAGTAGAAATAGTCTTTATCATTTCATATCCTTTGGGACAGCTAGGAAAATTAACTTGTGGTTGATCTAGGGTATTCCAGAAATTTGGGAGTTGGTTTCATAGTGTAGTGGTTATCTCATCTGCTTTACATGAAGAAGGTCCTGGGTTCAACCCCAGTGAAACCACAAGTTGGGTGTGACAAATTGAGCCATCAAACTGAATCAACATACAATGGAAAGTTATAAAAATCAAACATGTATCACATATACTATTTAACTAACCCTATATTTTACCTTGTTAAAGAACATTAAAAACCCTACAGGCACGTAAATTAATCAGGAATTGTTTGCCAATAGATATATTTATAAACATATTGGAAAAATACAGACAAAGATTTACCTTGTTGGAAAAAAACATAGGTCACAGCAATGCAGAGAAATGAATGGGCGACGCAGAAATAGTCTTTATTTTTTCATATCTTTTGGGAAATCTGAAAATGAACTAGTGAGTTGATCTATGGCATTTCAGACCTGTTCTAGTATGTTGTCATAGTGTAGTGGTTATCATGTCTGCTTTACATGCAGAAGGTCCTGGGTTCAATTTGCAGGGAAACCATAAGTCTCAGAAAGCTTTTGACAATTTGAGCCATCAAATGAAATCAACATAAAAGTAAAGTTATGAACAGCAAAAATGAAATATGTATCTAATGTTGAACTTAACCTGTATTTTACCAGGATAAAGATGGTTACAAATGCTACAGTCACGTGATTTACTCAGGATTTGTTTGCCATTAGATATCTGTAAAAACATATTGGAAAGATATAGACTTAAACATATAAGTTGCTGGGATAAGCCACAGGTCACAACAATGCAGAGAAATGAGTGGTCAATTTTGAAGTAGTCTTTTTTTTTTTATCTTTTGGGACATCTAGGAAATTAAACTAGTGACTGGATCTAGGGCATTTTTTAAAAACTGTAGCATTGTTTCAAAGTATAGTGGTTATCATGTCTGCTTTACCCACACAAGGTCCTGGGTTCAATCCCCAATAAAACCATAGGTGATGGGTAGCTTCTGACAATTTGAGCCATCAAACTAAATCAACATAGTAACAAAAGTTACTATGGACAAAATAAACTGTGTATCTCATGTACAACTTTGACCCTCTACTTTATGATAATAATACTGTATACACAATATAGTGATTGTATTTTGGCTATGAGTGAACAAATGCAATATGTTTTCATAGCCTAATCGCTGTCATGGCCACATTACAAGCAGAAGGTCCTAGGTTCAACCCCCATAAACAAGGTTATATTTGTATATGGAACCTCTGACAACTGAGCTTGAGGACAAAACTGTTTTAATCAATTAACCTAAAAAGTAAACAGATGTTTGACTGATTTTTCAGGCTGTATATTAACAGAGCAGTATATGCAGAAAAATATTATAAGTTAAGGGATACATGAAAACTATTTGACAAATACAGAAAAGGAATTCATAACATTTTTGATGTATGTTGAACATTTTAATAATAAGTAAATTCAACTGATTGATAGCAGTTGATTAAACATTAAATTCAGCTTAGGGAGATTCAAAATAGGTTCCATTTTCTCATCCTAAAGTAATGGAAATATGGATGTTAGCCATGATTGCTATCCCCATTTGTAAACATGTTATTTCTGATGACTAGAGAATCAGGCGAGGCAATGGGTGGATTTTTGCTCAAAATGTTCCATATTATGGAAGACATTCTAATATTCTCCCTCAAATATGTTTAATATGATTTTGTAAAACTCTAAAGCTACATGCTAGTTGGCCTACACAGCCCCCAGAAAGAGAAGAAAGAACTTGCTAATAGCCTGCAGAAATATGAAAGCAAACAATCCAAAGTCCATTAATTCTGCATATGGATTAGCAATGAATAAGCAACCAAAAAAATCAGAAAAATATAAGCTGTTAATTAAATGGAAATTGACAGTTTTCTTTGAAATGTACAGCAGAAAACATTAATGTTTAAAAGCATCCCAAGCAAAAACACTGTTTTAACACAATACTGATGTTTTGGAAGTTAGATGAAGAAAAAACACTGAGCACAAGATTATTTTGTTTTGTTGCCTTTAGCAGCACAGTACAGCCTGTTCACAAGTATTTACACAAATATTTCCAAGATAGACCAATGTTGATAGCCTTGGCTCATGAATTGGGTCATAGCTGGGTCAGAAATATGACATGAGGGAATACAAAGGCAAAATTCATCAATTACTGTTCATGTCACACAACATTTTTCCCATATATTATTGTCCTGCAGATGATTAAATGTAACCAGCTCTATTTCCATGCCAGAATTAGCATGCAATGTTAATTTCCTGTATCACAAGCAAACAGACTTCAATGCGTTTATATAGTTTCACCTCATATTAAGTAAGCTGTATATATACAATAATATTATATGGATATTTTTCCTACTAATATCCATGAAAACAAAGTTTATAATATTCAGTGACTTAAAGTCAGATCATAAACTGACCGACAGCATTTCAGTTTGGACATTCCTGTTGTTGAATATCAAACTCATGTTTGTGTTTTTTTGTGTTTGGCACATCAATGCCACAAATTCATTGCCATATAAGTTTTAAAATGTTCCTGTAAGATCTGATGACATATTGCAGAACTTATTTTTTGTTTCTGGAGTCTATAGTGGTGAACATAATTGAATTCTTATTCCAGAACATTTATTTCTGACTCATTCAGATGCTTCTGATTTCACAGGTATCGTAAATATTTATTTGCTTTCCAACGTAGAAAAAAGTTGAGTGAAAGTATTAATGTAAATTCAGATAAATCTATAATTTTGTGATTAAGGGAGTACATTTGTGCATGTATTCCTTCTCCCAAAAAACAGCGGTGCTGTTCCATCTTTAGCTAAGATTATTGCTAGCTTTATTACAGTGCATTGTGTCAGTTATAGCTACAGGGGTAAATGAGCCCACACGTAGATACAGTATTTAGCAGAAATTCTATGTTGGAGTATTTGTGGTTCAGGGGAAAACACCTGATATTTTATTGGATTGGTTTATTGTAGAACATACAAAGCGATTTTTGGAATAGAAAAGTAGTGCAGAGTTATATTGAATGAAAGATAACTTTGTTTAAAAAAATGGGTATTTGTACATGAAATATAACTCAATTCTCAATCACTATATGTGAGCATTTGGAAAAGTAAATATTTGTATAAACTAAACAGAGAGGTGTCTGGAAACTGAAGCAGAAATTTTGTGGCAAATCACTTTTTTAAATTAAAAAAATATTGTGTGCACTCAAATAAATGTATTTTCAATATATTTTATATATAAATGTATTTGTTGTTTGTTTCTTTTATAATGCCTCTTGCACCATCCAGGTGCCATGCTATTCATAAATAAAATGCATACTGAGTAGTGATGAGTGAAAAATTTCAGCATGTACAGATTCGCAGCGGTGGTGAAGATTTTCACCAAAAATTCATGGCTCGATTTTATCCTTCCACATTAACCAATGGGATCTGAGCTGTCCCACTGTCTATATAAGGGCATAACAGAAATATATGGTTTATTCATTTTAATGTGGGATACAAAGCTCCCAGATATTATCTGTTGGTGGTCAGATGTATTATTAGTTGTTTATGTGTTTGCAAGCTAGTAGTAATATATCAATTATAGGTGATACTTTATGCTTAAATAGCAACATAGTGTAGTAGTTGACAAGAGGTAATAATCAAAAACCAGTTTTTAAGAAATCGGTAACATAGGATTCTATTGAAAAAGCAGCATAGTGAATAGGAGGTTCTCTAACAAGGTAGGGTATGTTTGCATTAGTACACTGAGTAAAACATGCATGTGATATTGCCTTCCCATTGACCCATGAAATTTGGCAAATTTTGACACCAGTTTGTGAATTCTGACACAAAGCCAAACATGACAGATTTGCTCAACACAGTAAGGAAGTTTTTTATTGGTAGCCCCAAAGCAGAAACAAGGTGTCACGAAAAAAAGGCCATAAACTCATCGTTTGCTACAAAAAAATTTTTTCCCAGGTGACCATACTATATACAGTAATAATACTGCTGATGACTCTATTAGACATGTAGCAAATTTGCATATTACAAAGCAAAGTGCTCTGTGTATGCATAATCTGAAACAAGTGCTATTGGGTATAAGGGAATAATATATAAATAAATGATACCTGGCTTTTTAATATAAATTATTAATATATATATATATATATATACATGTAATATTCTATTTATTATATTATTAATATAAATAATAATTTATATTAAAACAACAGGTATCATTTTTATATATATATATATATATATATATATATATATAATTACTCCTGGCACTTCTGACTGACAATTTGAAGTCCAACTTGCCTAAACAGGGAAAGACGGAAAATATTTGTATAATAAGCCCTGTCGTGGGAAAGCAGAATCACAAAATACAAGTATGCGAAGGAAAATTTATTGCAGCAAATGGCAAGCAACAAGTTGTAGAAGGTATTCATTTCATGCGTGGTGCATTTCATGGCCTAGTTCTTATAAATTTCCTAAAATAACATGGCCTGTGTTCTTGGTCTTCCACGCATGTTATTTTAACAGAACTAAAACAGTGTCTCTAGTAGAGTCTGCATCTGTCATGCGGAACTCTTTTCTATACTGTATGCACAGGGTCTCTTCATACCACTTCATCAGTGTCAGAAAAGCACGGTGCGGGGGTTCCTATGGAGCACTAGGCTCCTGAACGCATTCATACTGATATGTGATGACAGCTTGTCTTCAACTCCACTTTCTTTAAATTTACATCTATATAGAAGCAAGAGCCACCGTGAAACTAAGCTTTCATATTGTATAAGTAAACCCATCTGATTTACAGCTCAAATTTTGTGTTCATTGAGGTTTTTATTGACCTTATATGTTTTATATTTGCTCTACCAAAGTGGGTAGTGAACCATTCCTCCTCTAAAAGAAACACAAACTTTCCCTATCTTCTTCTGAATGAACACTTTGTATAGTGAACGAGGCCCAGCTGCCTCCACAGTATCTTGTTATAATATCCATTTGTTCCTTAAATGTATACTAGCATTAAACAAAAAATTAAATAAATATTTTTTTTTATGTTCACTGTTAATACCAGTCGGTATCAGTGTTTTATGTGTATTGATGCAGCTGTATATACTACCTTTAGCAGTTCTGTCTGACTTTATTATAAGTCTACCAGTAGCAGGCTTGATGCTATGTGACAGCGCAGCCTCACATACTGCTTGAGAAGCATAAAGATGTGCAGCATACTGCTGATGCTCAGACAATCAGGGAGTGCTTTGTACTCTCACACAGCATCTTTCACATCTGACAGCTAATAGGGACACAAAAAACAACTTCTTTGGATACCTTATGGACTGTGTTTGTGGCCTCTGCTTGCCAGATAGTATGTGTATTGATGGCATTCATTGTTTTCATCCAGCCTTGCCTGATGCATCATGTGTAAGTACACCTTTTCAGGGCTGGACTGGGCTGGCGGTACACCGGGGAAAAACCATGTGGGCTCTGCCTGTTCCCCACTCTGTGTGCTGAACCCTTACCTCCTCCCCAACCTTGATTATGGCCACAACAAGATAAGAGACAGATGCAGCCACTGGGATTTGTGAGTTAAATGCGTCATGACTCAGGGTTAATTGAAGAAACTGTATTATCTAAAGTTATCTTAACTCATTTAATTAAACCTCTTCATTAGCATACCAAAGCACCATTGTTTTCAATGGTGAACTCTTTAATTGGATGGGATGCTGTGACACAATATTCTGTGCTAAGTGGGATAAATGGGATAGATGAGTTAAGTTTTTCTGTGTCAAATGCACAATCCAAAGTGGCTTCATCTGTATGATACATGTGGTGGGGGTTAGGGTGGAGCAGTTTACTGCTGGGGAGGAGGGCCCAGAGGTGGATGGAGGTGTGTGCCTGAGGCAGGGGGGGGGTGAGGAGGCCCCTTAGGTGGAAACCCAAGTGAGCCAAGGACCCACCAGCTGCACCTATTGATGAAGCCCTGGAGCTACAGCCACCCAAAATGTGGCAATGGTTCCAGGGCTCACACAACAGTGGCCTCTATCAATATGTGCACCAGGCTCACAAATAGGGCTGCCACCTGGCCGGTTAAAATGATGGTTGATCCCAATGTTATTAATAGGGCAAAAAGATAATACATACACACACAGGCCTGAATTTGTGGAAAGTCCACAAAGGCCCGGGCCTAGGGCCACATGTTGCCCAATCACATCCATATTGGCTCAGAAGCACCGGAGAATTGAAGGAGATACAATAGTTTTTAAAATTTCCTGTGCACCAATCCGCAGTACTTCGGACCCAGCTCTGAAAATTTGCTCATTTGCACAAAGGAAGGGGAGGGGATGGGTGGCAATGAATGGGAGCGGGCCTAGGGGTATCTGCTATGTAAATCCGGTGCTGGAATCAGATGCTAATTGCTCATCAGAAATTACATAATTCTCAATGTTAGCGCCAACTTGCACCCAAGTTGAGATACAAAAAAAATTAGAAGCGCACACTGTATGGGTGCATCAATCTCAAATGCGGTCAGCATATGTGGCCATATAAACAGTTGTTTTCAAAATTCCCATGACTCACTGTGGGTGTCTTACTGCTGACAGTAACATTAAGTATATGAGTACTATTATACTATTGTTATTGCTCTGAAACATGTTGGTGTGTTGTGTTTTTGGGCAGTAATTGCAGGGTGTACTTGCCAAGCTTCCCATTGCTGTTCTCACAGACACACTTCCATCTGCTGTGACAGAGGTTGTAGAAGGAGTTAGCCTACCTGTGGGGGGCTTCAACCAGAGAACAAGTAGGCTAAAGTTAGAATTTGAGTCGCTTACTGTTATGGATAGCACTGGAATTAAAACATGGGAACAGATTTATCGTATACCTGCAGCCTTGAGGAATTAAGGGAACCTAGTGCCCATACACTGAACTTAAAAAGGGTCTGGAACCCCAAAACTAGGAACACCTCTGTATCTTTTCTTGAGAAAAAAAAAACCACAAAGACAAATCCCCAGACACTGTTTATGAAAAAAAAAAAAACAAGTTTGTATGTCACAGGGGTAATCTGTCATTGCTTACAAATACACATTTCCATTCAAATTAACATGCTCTGCCTTTATTAAACCAAACAAAAAAACTAATTGCAGTGACAGCAGGTAATGAAGTAATTATACATAAAAAAATCTGCTACTAATCTCCAAAAAAATTCACTCCTGTTGCACAGAATTGTTCCCACAATAAATTGCAACAATTCAATCACTTGAGTGGTATTTTATGTACAATACTCAATACATATTATTTCAAAACTTTAATATCTCAAGAAACAAATTGTGAATGCTGTATATAGTAGCACTCAGCAGTACGCTTCAGTTCTCATTCACATGGGCTGAAAGTTAAAGTTAATTTAAAACTGCAAAGTATGGCTGGTTGCAGTATTTAATACTTTTACAATACAAACCTGTGATTTCTGTCACACTGATCATCTGATGTGATTCTACCATGCCAGCTTGAATTGTCTTGCTATTAATATTCTGCAGTTGATCGATTATAGAGCAAAAAAAGCAGAAAGCCTCTGTTGTTGCTCAAAATGTACTTTTTTGTCGAGCATGCACTTTCATTTGGACTGATGCTATAAGGCGCAAGTCTTAGAACCCTGTTGCAAGTCACATCTGCCATGTAAGGAGAGGCATGGAGGTGGGACAAGGGTGTCCCTTTGCACATCTCTTATTTATGGGTCATTCGGGCAAGCAGAAGTGTTTTTACCTGCCAGGTGAAATTTTACTTCTTTACTTGCTGCCTTCTTAAAGAAACAGTTTAGTGTAAAAATAAAAACTAGATAAATAGATAGGTTGTGCAAAATAAAAAAATGTTTCTAATTTAGTCTATAAAGGCTGGAGTGAGTGGTTCTCTAACTCTTAGTTAGTCAGTGAGTTTAAGGGGACCACATAGGATATAAATGTTCATTGAATTTGCATTCAGCTCAGATTCAAAAACAACAGTTATGGCCCATGTAGCCCCCCTCAAGTCACTGATTGGTTACTGCCTGGTAAGCAGGAAGTAGTGTTCTGACTCTTATATTAGACATCCAGTCACTCCAGCCTTTATACATTACATTTTTTGCTAAGTAACTATTTTAGAAACATTTTTATTTTGCACAAGCTATCTATTACTCAGTTTTTATTTTTACACTAAACATTTAAGTCAGACCTTAAAGGGGACCCGTAACCCCAAAAAAATATTCAAAATCACATTTTATCACATTAGTCAAGCAAAAAAAGATTAATTACACTATATAAATTATTTTAATCTTGTTTCCTTCAGTCTGGGAATTCATAATTATAGCAAGCAGGCAGGAGCCATTTTGTGGACACTGTTATTAAGGCAAGCCTTGCATCATCTCAGAATCTTGTTTGTGCACCAGAATGGGGGACCTGATGTCTATCCCCATGTCCTGGCTACACAATTAAATGGTTAAAAGAACTGGGGGAATGTGTGGGGAGAAGTGTCATCTAAGAAGTGCTGAATGGAAAGTGAAAGTAGTTATCTGCCCCACCTCTATGCGGCATAGAGGAGTGGCAGACAATATTTGATTGACAGCTGAGATTTTTAAATAAGCTTAAAACAGCTATGAATGCTTTAATAAAAATCTGAAATTGGATTTTATGTTTAATTTGAAAAGGACTTATTTTACAGATTTTTGTGTCTGGGTGATGGGTCCACTTTAAGAAGAATGCTCCCTTGTGCTCCAGAAAACTGTGCTCTGCTCCTTTAAATAGAGAAGGTCTCTGCCGGAGGGTTCCCTGGTCTAAATTTTGATCTGGGATTATTAGCCTCTACATAATCATCTGCAGCCATTCATAAGCTACAACCACAATAGACTGCCTGAATTAAGCCACGGCTACAAGCACTGAAAGCAAAATTGAGCAGACAGCAGTCATAAGGTAATGTCAATGTTAACAAATATTAAAGGGTAACATGGGGCCCCACTGGCAGCAAACCACCATTCTTTGAGGACTGCTTATATGGGTTTAATAACCAAAGGAAGGTTGCATATGAGTTAAATACAACAGTGAAGTATCCCTATAGCAATACCATTAAAGTCCCATAGCTCTATGCTGCTCTATTTGTTGATGCCTGGTTTCTGTGGCCCAGCACAATCTCTTGTAATGTTGGGATACTGTAGAATGCCACCTGGTCACATATCATTCTGTGTACATTGTCCAATGTCAGTGGCAAGGGAACAGATAGAAGCTTTGGCTTGTACTGACTTTACTAAGGCAGTTACAATTCAAGTGAACAGAGAGGTAATATGGTGTGTTTTGGTGTCCACTTGTTGAGCTGAAATTAACAGGCAGCAAAACACTCTGAATGACCCCATGCACAATGCCCATTAGCATTATAAGTTGCAAACTTGGGATACTGGTATGAGATCTGTTATCCGGATACCAGTTATTGAGAAACCTCCAAATTATTGAAAGGTGTCTCCTGTAGACTCCATTTTATCCAAATAATCCAAAATTAAAAAAATGATTTCCTCTTTCTCTGTAATAATAAAACAGTACCTTATACATGATCCAAACTTAGATGTAATTAATGTTTACTGGAAGCACATCCAGCCTATTTTGTCCATTTAGGGGGTTATTTAATAAAACTTGAATTTATATCTAATTTGTTAAACCAAGCGCGACCAAACTCCCATATAAAATAACCTGAAAAAGTCAGGTCAGGAAAAAACTTGATAAAATCGATTGAGAGTCCAAATCATATTACTTTTTCATGATTTGACGCCTGAATAGCTCTACATTGTAGGGATATTGCCCAAAAAGCCCTGAATTCTTTGGATTATTGGACAAAACCCAGCACAAACCAGGATATAAGTGTAAAAGGGTCATCTTCCATTGACATCTACATGACCTTGGCAGGTTTGCTGCTTCGGGTATAATAAATCTTGAAAAAAATCTAGTTTTTGTTTCCACAGAAAATTCCCAATAAACCCTGAAACAAATTGTGGTTTAGTATATAATCCCGTAATGTTTACATGACTTTCTAGAAGACTGAAAAGATTCAAATTACAGAAAGATCCATTATCTGGAAAACCTGAATATAATGCAAGTAATAGAAATGTCGCACCTACAAACTGCTTGCATCCAACATGACACGACTGTCGGATGAAGATGCAACATGCGGCGTTCGTATACAACAGTTGTGCTCGATGCATGCAGTTTGTAGGTGCGACATTACTTACATTATATTTGAAGAATCCATCTCGTCGCATGTGCTTCCTCTCAGCGCGTTGGATCGGAAGAAGCCGCATATGTGTATTTCTGACCAGAAAAAGATACAATTTTTTTGAAACTTAATTAAATAAGAGGCTTTTGTCAGAGAGCCCAGAATACTCCACAGCTGCACTTAGATACAATTGTAACTATTTAAGTCAAGCAGGTCTCTTGGAGGAACTGAGGCTTGTCACTTAATGGGCAATTTCACCTTCATTAGCAAAACTGTAATAACACATAAAATATGACCCTAAGACCAGAAATGTGCCATCATTGCTATAATGTGCCAAATTTTGTAAAATGGATGTGGTATTTAGAGGGTTTGGCCATAAAATGGGCTTGGTCTAAAACATTTCTAAACACTTTTTGTCCCTAATTGCATTTTGCAAATGTTGGGAGGTGTTACAGTAATAAATACACCGGTCCTTCTTGTATAGGTTCAGACTTGCCATTCAATTCTGATTTCTGTGGCACTGGGAAAAGACCAGTGTTGGCTTCTCAATGGATACTTGCTAGTTATTACTGATATATTGTTATACCCTCTATAAATGTCTGTCAGCTACATGAATAGCATGCCAGAAACTCTAGCTAAAGTTTCCGTGATTCAATAGAAAACCTAAACTATACAGATTTCTTTACATTTGTGTGGTTTCATTTCATTTAAAGTAAGGGAAAGGCATTCTTGTCAGTTTAGCACAGAATCTGCTGGATGTATACATATGTATTACTTTTAACTACATGCCATCAGGACATTCTCACTTCGCTTACTAATGTGTCTTACACTGTATACTTCCCAAAGGAATCACTGCCCCTAAAGGATCTATGTCAGCATTTGCCTAATGCCGACACGCTATTGCAATAAATTCTTCCATAAACCATATGCCTAGTTACCTACTCATACATTATGTGCTACATCTAGGTTTCAGATCCCATGTTACTTACATTATTTTACCCTTTTAAAATACAAAGCATACTATAATATCACAACTTTCTGTCCTCAGAATTAATTACTGAGCCCAGTCTAGTATAGACACTTATGGGCCAATGCCCAAATGTTTGTGCACTTATAGGTAAATGCCCAAACTTTTGTGCACTTATAGGCCAATGCCCAAACTTTTGTGCACTTATAGGTCAATGCCAAAAACTGTGTGCACTTAAAAGCCAATGCCCAAACCTTTGTGCACTTTTGCCCTCCTATTGGTGCGCGTGTGTTATCTACCACATAGGGACATTACTGAAGAGCATTTTATTAGAGAAAATTCACCATAATGATAATTCTGATATAGGTTTCCCTGTAGGGGTTCTACTCCTATCTGGTGGAATGAGTTCAGTTGTAGTTTGACTACACCTACTGAGTTTTGTTGGCTGTATGTTTCCTTTCTACCTTTATTGGTATGTTGATAGGGCACTTGCTGTCCTAGCAGCCTTGAAGCCAGTTTGTTTCTGAGATGGCCAATGCCATCATTTTGGTTATGATCTAGAGAGCCTTTTGTTGCTGAAAGTTCTTCCCAAGCTGGGATTTTATGTCCTGTAGACTTTGTGGGTATCTCTTTTAATTGTTGAAGGAACCCTTTAAAGGAGATCTAAAGTGTAACTAAAGAAGTAGGCTAGAAATGTTGTACATTATGTTTTGGGCTTTGGTACCAGCCCAAGGCAACCACTGCACTTTAGCAGGGAAAAGCTGTGTCTCCAAAGATGCCCCAGTAGCTCCCCATCTTCTTTTCAGCTGATTCACTGCACACAGGTCCGGCACTAAGGGTAGGCAGAAGAGGCAGCTGCCTTGGAAGCAATGATTGGAAGGCACTGGGCAGCTGCCTCTTCTGCCTAGCCCTAGACCAGACTCACCTGGCATTGGTTACAAGTGAACGCAGCTTGGTGTCAATACACAGGTGCGAACCATGTCACCACACACAGATGAGCACCCTCTGCGTCACTGCACATGTGAGGAAGTGAACTGTGCTTTGTGCATGCGCGTACAAGAGCAATGGTGTAAGTTGGGGCGAGCTGGGTGGCTGGGTTGCCTAAGGTGCCCAGCTGGCCTGGCCCATCTCTGACTGCACATGCTCTGTGCTGCTGTCAGTTACTGAGCTTAGGGACTGACTCAAAATATACAGTACACAATACAAAGCTGATTATTAATTAATACAGATAATTACTGCATGGCAGCTTAGAAATGAGTACAATTAGCATCAGAATTTAATAATCAGCCTTGTAGCATCAGCTTATATTACAGACCAACCTCATTTTCTGCTCGAAGATTTGCGACAATCCCTAAGATTAGCTTCTCACAGCTGCTCAGAGTGTTGCAGACATTTTCCAAGATGGTGACCCCCTGTGACAAGTTTGAAGTTCTGGATCATTGCCGCTATTGACAAGCTGAAACTTTAGACTGGTGCAATAAGTTCAGTATATAAATTATGTTATTTTTAGCCATATTATTTTTTAGGGTCTAGTTAGTTCCATTTTAAAAAGGAGAAGGCTATTCTTGCATTGTGATTCTTGATTTTCATTATGCGACTGTCTCCATAATTAGTTTTTATTTTATTAATAACTTTTATTGTAGGTCACTTACCATGTCGGAGGGCTTGTTATTAATGTTCTTGTGCCTTTTGACTTCTTTTTCAGGGGAAATAAATGATATATGCTAGGCTGCTTCCCTGTTGTATTGATGTGATGTTGTCCTTGTTCCTCAAGGCCTCATTTGCAGTTTTTGGTTTTTATTTTTATGTTGGTTATTCCCACCCCTTGTTTGTTTTTGTTTTATGGCTTGGTAGATCCTGTGTGTACTGAAATGGGAGGATGCAGAAGAAAATGAGAATTACACTTACCTTCATGACATAAATTCCTTTTCTTCTAGTCCCAACATGTCAGCACAGGGTTTCCCATTTCAGTTATTTATTTTGGTTACTGTACCACTATGGCAAATTTATAACTGTGGCGAAGCAGAAGCCAAGTAGTCTTATAGGTCATGTTTTTTTTTCATTGTCTGTGTGTCCTATATATTAGTCTGCAGGGGGAGGTGCAATACTGCCCATTTGTACTGACATGCCGGGCCTAGAAGAAAAGGAATCTAAGTCATGAAGGTAAGTGAAATTCTCATCTCACAGTTTATCATGTGAAAACTCAATTGAACTCTATAGGGGAAAAAATGGAAATTCATTTGAATTTCACCCATGACTTCACATCATGATAACTTTTTGTCACTGATTTTAATTTGGCCTTGTGTCTGTTACCATCTTTTACTGTCTCATACACTTCCCCTTCAGCTAAACATCACCCAAAAAATCCTGATTTTAAAGTTTCTGCTCTACCTCATTTCTAGTCCTCTCATAGGCTAAGCAAGATAGTAGACTTAATAAATAATAACATATCCAATCCACAACACTTGCTTTTCATTTTCAGCTTCCTTTGTAGAAAGTAGATTATATCCCCAAACCATTTGCTGACCCTACAAACTCAATAACAATCTTTTTAGGTCTCCTCCATCCAATTTCAACTCTTGTTATTAACTACTTACTCCCTTCAGTCTATGTCCTCATCATTGCTCAAATAGTTTGCTTCTGTCTGCAATCAAGTTTTTACTCTTACTATTATTCCTCATAGCTTCTGATACATTAACCCTATTTATTCAAACAGGCTTGTTTGAAGACCAGTTTTAAAAAGGCTGCACTGGACCCATCCTGTCTATCCACCTACTACTTTACAGCTAGCCTCTAAGTTCTTGGAACATCTTGACTATTCCTTTGTTACTAACTTTGTACATACCCATAGTCTGCTGGACTCTATGCAGTCAACCTGCTAAATCCACTGAGACAGTCTTATGTTGAGTTAAACCAATCTCCCGATTGCCAGGGCCACTTCTCAATTTAGATTTAGTCTCTGCTTTTGATACTGTTGATCATCCTCAATCCTCGTGCTCTCTCCTAAGAGGGAACCTGGTAAAATCTTTAGCACGACTGCCTATTAAGCAATGTATATCATCCAAATTCCTTCTGCTAATATTCAAAGTCCTTCAATTTGCTTCTCACTAGATGTCTTCACTTGTCTCCCTGTACTTTCCTGCTTGTTTTCTCTGCTTCTCTCAGAGCCACTGTCTTACTCAACGCTACTAAATATGTTGGCGCTATAGAAATAAATGTTCGTATGAAACTTGCTCCTTACCACTGGAATTCTATTCATGAATACAAGGAACACTCTCTGTCTCTTCAAAAAGAAACACAGAACAGATCCTAACTCAGGAGCACTAGTAAATTATTTGATCCAAGCTTGGAACCTTATGGCTAATGCCCAAACCTTTTTGCACTTTTGCCCTCCTTGTGTCTGTGTGTTATCCATCCAATTAGATTGTAAGATCTGCGGGACAGGGACTTCATTCCTACTATGTCCACAGGGCACATTATGCCCTGTATGTTTCCTTGTACTTCTTTATTATACTATTATATTGTTAAATTGTAAATTACTGCATATCCTATTAGTGCTAGTTCAAAGTTATACATACAGAAGTGACAGATTTCATCAAACATCTCAAGTCATGCTTTATTTTCACAAAAAGCTTTATTGATGACTAAACTTGGCAGACCCAGCCCCTATTGAACAGTGACCTACACATTGTGACTGTACATTTGTAAATTAGAAATGATTAAAACTATTTTTTAGTTGTCCTATATATTTGCACTTCTGCCATATCTGTAGCCTACACTGAGACTTTCTCTGTGGGACAGATTTACTAAAGGGCAAAGTGGGGTTTCTAGCGAAAATTTGTCAAAAATAGAATTTGATGTAAAATTTCCAATTTACTAAAAGGCAGACAATTCGCTAGTCAAAAAACTCAGCTCTTGCAAAGTTTTGCATCATTTCACCAGGCTAATTTTGCTCAGGAGAATGATCATTATTCCAAAAATGTATCCAGGTGCAAACAAAAGTCCATCAAGTTCAACCCCTGCAAATGAAAACCAGCATCCATACAAACACCCTGCCATACCTTCACATAAATTATATATGCTGTAGAGTTTAATATCACAATAGCCTTTGATATTATGTCTGTCCAATAAATCGTCCAAACCACTTTTAAAGGCATTAAAGGAGAAGTTAACCCCTTTGGCACTAAAATCCCTCCCCTCTCCCCTGTGTTGCCCTACCTCCCCCATGGCAAATGCCCCTAAGTTTCTTCTTACCCCTCGGCACAGTCCACGGAGTTAACAGGCGCTATCTTCTCTTGTGCGGTCTTCTTCCTGGATCCATCAGCGTTTGGCAGCTGATGTGCAGTAGGAGCATTTGCCGGTTCAGCTCTACTGAGCATGCACCTAAAGTCACAAAGTTTCCGAAAAAAATTCCGATCTCTTTTTTCAGAAACTTTGTGAGCTGAACCAGCGGAGAGGGGTCAATACAGGGGAGGGGGGAAGGATTTTAATGCCGGAGAGGTTGACTTCTCCTTTAACAGTATCAGCCGTCATAACATCACCCGGCAGTGCATTCCACAACCTCACTGTCCTGTCTATTAAACCACCTACGCTGCTTCCAAGTCCTTTTCTTCTAGTCTGAAGGGGTGGCCTCTGGTGTGGTGATCCTCTTTATGGGTAAAAAGTTCCCCTACTTTTGTCTATAATGTCCTCTAATTTACTTGTAAAGTTTAATCATGTCCCCTCGTAAGCGCCTTTTTTCCAGAGAAAACAACCCCAACATTGACAGTCCACCCTCATTTAAGTTAATTTAGGTCTTCCATCCCTCTAACCAGTTTAGTTGCACATCTCTGCACACTCTCCAGCTCATTTATATCCCTTTTAAAAGAGAATCGGAATGAAAAAAAAACCTCCCACCCCCTCCCCTGTGTAGGGAAAGTTTCATGACTTTAGGCGCAGGCGCAGTAGTTTGGGTCCGGAAATCTACTCCAACTGCGCATACAAATTACAGAAAGGCCATTTCCTGTAGACTCCATTATAATTAAATAACTACATTTTTATAAAAATAATTTTCTTTTTTATATAAGTACCATGTACTTGATTTTAACTAAGACATACTTAATCCTTATTGGAGGCAAACAATCCTATTGGTTTTATTTAGTATTTAAATTATGTTTCAGTAAACTTAATTTGGAGGTCCAAATTATGGAAGGATCCCTTATCTGGGAAAACCCCCAGATCCAGAGCATTCAGGATAACAGGTTCCAAATATATATTATCATACCTTACTTTATATTGAGGCTTTTAAAGCTAAAAGCCAAATGCAACTTGTAAACAGTATTCAAAACAGAGGCAAATCCCGGAAAGATTTTGGAATTATATGAAGCCAGTACTGCCAGATACTTGCACTGATTTCTGCCAAGAACTGTTGAGGTCTGAGTTTTTTGTTGAATGTAAATGGATATGGATTTATCCCAAGCTAAAGCAATGGGGCCGAAATCAGATTATGCTACATGGCCTTAAACCACACTAGCGTTTCCCTTGTGAATTTTCTGTTGTTTGACTAAAGCTGGAATAAAATAATCAAAACACACAGCTGGAATTATATGCCTGAAAGTATTTCATCCCACTTGTGCCGCTCAGATCATTTGTAGCAGACCGGAAATTAGACAGCTGTTGGGAAATATCTAAGAATACAGACTACAAAATAGCCATTAAAATCGATCCATCGATTAGTAGATCTCTTTAGACATATTTTCCAAAGGAGAGATATTAACTAGACTAGATACTCTGACAGGGCATTATGGGTATTGTAGTTTATGAGAGCTAAAAGTGGGCGGTTAATTCATTTAATACCTGACACATCAGGGTAGATTTACTAAATTCAAATAAATTCACATGAGTAATTTGAATATTCGATCGAATTTTCAAAAAGATTCGAATTTCGAATATGCAAATTCGACCATCGAATAGTCGATTTCGAATCATTCGAATAATCGAATTTAATTTTATTCGAATATTCGAAAATTTGATGGTCGAATACTTCCCCTTTAAATTTTAATTCGACCACCTACTTCGCCAGATTAAACCTACCGAAATGGGGATCATTCCCTAAGATCGAATATAAAAAATTTGATCGACCGCTAAAAAAAAGTTTGAATATTCGATTCAAATTCGATTTGAATATTCAATTGTTTGATCATTCGAATTGCGGTAAAATCCTTCAAATTCAATAGTCGAATTCGTAGGATTTTACCTCCCCACTATTCCCTGGTCGAATTTCAAATTTTTTTATCATTCGAAATTCGACCAATAGTAAATCTGCCTCCATCAACTGATATTTACAGTACTCTAATATTTCTCACTGTGATCTGGTCATTATTAGTAAAATTCAGCTTGGGTTATGCGTAGACTCTAGCAAATGCATATTACAAAAGCAACATAAATTAAAGGTATAATTTTGCGACTAGGAGGTGTAATGTATATGTACAGTACTAACGTAGCTTGGTATTAACACAGCCTGCTAAAGAGATTTGTCATTATAGGCATGCTGAGATATATTAAAAGTAAAATGACAGGCCTATAATTCAAATTAAAGGCATCTCATAACATTGCTCCTGGCCTAAATCTGTTAACAATCAGATAATCACAGGATAACACACAGAATATCAGAGGGAGTTAAGCTGTGGCTTATAGTTCGCAAAGCTTAATTCTGTTCTATAAGGATTTCCTTGTGCCTTTAGACAGGATCAGTTAATTACTTTGTTGGAATCCGAATCAGTGCATTCTAATAATCAATGGTAACTATTGCTTCTAAGAAATCGTGGATAGTGTAACTGTATGCAGACATTTAAAGATTTTTTTTTAATTGCCTTAATATTAATACACAGTGGTTTTACACAGTTCTTGGCAGATTGGATGGCTCGAATGTGAAAGTGGAATGGCCAATGTCACATGTAGGGGTAAATTTATCAAAGAGTGAAGTTCTGCCACTAGAGTGCAATTCCGCCGATTTCCATTCGTTTCTATGGTATTTTGAAAGGTGTATTTATCAATGGGTGAAGTGAAAGTTCACCCTTTGATAAATACGCCTTTAAAAATCCCATAGAAATGAATGGAGCGTGGCGGAATTTCACTCTGGTTGCAGAACTCTTAACTTCACTTTTTGATAAATATACCCCGTAGTGTTTAGATACTTGCTATCCAGAATGCTCTGTTTTTTTATCCAGAATGCTCCAGTTTTCAGTGAATATTTCCATAATTTGGGTCGTCACTTTCGAAGGCCTACTTATCAAATTTTGGTGGTTTTAGATGTTTTTGAATCCACAACTAAATTCACTTTCTCTTAAGGACTGGAATGACATTTATCAAAAGATCTGAATAAAAAATGTACAAACAAAAAAATTATGCTGAGCACTTTAAAAAATAAAAAAATACAGGTATGGAACCTGTTATTCAGAAGGCGTCCGGATAACAGATTTTTCCATTATTTGGATCTTCATATCTTAAGTCTAATAGAAAATCATGTAAACATTAAATAAACCCAATAGGCTGGTTTTGCTTCCAATAAGGATTAATTTGATTTTAGTTGGGATAAAGTACAAGCTACTGTTTTATTATTACAGAGAAATAATTTTTAAATAGTGATGGGCGAAACGGGCGCGTTTCGCTTCGCCGAAAAATGTGCGAATTTCCAGAGAAATTCGCGAATTTTTCGCCGATTCGCGAAACGAGTCGCGCGTCGTTTTTGACGCGTGTCGCGTCAAACGCGACGCATCGCGGCTTTTTTGACGCGCGTCGCGTCGTTTCCGACACGTCGCGTCGTTTTCGGCGCGCGCCGCGTTGTTTTCGGCGCGTCGCGTCAAAAAACAACGCGCGACTCGTTTTTGCGCTGCGAATTTTTTTGGGCAAATTTTTTTGGCAGTTTCGCGAATTTATTCGCCAGCGGCGAATCGCGGGAATTCGCCGCGAATTCGCCCCTGGTGAATAAATTCGCCCATCACTATTTTTAAACAACCTGGATAATCGGTTTGCGGATAACGCATCCCATACCTATACCTCCAAAACCTCTAAAAAGTTTAGTGTTTTGGACATAGAGAAAGTCCTCTAAAAGTCCAAACTTGATTTAAAATGGTACACTAGGATCTGCTCAGTTCCCTTCACTTCTATAGGACCTCAACAACTTTTACCTGGCAAAGTTTTGTATTAGGGGTTTTTGTGGTTTTTAATAAAACCACAAGTTTTTAGAGATTCCTGGAAAAAAACCCAGAAATTTGATTGACAGTAAAGTTTTTTAAGCAAGCATTTAAACTTTAATTTAACCCAATAGGATTGTTTTGTATCCAATACGGTTTAATTATCTCTTAATTAAGATCAAGTACAAGGTATTGTTTTATTATTACAGAGAACAAGGATTCCTTTTTAAAATTTTGAAATATTTAATTAAAATGGAGTCGACCTTTCCGTAATTTGGAGCCATTTGGATAATGGGTTTCTGGATAATAGATCCTATACCTGTAGTAAAAGTCATCATTTAAAAGTGTCCCTGAGACATACTTATAGTTCTGATTTTACAGGTTATAGCAGAGGAAGTAAAATCATGATGATGATGCATCTTTTTTAGTTATTTTTCACATAGGTTTGGCTGGATATGTTCTAAAGTAATTTTTAAACATTTTCAGAACAACCATAGGGAGCCACAAAATCACCTCTCTGGACAGAGAAAGAAGCTTCTATTCTGTCACTCACTTCTAGCCTGTCCCTGTTCCCTCACTCCTATTCTATCCCTGTTCCCTCACTCCTACTCTGTCCCTGT
>CM044437.1:72823554-72946845 GCA_024363595.1 Xenopus borealis
TTCCCTCACTCCTACTCAGTCCCTGTTTCCACATTCCTTCTCTGTCCCTGTTCCCTCACTTCTACTCTGTCCTGTTCCTTCACTCCTACTCTGACTTTATAATCACTAATGATTTTAAAGCTACTCGAAGAGAAGAAAGGTTACAGGGTAATTCCCTTCCCAAATGTGGTTTTGATACATATGCTGAAATGGCCCAGCACCCAGAAAATTTCATTTAAATGAATGATATTTGATCAAACAAATTTTTGGCAAGTGTTGCAAATTCCCATCTGTTAATAATCTATTGTAAAAGGTTATTTCTGTATTTTCCAAATACATTAAACAAATTGCTGTTGAATTAATGTCTCTTCCCAGTGTAGCCCTTTCTCCATGTGTACTATTTTCTGTACATAGATCGGCCTTGAAGGTAAAGCCCATATAATACATAAAATTCATGGTGAAATGTGCCAGTTATTAATGGTAAATCACGTGACTCACTGAAACTTGACATAAATATATAAATAATTATAAATTAACATGTGGACATACAAATAAAATTGCTTGATGGAAAAAGAGAATATGTTATTATGTAAAAACATTTCTAGTAGGAATAGCATAACTTTTCTAGGACTGTGAGCAAATAAAGGACACAGATTTCTAAAGCAAATTATACACAATGCACTTGATTGTGAAAGATAATAAAATATCCTCTTTTTTCCCTCTAAATTCATTTTACATGTGCAGTTAACAATTGTTATTATAGCATTGTTCATTACATTGCATTACATTATTGTAGAAACGGACAGAATAGCCTGAATGAACACCATCATACAATGAGCAATACTGCTTAAAAATAAGTGGGGAAGTGTTCTTGGCTTTTCAATAGCAATCCAAACACTTGTCATCATTAGCAATCAACAATCCCCACTTTTTCCTGGTTTGAAGAAAAGGTTGTGCAATCACAACCACTTTACTTTCACTTGAAGGCGAAATGTCATTGTGTGTTGGGTTTACTTTTGTCCAAGAGAAATCATGCCATATACCATATACCTATTAAAAAACAGGACATTTTTTTTATTTCCCAAACATTCTTAATTAATTTCATCAATTAAATAAAACATGCACTATGTTAGCATAAATTAAATCTATATTTCTCCTTATGTCATAAAAAAATAGTAAATATGCTAAAGGAGATAGGTAATTTCCAAAGACAAAAATCCATAAGCCAACCGTACCATAAAACCTGATCCATTATTTTGTGCAAGGCTGTAAAGTCTAAATTAGTAAAGAACATGCCCAGAGTTGTTCTAACCCCTTCAACTCCATTGACCCAACTTTTTATATTTAGAGATGCACATGTAGACTTTTGCCAAGTGATGTTTATTTTTAATCTCTAAGGTTAAAAGGGGTGAAATATTGTATTCCCTTTAAATGGATTCAATTAAAAACACAATGAACAGTGACACAGTGATTTACTTAACTAATAAAGGTTCACTAAACGTCTTGGGTATTTAATCTGTAGCATCACATGGACGTTAAAACTGCTGGATACCACAGGCAAGTGTTGCATTAAATAAATTGAAATGTTAGTAAACATTAAAGGTTCATAAAATTTTAGAAACTATTATTCTTGCTAAATGTCAGCTAGGAAACAAAATATATATAATTGTTTGTCTCCCACATGTGAAAAACAAACTATCCAAACATAACACAGTAACATGGAGAACAGTCGAGTAAGTGACTGGCTTGTGTTTCCAGCTGTGTATTAAGTTCAAGTGATCACACAGTATACACCCCATATGTAATGTATCCCACAGATAGTATCACTTTATTGTTATATAACTGTACTACAGAATGAATGAAGCAGAAATAAACATATATAGCTCCAGGATTTTTAACAGGAGGTAGGATGGATGCTTTGTCATGATTGTAAGGTGTAGCTTTGGACCCAATTAACTAATAATGGCACAGTTTGTGCAGTGACTGTGGCAAAAATTGTGCAAAATTTACTGTAAAGTGGTCTCAGTAGTAAATAAAGCCTATTATGTGTAGGCAACAGAAGAAACAGTGCAAGCTAAATATGAAGCACTGATATGCTTGCAAACCTTGAGAAATTAATTTATGGATGCTTCATGCGTGGCTTGCAGAAATCAGCAAGGTTGGAAATTCTCAGAAACAGGCACAGAATGATGCCTAATGTGAAAACGAAGCCCACAAAACAGAATGGAAATGGGGAAAAAAGTGGGTATTACTATATAATTACTTTATTGATATGTGATGCTTTTTAAGCGCTTATTGTCCAACATGTTTCATTTATTATCTAATTTAGAGGTTAAATTGGGTATAGAAAAAAAGAAAAAGACAGAACTCATCTTAATTGAGAGTATGGTTTTAACAAGTCTTATTTATTTATACAATTCATATAGCAGGAACATGTATTAATATTAATGGTCCATCATAGAAGCCCTATTTATTTATAACCAAAGTGAAATGCCTGCACAATAACTTTGGAGTAATATCAGGGATTTGGGCATTTTAGGAAAGTACACAGAGAGGGGGGATCCAAATGAAAGTCAACAACTCACCACAAAAGGAAAGAGGCCCAGGTGCTCCACTCCGAGCCTTCATCTAAAGAAGTAAATTGATCCATATTGTAAAATAAAAAAAATTATTTCACCATTTTTGGTCTTGAGCCAATTCAGTGTGACTTTGGCCCTGTGCTATGGAAAGTCCTGTGTTAAGGAACATTGTCTGGCTAAAAGATGAACTTTAAACTAAGCTTCAGTATTCAAATTCCTACAGGTATAGAAACCATAATCTGGAAACCCATTATCCAGAAAGCTCTAAATTATGGAAAGGCTATCTCACGAGCATTCTGGATAACAGGTCCCATACCTGTATTATGTCTGCCTATAATATGATGCTACCACAACCATTCTTCTTGAAGTGTGCACAAAGATTTCTTATGCCAAGAGACTTAAAGCTAAAAACACGATATTTAGGTGTTTTAAATAAATGCTTTGTTATACGTACATGAAAAATCTAATTTTAGGGGACTCTTCACTTTCATATAAATTATTGCTATTCAAAATAACCCACTAATAAACATGGTGGACTGGGAAAGAGTTGTGGGCCAAACAACCTCACAAAAAGAATGGAACCTGATATGGAGCTCTTTAGCCAAGCATTCCCCCAATGAGGCCATAAAAGAATCGGCCTATAAAGTAATGACATGGTGGTACATCACCCCCTCCCAGATGTTACCGGGACTGTGGTTCAGTGGGTAACTTTTTACACACCTGGTGAACATGCCCAATTGCCATTACGTATAGGGATGACATTTTCAGAATAATACACAGAGTATTTGAGAAGCTGATACAGACAGATATCCATCTAGCCTTGTTAGCAATCCCCACCAAAGAGTTAAACAATCCAGAGAACAAATTCTTATCCCAAATCCTAGCACGGGCCAGGATTAATTTGGCAAAGCAATGGCAGCAAAAATAAGTCACAATCCATGAGCTAGAAGGGAGAATAAACACAATACAAAACTTATTGTGTTTAACTGTTTCATTGACTGACCAGATGGATAAACACATTGAATTATGATCCTCAAGGAACACCTACTGCAAGCTAACATCATAAGCTATACCAGCAATACAGAATGGATGTACCGGTACCCCTACTCCCCTTTTCTTTAATTGTCCATACTGACATCCCCAACCCCCAAACTGTAATAGCAATTTTGCATTTGTAATGTTTAGAGGCCATCTAAAACTAAGATACTATTGTAGCATGATTGTGCAATGGATCATTGTACACGTTTTCATGGAAAATGCATAAATAAAAGATAAAAAAAAAAATCAAATTTTAATTTGTGTTTTGACATAAAAAAATGATCAGGGACTTAATGTTTAATTCACTTTGAAAGTAACAAAATAATTGGGTTTTTATAAAAGCTTTTTCTGTTTCCCACTAACAGCTATAGTTTCAAGTTAAATCTATACTTGGTAGCAGTATGCAAATATCTACAAAAACATCACTTTGGAGTTAGTCTGACTTATTTTGTTAACGCATACATTTTCACTGACCAGAATTGGTCCTCCTGTTCATATTCCATTCATTTTGCAATTAACTCCTTTGGTGTTCCAAAGCAGTTAAAAGTAATAATATGTTAATCTCACACAGTAATCACAGTACAAAATGTCAGGAACAGCTGACAAAATACAGATGCATGGGCATTGGTTACATGAGGTCCTGGGGTCACAGAAGACAAACGTTCAGCATACAGTTAGTGGCATATTTGCTGATGCGAGAGGTGCAGCATTAATCCGTGTTTCAGCAGCTCACATAAGCTACCACTTGAAACTAATGGTTCAACCATCTAATTATCTGTGCAGTGTTCTGTGTGAAGCCAGTAGGAGGTATTCATTCATGTCCTCTCAAGCAGGTGGGCACATAAAAGAAATCAAAATGTGCTCTAACCAAAGCCCATTTTCCTGTCCAAAAAAGAGATTGAGGACTCCAAAATGATCTCTATTTGTGGGAAGCAGCAGTAGACTTTCTGTTTGTATTACTATTTGATGCATAGTTAGGGCACATTACCAATGAAATATCAGATCCTACAAATGAAATGCTATTATTTATATACACTGCTTTGCATTTTTTGGTTGTGTAGGCTTGTTCTGTACTTTGTCTAGTTATAATTACACTGTTGCAGGACAGCAGCAAGGGGTGCCAGTTCTATCTACTGCCTGGATTGTTAACAGCCATTATAGTTAATATTACAGTGGGATACCCATTTAATTTTTTTCATAATTCTGTTAGGAGATGTATATTACACCCTTTTAGCAACAGAAATGTGTATTCAAGATATGAGAAATATATTGCTTTCATAATCATAAAAGCATTTCTATAAGGCAATATTGATGTTAATATCAATTAAAGTATCCTCATTATTGCAAATTTCATATTAAACATTGCAAGTCTGGAAAAAAATGACATACCTTGTTAATCATAAGGGTCACTTCCAACAGCCTATGTCTGTTTTTGTACTTTTTATAGCTTTTGAAACCGAGACACCCCTCTTTCCGACAGTCAGTGACCAGATCAGATGTTAGTAGAGTTGAGTCACACCACTATTCTTATTATCAATATTCTTAATAGAAATCCCTGAGGTGCCATTTATTTGATCCACTCTACAAGCAGGCAGTTAGCATGGTCATTTCTGTCTACCATTGCTTTTCACATATATTGTTTGAATACATAACCCTCTAAGATCTTGTCAATGTATGTGGAAATGCTATACTGTTTATCCTACAGTTATTTACAACGATGACTTATATGAAAGTTGTTATTTTGGTCAAATTAAGCATTATTCTTGAGGATGATGTTACAGAGAAAAGCCAGGGGCTAGAGTGCTGAGGAAAAATGTCCTCCCTTCCATGTTATGAACTGTGGTCAAAGATATTTAAGTTGAATGTGGGTTTCAGTCATGTTATCTCCTCATAAACAGTGAACTGAATTCATTTTCCATTATGGGACCTCTGTAGAGTGCTAAAATAAATGTGTTTACATCATATAAATCACAATAACAACAAACTATTCCACAAAAGACTTGGCTGAATACTGCTGAATTCAAACCCAGCTAAACACTGGTTGACTTACCATGGCCTCATATTTTTATCTTGCAATAATGATGATTGCTGGGCTGATTTGTTCCAGCACAGGCATATTTCTTTATTCCCACATACTATTTCCATTTTAAGGCATTGGATGAGTGAAAAGGCTCATTGCTGCTGCTGAGAAGCACTGAGTACTACAACCCACTACTACTATCCCACTTAACACAATGGTGCTAAACTTCTCAAAGCAGTAAAAAATATTCAGATAAAGGGCCAGGTTCAATTCAGTGAGAAAAAGGTTTATCACTTGATAAGTAATTGATGAGATTCAATTTGAGATGCAATTCAATTAAGAAAAACTTATTTCATGGCTTATCACATGAAAACTCTATTGAAGTCTATGGGAAAAAACTGGAACTGAATTAGAAGAAAATATTTTTCTCCTTGAAAGGAATCTCATCTGTGACTCTGATAAAGTGATAAATCATGAGAAAACTTTTTTTCCCACTTAATTGACTCTGGCCCAAAATCACAGTTGTGCCAATTCATTATAAACTTTCCTGACTGTCAAGAATACTTGAACTACTAGAAATGCTTTAGGGTTCTTGGTTTGATGCTAACTTTCTCACTATGGATCATTTGCATACCACTGAACCTACTGTACCAGTCCAGTGATATATATTGACCTGATAATCAATCAGTTCCTTTGCAGAATGCACTGTAAGACTGTATGGTACAGATTTATTAAGGGTTGAATTGAAAATTAGAATTAGAATTTTTGTTTGGGCAAAGAACTCAAACTTGACTATTACACTATTTCAATGGGAGAGATCCAGGGACAAATTTGGATGTTAGTAGCCATCCTGACATTCAAGTTTTTTCAGAGAAAAAACTCAAATCATGTTTAGACGAATTAAATTCAAGGTTTTGAGTTTTAACTATTTGATTTTTTAAAATAATTTTGAGTATATTCTAGTTTAATAGAGTTTTTTAAAAAAAACTCAAATGAAATCAAAATTTGACCTTTAACAAATGCGCTTGCATGCGCCTGTATTGCATATTTTGTCAAAGAGAAGTGAAATGAGAGCTGGCTACAGTTCACTTGGTGGGAACTCCAAGTAGAGAGCTATGAAATTTCCCTCTAGCAATATGTGCCTAACTCTATTTTGACACTTTGATAAATATACCCCTATATGTAGCAAACATTCCTTAACTACTAATACAATTTTCTTTTTTGTTTGCTGTATCTTTCAAACTTTATTTTTATCTGGAGTAAGCGTGTCAATTTGCTAAAAAAAAAAGAAAATACAATAAAAATGAAAAATCATTCATAGCTTTTGAATATTATTTAAAAGATTTCTAAAGTTTAGAGAATATTATTTGTATAGATGAGATACTTATATCATGACATCCTGAATCTAAATGGAAATTGTTTTGTTCCAGTTAAAACTACTCCCTGAATATGAAATGTGCATTATTATATGTGATAATATAACAGTTTCTAGGGAACAATGAGATAAATGTAAGTTATCTACTTTGAAATTACCACATTAATGATACACTGGTGATGTGAAAAGGCCTGCATGCTTTGTCCATGCCATGGCAATTTCAGTAATTACTGTTCAATTTCCATGTTGTTATTATGGTAATACAAAGGCCATTACTCTGGTGGACCTGAATAAATTAAAGGACAAAAAGTTGCACAAAAATAATAATTAATGTCAGTTAAAGAATAAAGCAACAATTAGTTACAAAAAAATGGACAACAGGATTAATGGTCTGTCATTTAATTTGCGGCTGCCATAATAATTTGAAATAAAGAGTAGTTTAGTTTAACATCATTGAATAGGAATTTAAATATCCTATTCATTTTTATTTCTACCCTTTTGTGTAAAAAATATATATGGAAAAAAAGAATACATCATAATTACACGTAGAATTCTGATTTGTGAGTCTGGCAATAAATGTTTGAAATGAAAAATGAGAAATAATGATCTCTTCAGCAGGGTCTTCTTTACATCTTGTTTTGATCAATGTAGGTATGTTTTTCAGTGCTGTGGAATATGTTGGCCCTTTAATAATACTTATTAATAATAATATATTTTGAAAATCCAGAATCCAGATTTAGATTGGACAGTGAATTGTGTATGACTGAGCTTCATTAACCAACAAGTTACTTAGAATTGAAATGTGTTTGATTGAACTGCAATGATGCAATTCAGAATTTATAAGGGGGTCATTTACTAACAATTGAATTTAAAATTTTTAGGTTTTCTAATTTTTCAAAATAAGTTCTAAAAATGCAATATTTATTTAAGTGCAAAAGCCATGAAAACCACCAATATAAAACCTCTCAAGATAAAAGTTGTCAATATCCTATAGAAGGCAATGTTAGCTGAGCTGATCTGTTTGGACCCCTTTAAATCAATACAGACTTTTATAGGTTTTCGTAAGAAATTGTCTGGAAAACACACATTTTTAGAGGTTATTGAATATTTTGTGCAGAGTTCAGCATAATTTTCCCGTTAGCACTTTTTAAATTCAGATTTAGTAATAAATCTCACAACATTCGTAAGAGTTTGTGAGTTTAGTCATGGTTCCAAAAACCACTAAAACCATGAAAATGAGACTGTTGATAAACAGGCCCCATATTACATTACTCCAAAGTAGTTTGCAATAGTAACCAAGTGGTGACTAGTTTGGATTAATCAACTACATGTTAGAAAACTAAAGCAAACATCAGACTAATTGCAGTGGTGCAATTAAGTACTTATGCTAGAAAATTAGGCCAATAAATACTTCATGAAAACAAGCATTTTAGTTGAGTGTAAATCATTGTTGGGGTCATAGGTTGAATATATTGTTATGGTTTTTTGTTCCCCATCAATAAAAAAATAAAAATAAAAGGTTTACATCCAACAATATTAATTAAGGCCATGGAGGATTTAATGAAATAAATATTTGGCAATAATGACACTGCCAAATACATTTTCAATATGCAGTAAGGTACAGTAAGCATAAAACTTCAAAACTTTAAAATTAACTTGCTTTACTTTATTTTCAATGTTAATGTCACTCCATATATTTGTTTTGTTTTTATGCAGCCTCAGTCACACTTAGGGGTATGTTTTGATTACAATAATGAAGAGTAGTATTCATCTGTACCTCGTGTTAGTAGGGGCAGGTACTTAGTAGGACAGATTTACTAAATTCACATGAATGATTAGAAATTTTCAAATAGATTTGAATTTCGAATATGCAAATTAGGTAAATTTGATCGAATCGAATGATTCAAATAATTCGAATAAAAATCTATTCGAATAATCGAATACTCTACTATCGAATAACTTCCCCTTTAAATTTTTATTCAACTGCCTAGTTCAGCAGTTTTAATCTACCGAAGTTGTTTGGTCTAATTTTGATTGAATAGTAAAAATTCGATCAAAGGGTTAAAATTGTTTGAATCGATCGCTTTGAACGATTTAATCAATCGAATTTTTACTATTCAATCATTTGACAAATCGAATAGCGGTAAAATCCTTCGAATTTGATATTCGAATTCAAAGGATTTTACTTCCCTTCTATTCACATGGTCGAATTTAGAATTTTTTTTTAATTAAAAATTCGACCAATGATAAATCTGCCCCTTAATGTATATTGTTCCAGCATTTAACCATAGTAAATGAGACCTTTGGTGTTTTCAGTCATATAGCAAATAATTTGAAATACATTGTAAAAGAAAGGAAGACAGAAGCCAAATATTTTTTTAAAATGTCACACTAATATGGGATTACAATTAATTATAATTCTTACATTAATTATAATTATCCCTACTCACAACCATAGGGATAATGCATGGATGGCTATATAAGGTGGACTCCCCCTGAGAACCTTCACTGATGACTATAACCTGTACAGGTGCATCATTTATGAAAAAACAGCATTGCACATTTCTTGGGATTGTCCATTTGCAAACACACACACTGCTTGATGCTCTGGGATATGAGCTCAGAGACCATGGGCCCAGGAACTTGCTCAAGCACCATGCGGTGTTGTATGGACTGTTTCAGGGGACACAAATGGGAGGGGCAATCCAGAAGCCTTATGAACTGTGCTAAGGATGTTTTGTGGTTTTACAGGAATCGCCTCATTCTCAGGAGAGAGAATGACCATCCAAGACTGCCATAGACTGGTTCACAGCCTGCCCTTTGACTGCACCATCCAGGACAATCTTGAGGAAGAAAAGCACTAAAACCCCTCTTCTTCTCCCTTTCCTCCACTCATTGTGTGTCTTTATGGAAATTAAATCCAGTAAACTCCACTACCTTTTACCAATTCATTTCCCTTCCCCTCCATACCTTTATTATTGTCTAGAATTGTATTTGAAAAACAGCGTTGTGACCACAAATTCCTATAATTTTTTAAAAATTATATTTTATTTATTTATTTAAAAAAAAAAAGAAAAATCATTAGATGCAACAAATTTTGTCTCACAAGTACCACGCCATTCCTTTGTTTTGCATGTAAATCAAGAAGAGACACTATTGTCTGTTGGATAAAACCTTCATGTCTACATATATCCCAGTGGCTGTGATACTTACCCAAGCAGGGACATATTACCTTACTAAACTTAATTAGTGGTAAGTTGATAACAAGAAAACTATTTCCACAGCAACATAAACACACTGGTTAGTCCTCACAGCAAATGAATGAATTCAAGTTAGCCATAGAACTCACAATTACAGCTAATTCAATTAATTGAAACAGAATGATATTAATGAAATGAAACACCAAGGGGCAGATTTACTAATGGTCGAATTTTGATGTGAAAAAACCATCTCGACCATCTAATATTTTTTAGTGCTTTTTCGATTGAACATGGACCTATCTAGATCGAATAGGTCCATTTTCGAGCGAATAAAAATCGTTTGAATCTTCAATCGCATCTTTTGAATCGACCGATTAGAACTATTTTGTGAAAAATCATTTGCATTCCTAGGTCTTAGAAAAAAATTCAGAACGGGTTCTAGGAGGTCCCCCATAGGCTATAATGGCAATTCGCCAGCTTTAAGGTGGTGAAGTGTCAAATTCGAAGGATTCTAAAAGGCCAGTACTTTGAAAATTCAACTTTTCTATTCAAATCGAATTTTGGCCTATTCGATAGTTGAAGTAGCCCAAAATTTAAACCTTGAAATTAAAAATTTTTTAATTCGAATTTTATTTGAATATTCACTTCGACCCTTAGTAAATGTGCATCCAAATGTATAAGTTCATAAAGGAGATTTAAAGTTAAGTATAAAATTCATAGTACATTCAAAATTGTGAATGTTGCTTAAAATACATCTAAATGCTAAAAGGGTTAAAACGTTCAAAAGTTCAAAGTTCAAAAGTTTAAAACATTTTGAACTTTGAAATTCCAACCATAAGAAAATACCAGATTACAAGATCATTCGTAAATGTGGCAATTCAACTTAATAGTTGTATTTATTTTCTAGTGTGCACTACCCAAAGGTTATTCCCACAGATCCTCGGTTGTTTTAAAAGAACTGAAAGAACCCTGCATTTAAGACCAGCTCATTTAGTGGCATTATATATTACCACACTGTTCATTTGTAGTCTGGTGCACTCTCGAACACTTTATTAGAGCATCTAATGGCCATGACAAAGAAACTGGCCTACTACACAAATCATCAACTTTGCTCCACAATGTTTCAGTCAGATGAATTAGTAATTGTAGTAGCAATCACAATTCATTTTAGCTATTAATTAAATTTTTGTGTGATTTAACTAGTTATATTTTAATTAGCTATGTATTAACATTAATGTATGCATATGCAGTGGAATCAAGGATGCACCCAATCCACAATGCAAATCAGGGTTCAGATACAGTTTGGCCAAAAATAAGTATTTGGTCCATCTCTTGAATACCTTTTACAGAACTTTGCAGTGTGAAGAAATACAGTTAACAAACATAAAATATATTACCACAATCCCCCATACTTTATCTGGGATTAGAGATAATCAGAGTGCTACGGTCTTTTGGACGTGACATAATCACAATACAGACCCAAAATGAGTCCTCATTATTGGAAAAGTAAGGGCTACATAAATTCAATGTGAAAGGTCCATGTATGTACTGCTCCAGTGCAGGAGTAACTCATATACATTGGCGAAAAAATTCGCGAAACGAGTCGCGGCACGTTGTTGCTTTCGCTGCGTCATTTTCGCCACGCATCGCGTCGTTTTCGTTGCGCCGCGTCAAAAATGACGTGCGACTAGTTTTTTCCAGCAAATTTTTTTTCTGGCGAATTTTCACTGGCGTTTCGTGAATCGCGGGAATTTGCAGCGAATTTGCCCTTGGCGAATAAATTCGCCCATCACTGGTGGCCAGAGATTCTTACAGTGCATGCTACACTTTTTTTTAAAAAGTTGTATCTCAAAGCTATAGAGAGAAGTACTTTTGCAGCAATATACCAGTACCATGCCATATTGAGATATACTTCTTACCACTTTTGAAGGGACAAATACTCATTTGCTCTGCTTTATATAAAGATGTGCACAAATCTGAACTGCCAAAATGTTCTTCAACCACCCCCCTCTTTTTCTCTATTAACAAGATGGACTCTGGGAAGTCCGTTTGCTTTCAGGAGAATCTGTACACTGTCACGTTTCCTCCAGTTTGCAGAAAGTAAAAGGATTGCTTTCAGTCATTTCACCAAACAGTGTGAGAAGGAGGCAATGGCAAGGAGGAAGGATCCACGGTTCCAACCAGGAAATAGGATTGTACAGATCAACTAAGCTGGTACAAGGTATGGAAAATCTCAGGAAAGATCAAGTTCTAAATATTCAAAAGGCTTTTTACATTGGGAGCTGTGAAGATGTGGAATTCTCTTCCTGAATCAGTTATATTGGGTGATGCATTATATAGCTTTAAGAAAGGGTTGGATGGCTTTTTAGTAAGAGTTAAGATAGCTCATTGTACAAGTTGATCCAGGGACAGGTCCGAATGCCATCTTGGAGTCTGGAAGGATCCCCCCCCCCACTAAGGCAAACTGGAAAGGCTTCAAGTGGTTTTTTTTTTTGCCTTCCTCTGAATCAACTAGCAGTTAGGCAGGTTATATATTCACTTAAAAAGTTGATCTTGATTGATGTGTGTCTTTTTTCATACTAATTTAATATGTTACTATGAGATATGGTAGGTGCTGCACAGAAATAAATATATTATTTTTCACAATGTAGGGTTGTATACATCTTTTTATAACATAAGTCCAACTGAATCATGTCAAAAGGGGAGCATGTTTTCCCCTTTTAACAGAGAAACAAGAAAACTGCACTGACACTCCTTACAAACTCTTGTGACAGCTTTGAGGGCCTAAATCATTACTGCTATAAATATGCTTAACTTTTAGGCTGGTCCTAAAAGTTCAGTATATAAAATATGGCATTTCTAGCCATTCATTTTTAAGGTTTTGGTTCTCCTTTAAAATCTGCATTTTGTTTGACATTTGGATTATCCTTCAAAGGCTCCATTTTGAGCTCCAGTAAAATTATATTTAACTATTAATATTAATTGTTTTTTTTTTTTTAAATGCAATTCATTAATATGCTATGGTGATATCAATAAAATAATTAATGATTATAATCTAATAAATAGGACATTTTCTAAATGTTATTGCTTGATTTGTTTCAGCCCAAAACTTGTAGAACCACTCATTCATGGATGTATCAACCACTGTGACAAATGTGAATATCTGTTCTTTCAAAGATTGCAACAGAGTTGAGGAACATATGGAATGCATGTGTTTGGAGCCAAAGTGTTTCCTGCCTTAGCTAATGAATCTCCCATCAAATCTAAGGTTGTTAACTGTGGCAGATATTCAATGGCAACTTTCCAGCAGCTTCTCATGCTATGCTGGCTTACTGCAAGGTTAGGGTTCAGAAACTATACAGTTAGGAATGGCTGTCAGGTCTTTATATATGTTTTATCTCTTGTTGAACATGGGCTGGGCAGTTGTTGGTCCAGTATTTTTAATTCATATGACTATATTTAAAATTGTTTATGATATACAAAAATATATATAACAACGTGTCCCAATTTAAAAAATGGGCTGAAGAAAACACGTTCGGCCTTTTCTTCAACTATAGACTCTGGCCCTAATTGTTCTGCTTAACATGTTGTTAAACTATTCTAAATTGTGTATAATCAGTGGGTAACTGGAAATATTTTATCATACAGGACTGGGTTGGTTAAATGTTTCCATTAAACACCGGAGAAAAGGATATTATATGTTTATCTACATTACAAAGTGGCTATGCCAAATGCCTATGTTAAATACTAGCCGCACAGCCTAGGCTTTGCATTCCAATAGAACGATTGTGTTTGAAAAATGATGAATATAAATGAGTTTATAAAGAAAAAATAAACTGGATAATGACAAAATAAATGGCAGAACATGTGGATTTAACTATTCAGCAATTATGAAAATGCTTTGGAATTAAAGAAGTGGTTTACATTGGTAAAGTGAATTTTAGAGTAAATATATAATATGTTGGAACTGTAAATACAATATTTTTTTACCTTTGCAAGTTTAGTGCAGCTGGACAGTTTACATTTTGCGGCAGACCAAAGCTATTGTTTAATAAAAGACAAAAAGATCCTATATTTATGGATGCAATTCATTAAATCTAAGTTTGAGATTTTTGTACTTCCAAGTTAGAAAGGAATAACTAGAACATGCACACTTAAATGCATGCCCACACATAAACAATGTTATTTTTAAATTCTGTTTTCTGTTTAAGGAAAATGGTTTTGGATAAGGTCAAAGTTTAGTGACAAGTTTTTGGTATAATGCAGACATCTACCATGTCGACTATAACTTTGACTAATATTGTTAAAATTCAGCTCTTGAGCTTTAGAGAGAGTTCAGTTTAGCCCAATTTAATTTTATACACAGGACTTAATAACTAGTTTCCATATTATTCATTTGCCACAATGGTTTCCTTTAGTCCAGAGGTGGTCCTTATAGAACTGGTAAAGCTTAAGAATACTCAACACCTTTCTGCCTATTTCTACCAACTGTGATTTAATATTCTGCTTTATGCAGTTTGCATTCTGATTAACCAACAACATGGCTTTCATTAACAACTTAACTTGCATTCCTTTGAGAAAAGTTATGGCTACAAGATAGAAAAAAACAGGTAGCTGGCAATAATCAATAGGAGGCTACAAAAAGTAATGAGTATGTTAAAAAGATTTTGATTTGCACAACATCAAAACTGTCAATATCAAACGTTTCATGTTTATCTTCCTTTAGCCTTATAAATAATTATGTGAACTTTACAGCCCATCAATTATGCACTGCATGCTGTTTAAATTCAGTGCTCATGCACCTTCAGTTTATACAGCAGTTTATATAATGAAATAAACCGATCCCAGTATAAACAGTTGATGTTACTCTATAATAAGTAGCACATATAAATATCTCCAATAATTAATATGTTAATATGTTAATAAGATGTTAAGATGCCCAGTCTTCAGTATTGTATGAAAGCTTTATGTCTATATAGACATGAATTTGCCCCTATACATGTAAGTGAAAAACATCCATTCTGATGACTGGGTGACTGAGCGTAGCTGTTATTGGCATTCAGTAGAAGAATGAATGAATATATGAGTCAACACTATTATCAATATTTTGCATAGAAACATTTAAATTCCTTAATTTACAAAAATAAATCCGTATATGGGTTTTTTTTTGTAAATATGGTATTGAAAGAGGTCTGGCAAAAATCACAGTAGTGAATGAGGTCTGGCAAGAACATTTAAAACATTTTGTTGGCCTGAGTTTCTTCAGAAGTGCCTGGAAGGCACAAAGAAAATGAATTCTCTGCTGGATATTTCTTTTTGTTTTTGGTCTGGTTTTTTATTTATTTATTCATTCCTGCTTTCCTGACTTTTGTATTTAGGCCAAAGATGAAGACTGAGGTATCTCAAATGACAACAAACTTAGAAGCCTTGACTTAGCATTGACAAACTTAGAAACATTAAAAAAAATTCAAAAAAGGTTGTAAGCGACAAACCCTTACAGAACAGTTTAGGCCTGGGTTCCTCCAGATTTTTCCTGGGGGACCCAGATTAAGACTAATTAGATTAAGTGAATCATCTTAAACTGTAAAACTGGGTTGGAATCAGTTTGAATCACTATTTCATTTGTAGCAAGACTCTTCATTATAAGAGGATCCCAGAGACCCTGCTTCAATAACATGTCCCATGTATATATAATGTTCCATCTTTTCAAGTATGATCTGGCACAGGGCAAATTTAAGGCAGGCTGTTACCTTCTACTGTCTCCATGAAATGAGGTGTCAATGCCACTTTTAAATTCTTTTTACACTTGTTTTTCCTTAAACATCTTTATGTTCACTTTTAGTACATTATAGAATAGCCAATTCTAAGCATTATTTATTCTGTTTTTTTTTTTATTATTTGCTGGCTTTTTCTGAGTCTTTCCAGCTTTCAAGTGGGGGTATAGATGAATAGAGTGATATACTGGGACAATTTGCTATTAGTTTTCTTTTTTTATATTATTTGTGTTTTTTCTAATTATTTAGCTTTTTATTCAACATCTCTCCAGTTTGCAGTTTCAGCAATCTGGTTGTTAGGGCATAAATTACCCTAGCAACAATGCATTGATTAAAATAAGAGACTGGGGAATGAATATGAGAGGGCCTAAATAGAAAGTAATAAAAGTAACAATAACAATAAATTGTAGTTTTACAGAGCATTTGAAGGCCAACTGAAAAGTTGCTTAGAACTGAACATTTTATACAGTAGCATACTAAAAGTTAACTATTGTGGATCCACAGCTCTAAACAGGGCATATATGTACTCATCGTTAAGAAACAATGTTTTGGAGGTACAGTATATGCTGGCCACAAAATCCCAACCAAAGTGAATGTATCTTGGATATCAGTTGGTTCCTTGATCAGGCAGGTTTAAAAATGTATCTGCTGATTTCCTCTGCCTGGTTGGCCTGTTGAACAATCTGTTAGATACTGTCCAGGAGTAGTTTGTGCATGGTCTATACCAGTGATCCCCAACCAGTAGCTCGTGAGCAACACTTAGCTCCCCAACTCCTTCCAACTCCTTGGATGTTGCTCCCACTGGCCTCAAAGCAGGTGCTTATTTTTGAATTATTGGATTGGAGGCAAGTTTTGGTTGCATAAAAACCAGATGTACTGCCAGAGGCTCCTGTAGGCTTCCAGTCCACATAGGCTCTACCAATAGTCAATCACAACCCTTATTTGGCACCACCCAGGAACATTTTTCATTCTTGTGTTGCTCCCCCTACACTTTTTAAATCTGAATGTTGCTTATGGGTGAAAAAGGTTGGGGACCCCTGGTCTATACGCAGGGCTTTCCAGCACTTTTGGAAAGATTAGATAACTGAACTAGTTCTCTGTAACTGTTTACAGAGGCATTTTATGAGATAATCATTTCCAGGAGACAACAAAAACAATGCAGACATTTTCTATCTTAAAATTAAGGTTCTGGTGGATACGGTATTTAAAGATTATTGCAGTTTAAAATAAGATACTCCACTCTAGTGTATCCCCTTTGCCTATTGATTAAAATGGCCTTGATTTGAGAAAACATGGGAAACAGTTTGATCCAAAAATACACATATGTACCTGTACATACTTTCTAAAACGCTGATTTGTTTGATAATGACATAGTAAATGTATGGTTCATCTTACGATAAAGCTAAATAACCTATATATGCATCTCTTTCTGTAACATAATAGCCATAATATATTTCATAGTGGGTGGATTAAATTTGCTATCCTGGGTAGCACAATGAAATAAGGAACGAGCACCATGGTTCAGATACTTTAAATCTACCACATTAACTCATAAAATGGCAATTTGCATAATTACAGAAAGGGAAAAAGCTGATTTTGTGAACTACTAAGTAGCAGATTACTCTGATGAAAACAAACAGAACCCTTAGCCTTACTTTGAACCACGAGGTAGGTGAACAGAATGAGATCATTTGGGCCCAGGTGCAGGAAAGAAAATAAACATCTTGAAGTTCTCAGTCTGTTAGTTCTGTTTTGTTGAGTGCATTAAATGTAACCTTATAATGTCACATGAAACCTGGTTCAGAGCATCTCATCTTTCTATGTGTGTTTCAGACAACTGGATTCCAGAGTGTCATACATGTTGCAGACTTCTCTGACACTAAGCAGATTAATGATCCCAGTTATTGTATGATAGGCTTAACACTATTTTTTTGCTTTATGTTTCTGTTCATATTTAAACAATTGTGCCCTGCATTGGATATGATAGGGGTATAACATCTATCTTCTGCTAGACTAAACACTATCTCAAGCAGGCTGCAGAAAACACTTTAGCCAATTTAGCCAATTGCCTTCATAAACACAGTGGTTATTTAAAACACACATAACAATAAGAAAAACTACATACTAAGCTAGAATGTTTATTTTTGAGTATATTTTAAAAAATGTTACAATTTACAGCAGATATATCTACTACATTAGAAATGTAAAACATTTTCAAATTTGGAAAAACTCGAAAAGCTGTAAATATCGAATAAAAAAAGTTATGACAAATTTCAAATTGCTCTTGAAAATTAGAATTGAATTATAACTTGAATTTTGAAACTTCTATTGACTTCTACATGACCTCACCAGCTTTTAGAATTTTTTAATTTAAGTTTTCAATTTTCTACATATATATACACACATATATAAATCTGCCCCTTTTATTTGCATATAGTCACCCAGTTTGTGAATTAAAACAGCAGTAAATGTATGACCACCGAAAATGATTCTAGTCGTACTCTGCTTGTTTGGTGAGGTTGCCAAATGAAAGGATATTCTCCCAGAATTTGCCACCCATGTGGTGGGCCAGATCTGGCTTATTCAATCATTAGGCTCCTGTGCCCTATATCAGCTCAAATGGGGCCTGTGTAGACCTACCAGGGGGAGGACAGGTGGTTATGTTCATTATTTTACGTACTGCTAAAAATATTTGCATGAAAGAGCAGTTTTTGGATAACTTGTTTACATATAGATGTTGATCTTGTTTAAAGGGATCCTGTCATTGGGAAAAGTTTTTTTTTCCAAAATGTATCAGTTAATAGTGCTGTTCCAGAAGAATTCTGCTTTGAAATCCATTTGTCAAAAAAGCAAACATATTTTTTTATATTTCATTTTGAAATCTGACATGGGGCTAGCCATATTGGGGCAAATTCATTAAAGCGCAAAGCGTCTAACGCTAGCGCTAATTTGCCAGCGTGACGTCAATTTGTAACTTCGGAAATTTACTAACACCGGCTCTGGCGAATTTACGCTAGCGAAGTAGATAGACTTGCACAACTTCGCACCCTTACGCCAGTTGCACACTGACGAAGGATCGTAAATTTGCAAATTCACTAAGATGAACATTTTCCTGAACGTTAGCACTTACTTTAGACATTACTTCGCCTGGTCAGACCAGACGAAGTTCAATACAATAGATAGGAGGTTGAAAAAAATGTAAAAAGTTTTCTAAGTCCCAAAAAAATGCTGGCGTGTTTTAGCATGTGAATGCAATGTAGTGGCTGTAACATACACTTCTATTGTACTTTGAAATTTGTACCGTATGCAAATTAGGCATCGCTAGCGTATATGCGCTTTGCCTGGCGAACGAACGGTAGCGCTACTTCATGTTCGCCGCCCTGAGCACAAATTTGCATCTTAGTGAATTTGCGTAGTGCTGGTGAAAATTCGCCTGGCGAAGTGCAGCGAACGCTAGCGAAGCCATTGCTAGCGAATTTTCGCATTTTTGTGAATTTGCCCCATTGTCAATTTCCCAGCTGTCCCAAGTCATTTGACTTGTGCTCTGATAAACTTCAATCACTCTTTACTGCTGTACTGCAAGTTGGAGTGATATCACCCCCTCCCTTTCCCCCACCCAGCAGCCTAACCATGAGAAGGTAACCAGATAACAGCTCCATAACACAAGATAACAGCTGCCTGGTAGATATAAGAACAGCACTCAGTAGTAAAACTTATGTCCCACTGCGTACTATTCAGTTACATTGAGAAGGAAAAACAACAGCCTGCCAGAAAGCAGTTCCCTCCTAAAGTGCTGGCACAGGTCACATGACCAGGGCAGCTGGGAAATTGACAAAATGGCTAGGCCCATGTCAGATTTCAAAACTGAATATAAAAAAATCAGTTTGCTCTTTTGCGAAATGGATTTCAGTGCAGAAGTCTACTGGAGCAGCACTATTAACTGATGCGTTCCAAAAGACAGTATAACTGCATTAATTAATCTTTATGTGAAATGTTCTCTTAGATTTACTCAGGGCTGGAATAATTTATTGGTGTGAAACCATTTTTTGTAGAACCACAAATGGTTTTAGTGGAGCAGAGGACTGCTCTATAGTGCTTGCTTACTGAGCAGAGCCCCTGGCATGTATCAGGTAAAAATATATTCACTGGTGGATGCCTAAAATCTGGCACCCCCTGTGCTTCTACTGTACATTTCCTACTATTTAAAGCAATAACAATCAGATAATACAGCCCTAGACTTCTAGTGTTCCACGTGTATACAATGTTTATAGGCGCATAGGAATTGCCACAATCCAGTAAAGTAATTTAAATAAAATGGTAAATTAAAGCAAGGGTTTTATGAAAATATGCATATCCCATGTCTCAAAGTACCTACCTCAGGTGAGTATTATAACTACCATCCCCCTACATCAAATCCTTACTGCCTCTCCTGTGAGGGTGCCCAATAGTGCTCGCATGTTGGGGGTGTGATAGAATGAAGAAAGAAATGTGTAAAATGGTGAGTTTTGCCTTAAATTTCTCCCAAATGGGAGGTGATAGCTGCATGGGAGATGTTACTAAAAAGAGAATGGTTTTTCTGTTTAAAGTATACTGCTGTCTGGCCCTGGAAGCTGCAGTGTTCGGGAAGTCCCATGTAAGCCAGAAAATCCATTCCAGTGGTCCAGTTCTCATATTGGAGCTCACTTTCCACAAGAAGTCTACCCTGTGAAGAGGTATTCAATTGTAGTGAGAGTTTTAGGAAGGATATAACTAACAACTTCACTGTATTGCAAAATCGTCATAGTGCTGGAATATTCTTAAAACCCTTGCAGTTTCTTCCTTGACAAATGTGATTATTGTATATTTTCTTGTGATTATTCAATTTATACGGAACACTCATGGCTGGATTAATAAAATCTTAATTTTAAAGGTATAATTAAAATAATGAATCATCATAGCTGTGACATATACCCCACACTTGACACGTTTCATGGTGTCTCGCCACTTCCTCAGAAGCATAAGGTATCCAAACACCAGTTAATAAACCAACATAGGCCCCACCCATAAACACATTAACCCCCCTGGGGGAAAATTTTTCACAAAACTTATTTATCAAACATTAGTCTTATAGTTCATTATGGGATGGGATAGAGTTGAATGAACTTGACTAGAGTAAATGTAGAACGCCAAAAATAATCAAAATCTATACATATATTAATATTAAAACTTCCATATATAATAATTTTATGGTATAAATTAGTTTCCTAATATATCAATGCAATGTTGCATAGTTAAATCCAGAAACATAGTCAAGTTTAGAAACATAGTCAAATATAGAAACAAAGTATGCTGACCACCAAGGGTTTGATTAAAATATTGTGGAGTGAAAAGTCTCTTTAACCGGCAAAATAAGTCATATATTAGATAATTAGATATTATTTGCAAAGTTGCAAAAAAGATCACCCCTTTTGATGCCCAATTAAAATATTGTTTAATATTAAAGGAAACTCCAGTTACTACACTAGTGTAGTACACTTCATAATGTAGTAACTGGGGGTTAATGTGTTTATGGATGGGGCCTATGGTGGTTTATTAACTGGTTTAGGGGTTTGGATACCTTATGCTTCTGAGTTAGTTGTGAGACACCACATAACGTGTCAAGCGTGGGGTATGCATCACAGCTATGATGATTCATGATTTTAATTATACCCAATAAATTAAAATTTTATGAATCCAGCCACCTAGTGCTCTGTATAATTTGTCCTGATTGGGGGCTTGATATGTGTCAGCACAGATATTTTGCTGGACCTGATTTGCAGGCAAGGGTGAGTGCTCCCAGTGGATTCTTTAAGATGAAAATATAGATATAGATGCTGTTATTTTACTACACAAGAGAATATTATCAGTATTTCAGAATACCCTTGTGTGGGCGTCCTTCGTTTACTCTGTTTTCTTCCCACAGGCCAAAATATCACAGGTAGGTTAACTGACTAGGGACCTAAGATTGTAAGGGAAGGATTGTATTGCATTATATTTATTTATATAGCACCGCAAGTGTACACAGTGCTTTATGAAGCATGACCAAGAGCAGGGGTACAATTATTATAAATTAAACAATAAGAATACACACAAACAAGTCCTACAAGGTCACTGCCTCAAAGAGTTTACAATCTATGAAATGAATGACTGGTATGAATGATGTGTAATCTCTCAAAAGGAAAGCAGAATATGTTGATGTTGTATAAAAATGGTAACATTATGTGCTAAAATTTTAATTCCAAGATGCACTATGAACAGGCTTTAAATTTTTTCAATATTTACTTCATCTATTATCAGATGAATTATATGAAACACAATCTTCTTTCTTACACGTCAACAGAGTCTGAATTTTGGCAAGAGATTTAGAACCAGTCAGATTTGTTAAGTCTCTTTGTAAAGGACCAGAAATAAATTAGTATAGGTCAAGTTCTGTTTATACAGTGGACTACCCTTGCAGAATTGCCTTCTTGACTTAATAGCTTCCTTTTGGTTGACATTTCTCCCAGAAAGAAGACAAATTGTCTAAGGTCAGCATACAAATCAGCTCGGAGTATAGGAGGAAATTGCACTATATCAACTAAATTGCACCAAGCCTACCAACCAGCATTAGGCAGCACGCCACCAGTCAGAGTTCTGTTGAAAGAAGGCAGTTTGCTTTTCAAGGTACACAGAGGCAAGAAAAGTCCAGATCAGATCAAGTGCCCATGGTTTCATGGACGCAACATACTCACCATAACTAATCTTCACCAAATGAAATTAATGCATATTTAGACAATAATGCAGGTAATTGTGCATATGGTTATATTGTAACCATAGAACAGCATACCCCTACCGCATACTGTTGTTTACGTTATAATTGTCAAGGAAAAACTGCCGTAGCAAGTGTTTGTTCTTATTCAAAAGAGAATAGGCAGTTTTTTTAAGAAATAGAACCAGTACTATGTTTCCATGGCATTCCTAACTGAAGAAAGTACAGACTACAAAGTTTCTGTGAATAACTAAAAAAAAAAAAAACTTTCCTTTTCGGATTAATCTTTGATGTTATTTTACATTTTTCTGTGTTCATAGCAATGATGTAATTTATGTAAATAATCATCTATCTATGAAAGGAGTGTGTCTGTCACAAGCTAAAATAGAAAACATCCGTCATTTTGAAGTGATTAACATTCTCCAGATGTTAAAATCATCAGATTTCAGGGGTTTCGCTTTGTTGTGATAATGATATAGTATCCAGAACAAGAATGTTTACTCTTTTTTGTATCAGTCAAACTTAAATTTTTTTTGGAATACTTATTAAAGTATATAGCTCATTGTAATTGTATGTATAGATGAAAGCAGGTTCAGTTATTATTTCCTCTAATTGTAAACTTCTGCTGATCGTTTTACAGTAAAAACTGAAACAAAGGAGGGGTGCGCTGGAAAGGACCACCGCTGGCCACTTAAGTAATCAATTTATATATGTCAAATATACCCAAAGATGGCTGTCCCTCTGTGTTCAACAACATAGTGACATGCTACCACCCTGCAGCTCCAGGAAATGTATCCTTCATGAAAGGCTGCCTCAATACTATACCAGATTGCAATCATAATTTTAAATGGCAGCAGGGTAGAGTTGTACAGGGGTCAGACACACAGCCAGCATACTCTATTATTTATGTCTTTGGCGTTAACATTAAATCTGTCTGGGTAATTAAAATATTCATTCTTTAGGGATGTTTTTTATTGTTTTTAATAACATTGACAGTTTATGTAATAAAATCAAGCATACTTTGAACAGGGGGAATTAAAAAATTGCAATCCAAAGGGGAAATTTACCTTTATATGAACTTTTAATATGTTATAGAAGGCACATGTTTTGGGCAACTTTTACATATGTCAATATTTTAATGTTTATGGCTTTCAAATATTTTGCCTTCCTGTTCTGCCTGCAACTTGGCTTGTGGTCTCTTAATTAAAATGCTGTTTTGGGGGTCACTTAACCCAGCAGCCAAAAAAGTGTTATTGTTTATCTTTTCTATTCAAACCTGTACTATGTGTCTTCTACTCTGACTTCTAGACAGATGCCAAGTTGTTAGTGTAATTAAGTCCTAGCAACCTGAACATTTAAATTCTAAGCTTGACAGGTGTACATTAAATTTAAATAATTCAACCCCCCTTAAATCTTAAATGCAGAGTGATTATCAATAACTAATTTTAATGTAAACATACCTACACAAAAGCACACTTACATGTATCAAAAGGGCAATTGTAAAGTCAAAAATGCGCCACTATTCTTTGCCTGTTTATATTGTGTTGAAATAGGATATCCTCTGTGAACATGGATCCTGTTCTGGAATGTTTCTACAATTTTTCTGCAATGAGAACTATGACAGTTGTGTGACTTCTATGGGACCAATAGGTTTTTGAGCTATGTAACCACTACATTTTGAAGAAACTTCCTTCCAACTCGATGTGCGTGACTATCTTGCACTGCAGCATCCTGAAATTTGTCAGTGCACCACATTATTTATAAAATAAAGAAGACAAAGAAGTGCAGAAGAGGAAGGAGAAAAGGAATAGAATATGACTGAAGAACAGAGGAATGAAGAGAAGGAGGAGGACAGTTATCAGAATTAAAAATGTCCTCTCAGTTTTCTTCCTATGCCTCGTGATTGACAAATGCTCCAAAGTATTCCTTAACATTTGCCATTGCCAGGGACTTATGATTTGTAGCTTGAATTATCTTGATTGTAAAAACACTGAAGACAGTGTTGCATTGCATAAGTTTCCAGTAGCAAATCAAGAACTCGACAGTAAATGAAGTGATAACAAAATTTCCATTCAGGCAAATCATGAAGTGCATGTTGTTTTTAATGTATTTCATCAGGTTTAAGGTCCTGAAATAAAATGTAAGAATAGGGGGAAAACATTTTTTTTTTGTAAAAAGAAAAAAAATATTTGGCCCTTTGATAAATTGGTCTGAAGTACTGAGGAGGAGAAGAAGAGAGGAAAAATAACATATCCAAAGAAGGAGAGTAAATGTTTTGAGGTCTTCATAAACACTTGGCATGTAAGTCCAACACTGCAAAAAAGCACATAGCACATAGGTAACAGGAACATCTCTCAGTGAAATATATTCAGGGGCAGATTCATTAAGGGTTGAATTGATAATTTTTTATTGTCTAAACTGTCAAATTTGACTAGTGAATTATTCAAACTGAATTAAAAAATTTTTATAAATTCAAATTCGATTTTCGAGATTTATCACACTCTGACCCCTTAAGAAATAAAATTCAACTATTTGCCACCTAAAACCGGCCAAATTCATGTATAAATCAATGGCAGATTTGAAGATGTTAGTAGCCTTCCTGATATTGAAGTTTTTTTCAGGGAAAAACATTGATTCGAGATTGGTCGAATTCGATCTGAATTTGATTCGAGTTTTCGGGTCGTTAAAAAATTAGTCGAATTTAAGATATTCAGTTTTTTTTTTAATAAATAATCCCCCAATCTAATTTTGAGGAAAATCTAATTTATTGGAGTTTAAAAAACTTGCATGAATTCGAAATTCAATCCTTGATTAATGTGCCTCCCAATGTAGAGATAAAGGACCGGTTATAAAGAACCTGGGGGGTTCTGGATAACAGATCTTTCTGTAATTTGGATCTCTACTTCTTATGTCTACTAGAAAATAATTTTAATATAAAAAAAAAAAAACCCCAAAAGGCTGGTTTTGCTTCCAACAAGGATTCATTATATCTTAGTTTGAATCAAGTACATGGCACTGTTTTATTATTACAGACAAAAAGCAAATAATTTTAAAAAATTTGGATTATTTGAATAAAAGAGTCTATGGGAGATAGCCTTTCCCTAATTTGGAGCTTTCTGGATACCGGGTTACTGCATAACAGATCCAATACCTGTACAGAATGTCATAGTGACTAGTTTTAAGATATATAAAAAGTATTATATATATTTTAAAACATTTGCGAATGGCCTATTATAAAATCCATATAATCCCCTTAATTAACAGATTAATATTTACAGTAATTAATCCTATTATAGCAAAACCATCCTTTTTTGGGTTTTTTAATATTTAAATTATCTTAGGTCATCTCCCATAGACTCCATTTTATCCAAATAATCCACATTTTTAAAAATTATTTGCTTTTTCCCTGTAATAATAAAACAGAATAACTTGTACTTGTTCCCAACTAAGGTATAATTAATCTTTATTGGAAGCAAAACCAGCCTATTGATTTAATTTAATGTTTATCTGATTTTATAGTAGACTTAAGGTATGAAGATCCAAATTATGGAAAGATCCATCATCTGGAAAACCCCAGGTCCCGAGCATTCTAGATAACAGGTCCCATACCTGTACTTAGTTATTGTGATGCTTTGGGGAAAAACCACAAAATAATCTGTTCTGTACATCGCTAGTACTGTAAAGCTAAATTAAGATATCAGTATAGTCAAACACCATGCCAACATTATATGCTAATATCAGGGACATTTCCAGTCTCAAAATTGCCCCCCTTAGCACTCTTACCCTTGGATCTCTAACTGCAGTAAATGAGTCCACAGGTCTACATACAGATGGGGAAACCATCAGCCAGACCATACATTCTAGATAAACAGAACCTTCTTACACCTTTTTTCCACTTAAATGAATGGCGTGGCTTGTTGTGATATAGTATGTGCCTCATGGTGTCAAAACATATTTATCAAAAGGTGAAACAAAGCTCACCACAGTTCACTTAAATTCTGCAGCTCCCTATTCACTTATATAGGTTTTTATCATTTATCAAAGGGTGCAAATGAGATGTTAACCTTTTGAAAAAAAATGTTATATATAAGGCAAAATAAAGCAAAAATCATTACATAAACTGTGCAGCGTTTGTGAGACAAGTTTACAACTGGTTCTTTGGCAGAAGTGAATATGACCAATTATGCACTTTCATCTTCAGGAACAACATCCAATAAAGTCTTGGATTCCATCTGTTTTTTTTTTGTTACTGGCCACTATTTTTTTCTCCCAATATGCATCATAGTAACTTGGCGAATAACATTGCAGGCACAATAAACTGACGTGCCAGTATCCCCAGTTGTTGGGCTCCCTTGGCATATTGGTCTCCTCACTACTAAACACTTCATATGCTTGTTCTTACATTTTATAGTAAAATATATATTTATCTAATGATGAGTGGGAGAAGGATTTCTACGCTAACACAGAAAACAGGGTCATTTGGGTAGTTTGTGTAGTGTTTATAATTTAAAAAGGGTAAACACAGTTGTTTGACAATAAATGGCTTCAGACAACCACTCACCATGAGTGAGAGAAAGTTTTTGATTACAAACAAAAATGCTAATCTGTATTTGTTCAATTAGCTTTGTACAGTGTTAAAACAAAAACAAAGGCCTGCTTAGTTGTTATTGGCTATTGCATTTTAGCACCTCTACACATAAATGAACTCTTTAGAATTTTAAACATTAGTAAGACACTTAAAGCTTTTCTCAGGGACACCTACTTTTATACTGATATGCCTGCCACACTGCTGCATGTCTCCCCTACCAGTCAGACATTAATCTGTCACATATGGGCATTTGGAAGACTGACCGTTTGCTTTCTCCCATAAGGAGAGAGACCTAAGACACCACAGATGGCTTCTTGGTAGGTTCACTGCCACTGGTTCTTTGTAAAATGATTTACACCTAATCAGTTTGTATGTTATGTGAGAACATTGGCTGCAAGTCATATTGTGATTTCTGAAATATGTGCCTTGACCCTGTGAGTCATTGTACAACAGGTTCGATTTGCTTTGTGTGGAAGACCAAAAGGATAGTTGCCCAGTGTGACCCTGGCATTAAGTAATGCTGTTGTTTCAGCTCATTAAGGCAACTCATGGATCAGATGATCAAAATGAATCCCCTAAAGCTGTGCACAATTGTCTTACATACAGTGCAATTTAATAAGTAATAATTTCATTAGAGAGCATATTACAAAATGTCATCATTTTGTTGTCAGCCTTAAGACAGGAAAAACATGGGAGCAGATGTTGATTTTTGTGAAGTGACTGACATGTTTTAATTTATTTACTGTATTCAGTGCTTTTGTGAACAGACCTACAAGTAGCTGGACTGTCATAATAAAGTCAACACAATTTTTTTTTCTCTCTCCAAGTCTAGCTTGTTTTCAGAAAACATATCCTGCTATTTTGCAAAGTAAGAGAAAACAGACATCAATGCCCTTTTCTGGCCATGTTTACTTGAAAAGTTTGAGTTTTGGCAATTGCAGCTAAACAGAGGATGATTGTTTCTTCAGGTAAACAACTACCTGCCTCTAGAAATGCCTGTAAATTCTTAATGTGTTTACTTAGTTGTTAGAACATTACTTATATGACAAGCACACAATCGTTTTCTGTGATGACATTTCATACATTCATCAGATGAATCAAAGCAAACAGGCTGTCATCCAATATAAGACAGTTGTAGGATACAGTTTACGGAAATGGTAGTAAATGCACAACCTGAGGTTAAACTTACAGTTGATTGTACTTGAAATGTGTAGTTTCCATAGTTGGATTCACATTCACCCTTTCAAGTTTTGAAATCAATATTTTTAAATCAAATATCAGTAATGCCCCTTTGGAGGCCAGATCCTACTGAAATAAGGATACAAAAGGCTATAGAAAGTACACAATTCCTCCATAGAATGATGCACGTGTGGGACTGCTTTGAGGAACCAATGGGGGCCATGGCAAAATCTCAGGAATAAACCACTGCAGCTGCCCAAGTAGTGGCAATACAGGTATAGGATCGGTTATCCAGAAACCTGTTATCCAGAAAGCTCCAAATTACAGAAAGGCGGTCAAAATTTAAAAAAATATTTCCTTTTTCTCTGTAATAAAACAGCACCTAGTATATGATCCAAACTAAGTTATAATGGATTATTGGATTGGTTATTGGATGCAGAACCAGCCTATTGGGTTTATTTAATGTTTACATGATTTTTCCATACCTGTATTAACCTCAAGCAGGTGAACTTGAATATTATGAGGCATTTGTCCTATACAGACAGTAACAAACAGTTACAAACTTTAAATGCAACCTGCTGATTAGTCCCTATTAATGACTAGACCTGTAGGCAAGTTTGCACCTTTTATTAGAACCCATTGGAGAACAACTATATGGTTATTGCACCACCACTGGTCCCTACCATATTGAATGGCACAATAACATTGGCATTATGGATCCTATAAATAAAGCACTGGGCACAACTAGAAGCTTAGAGGGTGTCAACTGAGTGTATAAATTACATAAGGGCAGCTGGACAAAGAAAGAACCTATTCCAGTAAATTGATAAAACTGGATCACTGCTAACTTGTTTTAGGTAACTCCAATTATGTTATTTTGTGCCTATGTTAGTAAATTAGCCCTGGTGAGCAGTGCAAGTTAAGTCAGGATGTCAGGCAAGAAATCTCTCCATCCAGGCAACTTTGCAAAGGGTCAACTCCAGTTTAACCACAGCTGGAGTGCATCTGATTATGTGAGCCTTTTGTAGTGACTTTGCCCCCCACTAGTATATCATAAGAAAAAATAAAAATTAGCTTAGAATATATACGCTTTAAGTTTATTTTAGTGCATTGTAGGGGTACACAACAGTGTTTTGTAACATTGCAGAGTTTATCAAGTATAGTATGAATGCTGCCCTGGTGCAATTTATTCCATATTCATCATCCTAAGAGTGGTGTTTATACAAATGGCCTGTGGGTGTCACTGTGCACATTACTTGTACTATGCATATACACAGTACTTTCTGTACAGCTTGAGAGTGAATACTCTGCTCATCCTCGGCTATCAAAACGCAACACTAGGCTTCTTCTAGATTGTATATGAGAGAACTAGGGTCAGATTTACAAAATTTGTGTGAATGATTCGAAATTCTATCAAATTTTCAAAAAGAGTAGAATTCTAACAATTTTTGTGACCACTTCGACCATTGAATTTTGAAAATTCATTCGATTATTCGACAGTCGAATTAAACCTACCGAATTGCTATAATTCTCTATGGGAGGCTCCTATAGCAATTTTTTAAGTTTTTTAGATCGATCAAATTTTTTTTATTCGAATGTTTAAAATCGTTTGAATCGTTCAATCAAATTTTTTCTATTCGATCGTTCGATTGGTTGAATAGCATTAAAATCCTTCTAATTCGATATTCAAATGATTTTAATTCTATTAAAATTCGATGATCGAATTCGAGGGTTTTTTAACCCTCGAATTTGACCCTTAGTAAATCTGCCCCCTAGTGTTGGTATTCTAATAACATTTGCAGTCGATATGCTATTTGTGCTGAAAATTAGAATTGTGATGTCATAATTGTGATGAAATAGAATCAGCAACGGATAATAGAATTCAAAGGTTAATGAAATGAAAATCTGAGACTCTAAACAGCAAGTGTGCTTAGAAGGGTGTGTTTGTGTGCGGGGACACATATTGGAATATAAAAAAAATACTACAGTTTGTGAAATGGAAATAAATAAGTCTACAAAAGAGATATATGTGTCAAAGCAACCCCTGTTTTAAATAAAATTATAATTATGTTTATAATTATAATATTTAAAATTATAATATTTAATGCAATAATACAAAATACTAAGATGAATTAGGTTTGGTTTGAACCTCTGACTTCCTTCTCACAAAACTGGCATTGGGTGATCAGACAGAAGTGGGATGTTTATCCTAGGTTGGGGCAGAAATATCATAACGTGTAAGGTCTAAGTCATTACTTTGCACTCTGCTATCTCAGAGACCATTAGTTTTAAAATGGCCTGAATGCAAAGACATACAAAGATAAGGCATAATTATATAAATCTCATGGTTAGTGGTTGGCTGAAGCCATTTATTGTCAAACGACTGTGTTTACTCTTTTTAAATCGTAATCACTACATAAACTACCCAAATGACCCTGATCAAAAGTTTACATAGCCCAGATCTTAATACCATGTATTGCCCCCTTTAACAACGACAGCTTGATGATGAGGCTCTTTATCTTCTCAGTCGGTAAAGCTGCCCATTCTTCCTGGCAAGAAGCCTCCATTTCCCGTAAATTCTTGGGCTGTCTTGCATGAACTGCACATTTGAGGTCTCCCCCAGACTGGCTTAGTGACGTCCCATGTGCAGCTTCTGGGCTGATGAGTGCAAATTTTCCTCCAGTATTTTTTGATAACTTACTGCATTCATTTTGCCATCAATTATGACCAAATCTCCTGTGCATTTGTAGCTAACACATCCCCAAAACATCAGAGATCCACCACCATGTTTCACAATAGGAATGGTGTACCTTTCATCATAGGCCTTGTTAACTCCTCTCCAAATGTAGTGTTTATGGTTGTGGCCAAAAAGTTCAATTTTAGTCTCACCACTCCTAATGATTTTGTGCCAGAAGGTTTGAGGCTTGTCACTGTGCTGTTTGGTATATTGTAAGTGGTATACTGTGGCATTTGCATAGTAAAGGCTTTCTTCTGGCAACTCGACCATGCAGCCCATCTTTCTTTAAGTGCCTCCTCATCTTGAAACAGCCACACCACCTGCATTTAACCTGAAGTTATTTGTGTGTATCCCAAAAATTTTTATGGCAATTGTGGCTGAAATTTTAGTTTTATTTGGTTTGGTTTCAACAGAACCCCTAATTTCCCACTTATTAGAGTTTGAACACTGCTACCTGAACTACCTTTTCCGCAGATCCTTTGACAATTCTTTTGCTTTCCCCATGACTTAGAATCCAAGAAACATCCTTTTATAAACACCCACTAATTACAAGCAAACTGATCAGAGGTGAAGATGGTTACCTTTAATAGCCATTCTAAGCCTTTTGTGTCAAGTTGTGTGCAGGTTATCAGGCCAAATCACCAGGGAATGTAAACTTTTGATCAGGGTCATTTGGGTAGTTTGTGTAGTTATTAGGATTTAAAAAAAGTTGTTTGACAATAAATGGCTTCAGCCAACCACTCACCATGAGTGAAAGAAAAGTTTTCATTCATATTCTCTGAAAAATGGGTATGTAAACTTAGGTTTAGGACAAAACACAGGTTTATTTAGCACTGGGCATTCCCAACAAAAATGCAACAGGTTACATACAGTTCAAAAACTTCACTGTAGACATTCAGGGTTCCCTCCCCCTCGTTTGCTCACCATCAAGGAAATTCTCACCCTCTTGAACTTCAGGATATTTGGGCTTCACTCTCAGCCTTGCTGGCTTCCCCTCCTGGGACACAGACTCGCTAGTCTCTGCCAGTCCTTCCAGTGATTTAGGATCAAACCTCTGGAACTCTCTTGCTGGCAGCAAAGCTCCTTCTGCCCAGCAAGGTCTCTCACAGTACCTCACTTCCCTGAAGAGCCCTGAGCTATGGAAACACAGGCCTTTTACATTGTCAGGTAGGTCCTCTCTCAGCTGCCACTTAATTAAATTGCGGAGAGGGAATATTAACCCTTCCTGAGCCAAGTATTCCTTTGCAACCAATACAATGCAGTCTAAATACATTCTTCTATGTGCATTTTCCTCTAAGACAGTGGTGTTTTCCCTGTCACAATATATATATCACTGTAGATCACTTACACTGTATATCACTTACAACAGACAAATACCAAGGTGGTTATTTAAGGTTTTAGAAATTTTTTGTTGATTTAAACTTGAATTTTTTGAGCTTTATTATACCCCGACCCTGGAAATAGCTAGAATCCATGGGCGAGGTCCCTTGAACAATTTGTGTTCATAGCCTTCATGACGTTCAAGTTTTTTTCAGAGGGTTTTGCCCAAAAACTTGATCAATTCGAGCGAAGTTTTTTTCCAGTAGAAAACTCAAATGATTTCAGTTTTCCGGTTTCACAACTTGAACTCGATGAATTGAGTTCATTCAACCTTTGCTCAATATAACCCAAAAAGTCAGTACATGGTTGAACTTTCCTGTCAAAAGGAGTCACCGCATACCTTCTAACATACCTAAGATAAAGGCTTAAAAGGGAGTGCTTCAAGGTAAATTACAAGGTAAACTGTGCCCTTCTTGCAAATGCTTCCATCTCAATACTGGTGTTGTTTAGGCTCTATCTAATATAGTACCCCATTGACTGCCTAGTGATGCATTTTTTCCATTATTCTGGAATGAACTTAGAAATGTAGAATCTATGTTACTGCTACTCTGCAGCTTTTATGCTAGCAACATAACATACCACTGGCAGTTAAAAGATTCAACACAGAGAAAACAATTGTTTCCATTGTGCCAACTTTTTAAAAAAAAATATTGACAGCAACAACAATAAAGATTTGTAACTATGGAAAAATATACGACTAACATTTAAATAAAAAATGACAATTTGATAATAGAGTTTAAAGTTGATATAAAGTACAACATAACAAATAGAATTACAATAGTTACTTTGTTACAATCAGATCTGCTCTGGGTTGGGGTTATAGGGTGTTTTATGGATTTAGTAGACAATTTGCCTTTTCCTTGGAGGGGAATACACTGCAGAGAGATCTGCACTAGCGCTTACTGAGAATCTCTTTAACCTTGAAATTCTCATGTGAAGAGGGTTATCATGAGTTTAACATAACGACCGAGAGCTAAACCCAAAAAAAACAAATATGGATAGAAATGGTGTATTTTATATAATGAGCTTAATGTACCAGTCTAAAGGTTTTTCATCTCAATAACAGGAACAATCCAGGCCTTCAAAGCTGTGATAGCGGCTCACCATATTGGATTGTGTCAGTGACATGCACATGCTCAGTGTGCTTTGAGCAGCTCTTGGGAAAATGAGGTTAAGGGTCATCTCAAATCACATGCAGAAAATATGGTTTGCCTGTGATGTCAGATGATACTACAGGGCTAATAATTAAATTCTGAGGAAAACTGCACTGGTTTCTGAGCCACTGAGAATCTGAATAGTTTACTAATCAGCCTTACCTTTTATATTCCAAATATAAATATATGCCAACTTTTCTGGGAAAAAAGCACTACCCTTCCCTGTTCATAACATCAAGCATCATTTAATCAGGCCACACTAAGAAAATAGCAGCAAGGTGGCAAAAACCTAGACAGTGAATTGTGAGATGGTCCCTAAGCTCAGAAGACTTGGACTTGTACAAAACCCCAAAAAGTGATTTGCAGCATTTCAAGCCCACCTCTTTGTTAAGCTTTAGTTCTCTTTAAATAATTGGCTAGTGTATCAAATTTCACCCAAAGGCTTGCAGTCTGTGAGCATTTCAGGAATGATATAATCTGACCATGATAAGCCAATGAGAAAGGGGAAAGACTCAAAATATTTACTATATATATGTACTAGAGGGTTGCCACTGGCTGTCTATATAGGTAATATATAGCATTCCCAAGACCATCTAGTTAAAAAGACATGTTTTATGTATCAGCACTTGCCTCTTCCATCTGATTTAGGAGATTTCTGACATATCACAACATTCAGATGACAGATGCAATATTATAGAATCTAGAGCAGAAACATTAAATGGCAGTTTCATTGATTTTTCAGAAATTTACAACACAGAATAATAACAAAGACCTTTGTTAATCTTATTACTAAAATTAATGATTGATTTCAGTTTGGTGAAAATTTTAATATGTAGGGCCAAGTATTTATAATCCTATTCTTTTATGAAACAATTCAACCCTTAAAGTTCAGCATGGTAAAAAACAGGCAGTCTGACATTTTTCCCAGCAGTGCAGTGAATACACTACAATATACCATATTGAAAGGGAAAGCTCACCTACATGCGGTCTTATAGTATCACATAGAAGAATATAAGCAAATTAATCTAAGCAACGTAGCAATTGATGGCTGTTATTTATTGTTGTTTGAAGTATTCTTTTTTGTTCAAACCAGAAATCTAATGTTAGTTGCTAGTGTTAAAATAAGAACAGGAAGGCATTATTTACCTGCAATGGACACTTTACACATTCAAAGTCCTTAATCTTTTTGTTCTTCCTGAAAAGGGGGTACTAAAATGCTAAATAAAATACACAGAAGAGAGTACGGCACTAGAAATAAAGCCAGGGAAAGCAGACACTCTCAAGGTGTCCAAGGGTTTTGGGCCTGGTTTAGTGGTTCCTTGGGAACACTACACCAATGTTGTATATATCTCAAGTGATTTAAAGAGGGACAAATACAAATTATCCTAGAGTTAAGTAACACCTTTATTTCTTTGTCCATTGTTTGTGTTTCTACTGTATATATAACCGATAGTAGTTCACACATATGGCATGGACACTGGTGGTTTTGCAGGTCTTTGCACCTTTTATCTTTGCCCCACTTTAAAATAAATATTTCCCTGCACTAAAATATGGATGAAGCAAGATGGTAATGGAAATACGGGTTCTTAAGAACAACTCTCAGATTTTCATTGCATAAAACTGAAGAAATAATTTACATGATCCACAATTACCTTTACATCCTGGATGCCACATGGCATTATATTGCTTTTCTGCAGGGTTAAAGGGCAAGGCCATTGGTAATCATGATATTATTACTATATGTTACATAGACCAATGATAACTTTGACAGTGCTTACTCTTGAGACTTATTTAACAGACATAACTGATAAAAAATGTACTTCTGGAAGGTCATCGAAATGTCACAAAAAGCCTATTATATCACAAAAATCCAAATGCATATAGTCTGAGATACTTGCTTATGCATTTAGTGTTGCAATACAGCTATTTGGACTGAACACAATATAGTAATGCAGACATGTTTGCTAATTATTAAACTCTTTATTAAACAACCTGCAAATATAACTTTCGATTTTTGCACTTCGTTTAAAAAAAAAAAAAAAAAAAAATTGTACGTCTGTACGTTTAAATCTCTAGCACTCGCATTATCTGTTTATTTATTATTACCGCAGAACTCAAACCACCTAAGTGTAATTAGTCGTATGACAGAGAGATAGAGAATGTGAATATAAAATATCCACAAATAAGTACTATTTGACTATAGCAAAAGGAAAGAGCCGAACACAAAAGCACCCGCATTGCATCCGGAGTGCAATTATTTCACAAATGCTGCACAGCTCTATCAGTGCAATTATTCCATTGATATTAACATTTGATTTGCAATACCCCATTTCAGTACATTTTTTTATATACAGGAAAAGAAGAAAACAAAAGACACTTAAAAAAAAAACATGGTCTTTAACAACGGAAGTTAAAAGGTGGCAGCTGTTCACAAGTAGTGGACCTTAAATCGTTAAACAGAAGAAAAAGTGGGGAAGTCTCTGATTGCTCATAGTACAGTAGTGAATATGCTCTCTCGACTGCAAATCAACCCAGCTAAAAAAAGATTCAATCAAGACCATAATGGCCACCACTTCACAATCAGACAAGTGATTCTTACTTTAAAAATCCTACCATTTAAGCCTGATTGCTAACCCTGGCCTCATTTCTAATCTGAAGGGGCGAGTAATAATTTGGAAAAGGAATTATAACAACTTCCCAACAATTTAGCAAATGGTTATTACTTATGGGGCAAAGTGAAGCAGGCTCTGCTTTTTACGATGACTTTTTAATTTTTTTAACCATATTTTTAATATTTTTCATTTCTATAGACACAGTCTGATGTAAAGAAATTCATGTTGCCACCTGGAATATTCAAAATCACCTTCTGTCAGGATAAAAAAAAAACCCAAAACATTACAAATTAAATTTCAATGAGAATATTCTTTTATTTCTGAATAGCGTTTATTAAAATATTATAATACAAATTAAATATCTGTACTAGCACAACACATTTCAGACACCCAAACTGAATATGGTTCTTTAGTTTTAAAGTGGTTTAAACAAGAGACAGCCGTTAGTCCATATCTCATTTACTAGGTCAGGCCCCCCCCTTGTTTAATCTGCCAGCCTCTGAAATAGTTAGGGGTCACTGGGAAAGCCATCACTGCATACATTCATGGTTTAAAAAAGGTTTCATTCCAAAATCCAGGAAAGATTACCTACATGTTTTCATACAGTTACAAATGGCTCTAATTACATTTTGGATTTATTTCAGATAAACACAAAACAAAAATAACACCAATATTAATTGCAGCACAGAGTTTTACTGATTTGCTGACAATAGTCTCCCTTTATATTACAGGCACGGGCTCTATTGGATAAGGGGTTTTTCCTCAATTTGAATCACCACATATTAGGTCTACGAAAACAAAATTAAACCCTAAGTATTGTTTTGTCACCAGTAAGAATGTATGTAGCCCAATTCGGATCACATAGACGTTTTATTATTTTAAAAAAATTCAATTATTTGCTTAGAATGGACTCTATGGGGCAAATTCACTAAAGCGCGAAGCGTCTAACGCTAGCACTAATTCGCCAGCGTTACGTCATTTTGTAACTTCGCAAATTCACTAACACCGATGAAGTAGATAGACTAGTGCAACTTCGCACCCTAACGCCAGGCCAAGTTGCACACTGACGAAGGATCGTAATTACGCTAATTCACTAAGATGACCATTTTACTGAACGTTACCACTTACGCTAGACGTTACTTCGCCAGGTTCAATACAATAGATAGGAGTTTGAAAAAAAAATGGAAATGTTTTCTAAGTCTCAAAAAATGCTGGCATGTTTTACCTTGTTAGGGTGATAGTCTGAAAAAGAGCGAAATTTGTTTGGGGGTTACCCTCCTTCCCCCCTACAATTCCTAAAATACGGCAACTCAACCTTTTATTAAAGGTTTCCTGGGCTTGTGTAGTGTAATGTTGTGGCTATAACATATACTTCTATTATACTTTGAAATTCTCGCCGTATGCAAATTAGGCATCGTTGCCGTAAATGCCCTTTGCCTGGCAAAGTAACACTGGTGCATCTATGCTACTGTTTGCCGACCTGAGCGTAACTTCGCACTTTAGTGAATTTGCATAGCGCTGGTGAAAAGCGGCGAACGTTAGCGAAGGCAACACTAGCGCATTTTCACCCCTATGGGTGATGGCAGGGCCGGAACTAGGGGTAGGCAGAGTAGGCACGTGCCGAGGGCGCAAAGCTGGGGGGGCGCCAGGCATGCACCTTCTATCCTACCCTCTAGTCCGTCCACACTTTGGCTTTCATGACGCAACTTTGTTTGCGGTTTTTTGTGCATGCGCAATCGAGGATTAGGACGCCTGTCTGGGGTGGCCCTGCACTGGGTGATGGCCTTATTATAATTTGGAGCCTTCTGAATAATGGCTATTCACATAAGAAATCCCATATGAATAGATATTTTGCAAATACATTTAATTCATTTTTGAATAGATAATTCAGTGGAGACTTTCCATTTAGTTAACAATACTGTGAATTTGTGACTGTAAAACTTTGAGCCATTTTCACGAAAACATTCATCAGTGGAGAAATGTGGATTTTCACTCGTCATTCATCTTTTTGTCATCTTGTTTGAATTTTAAATAAGTTTACAAATTCATCTACAAAACAAAGATGTTTTTTTTTTCCAAAACATATAACATTAAAAATTCAATTAAAATAGTTTGAAGTACTTATACATTTTTTTTACAAGAAATGTATTATTTTTCCCAGTTGTGTTTCCAATACTGACTGTGGAGAACAGACACAAATGTCTGTGTGTCTGAAACTCCTGACTAAACGTACTGAAGATATCTACAAAACATATTAAAAAAACACAAAAAAATATTAATTATACTCCCTACTGCATTAAATTCATGATCCTGTCAAATCAATGATGAAATCCATTTTCTTTGTTAGTATGGGTATAGGATCTATTATCTATTACAGTATAGATTATAGTATAGATCTTACAAAAAACATTCTATTTTTAACACTTGCATATTTGTCAACCTGCCCATCACATTATAAACCTGCAATTATTTTGATTGGAAACATTCATCAAAACTCATCAATCATCACTTTATATTTCAAGAAAAAAATACCCACTTGGGGGTCGAATTATAAAAAATGCGAGATTGAAGTTCCCCAATAGCTTCTAAAAATCCCATAGGAATGAACAGAAGGGGTTGGATGGCTTTTTAGCAAGTGAGGGAATACAGGGTTATGGAAGATAGCTCATTATACAAGTTGATCCAGGGACTAGTCCGATTGCTTTTTTGGAGTCAGGAAGGAATTTTTTTCCCCATCTGAGGCAAATTGGAGAGGCTTAGGATGGGGTTTTTTGCATTCCTCTGGATCAACTAACAGGCAGTTAAAAAAAAAAAAAAAAGAATTAACTTGATGGACGTGAGTCTTTTTTCCGCCTAACTTTGTTACTATCTGATGTTCACAAATAGTAATATCTGCAGCAGCAAACAAGTGCTCATCCCCTCAATATCCACAAAGTAGTGCATCTAGAATTCTAGATGGTCAAATAGCCATTCTTTTCAAATATCACACTAAGGGGCAGATTTACTAAGGGTCGAATTTTGAAATGCTAAAACTGTGAAATTTGACCATCGAATTCAAAAAGTTTGACTATCAAAGGTTTTTTGTTTTTTTTAATTTGTCCATTTTTGATTGAAATAAAATCATTCAATTAATCATAGAAATCGTTCAAATCGATTTAAAAATAAAAAACTTTGAATTCTTAAAACATACCCAAATTTTTGCTATAGGTTCTAGGAGGTCCCCCATAGGCTAACATAGCAACAGCAGGTTTAAGGTGGCGAATGGCTGAATTTGAGGTTTTTTAAAGGGACAGTACTTCAATACTTCGAAATTTCAATTCAAATCGAATTTTGGGCTAATCAATAGTCAAAGTAGCCCAAAATTACTTCAAAAATCCAAATCCAAATTCTAAAATTCACTTCGACCTTTAGTAAATCTTTTGGGGACCTCAGCCACCCCTAGTGAGCTGGACCTCCCCAAAGAATCTGAGCAGTAGCTGGACTACTCAGGCATAATGACATTACATGCCTGTTTGTTCACCCATATACTCCTGGAAACCCAACATGAAGGTATCAGTGTTGTAACATTTAAAACCTTCTCTCTATTGCAAAATAATTTCTCAAATGTTAAATATTTCAAACGTCTTTGACTACATTTCTCCACTATTGACAAAACCTCATACAATGATGCTGTTTTTCTATACTAAGATTCCAGTCATTTTTATTTGTCCTTTTTTTGCATCTAGAACAAAAATTGTGCGTATATGTGCATGAGTATGCATGAATAAACAGAAAAGTCTATGCAAGTTACTTATATGCCTGCAAACCTCAAATTGTTACAGTCTAGGACTCTAAATTTTGTTACAAATCAATAATACTTTTGAAACATGCATACTTATCTATCTATAATGTACAGGTATATATACAGAGAGAGAGGCCCCAAGCAGATAGACAAATATAAAGTATATATGTATAAACTACACACCAGTGCACAGTAGTCAATAAAACAAGATACATTTTATGTACTTTTATTCCTAAGTAAAAAATAACATGTATAGTAAATTATAGATTTTGACTAGATGCCAGAATATCCTCAAGGGCTCTGATACTTGCCATTTTTTCAGAAAATAACGCAATCACAAAATTAGGTTTTGCATGTCAGGGAACAGCAGAGAAAGTATTAATTACCTTCAGCTTTATACAATAGATATCTTGTTTATTATATCTAAGGTATATATTAACCCTGCTAGAACTGTTATAGCAACTGCTAAGAGAAAATGGTGTTGGATTAGAGAAAATATTTAATCTTTGTGCCATATCTTCAAGGCTTAACTAAGCTCTTCTGCCTTTTAAATAACTTAACAGTAAGTGAAAAATGCAACCCCAATAACAAAACCAGAATTAACTTGTTATAGATCAAGTTAAATGGCCTATTTTAAGGGCCCTATTTATGAAGCCTCAATTTTTTCTGGTCAAGTTTTTTAGGGGAAAGACCCTCATATTTTTAGAAATGTATTATACCCCAAAGCTGTTAAAAAATTCCAAATTTGAAAAATAGTCCAGCTAAAACATGTCAAGGTCATGCAGAAGTCAATGGCAGATGCCACTTTTACAATTTGAAGATGTTTCTCGACATCATGATCTACACTAGTTTACATATGATAATCCGAAAAAAATCAGGGTTTTCGGGTAACTTGGAAAAAAAAATCGAGCAGTGGGGGCGTATATTAGAAAGTCTTACAATACGAATTTTTACTTGATTTTGTTGAGACTTTTCCCGCACTAACTTCTTCGAGCTGATTATTTGATAACCGAGTTACATTCTAGGATGGGAATTAGGTCAACTTTGTTTTAATAAAAAATGGGGAAAATTCTAGTTTAATAAATACCCCCCTTAAATGTCACTTCCAAGTAAATTCTTTAGACTACATTGTGTTTTACAGAAATGCTTAGATTCAGAGTATTTAGTCTAAATGCTTCAAATTATCCCCAATAAGTACATGCACTAGCAATAAGGTGGGACTTGGATAAGAACACACACACACAGCCTTTAGCAATTTCATTAAGTGCATGTTATATACTGAAAATGATAGAAAGGTGCTTGATTTTATTTCACATTTCAGTTGTCAAAATATGTACCACAATGAATTAACGCAGGGGTTCTACGATAATATTTCAGCCGCTACTTTGATTGCTTCAAACAATTCTCTGAAATGGACTTGAAGTGCTAGAATAAACCTGTGTAATATTTCATGTACTTAAACTCTGCTAATTTGCTTTTCAAATAAACACAACTGTGAACTGGCTCACTTTCCAGGTTTGATACTGCAGTTAGGTTTTTAACTTACTATAGCAGAGATGCAGTTTCGGAAGACTGTACAGTAAAACAGACCAGAAATATAGTGTGCATTAAACAAAACACTTGGAATTGAAGAGTATCTTATTTATGAGACCTGTGGCTTTCTTTTCATGCAATGCTAAACTAATTACATTGCTACCATTAGAAAATTTAAAGTATCAACATGATGTGAGAAAATAGGCCCACTGGCGTCTTAATTGTTTATTATGCCGGTTGGTAATAATCTGTGTTTTTTAACTGTCCACATTTTTTGTCTATATATTTTAAACAAATATAATAACTTACCTTATTCCTTATGTGGGTGAAATAATAAATCGTTGGGAGTCAATCAGAAGGCAGAATCCATAACACAAGAAAACGTGAACATTTTTTCCAGTTGCAGCTAAAAAGGGAATCCCATCAACCATAAGATCGGTTTGGTAAGCAAATTTACAGTGGTTAAACTCTAGAAAGCACTGACAACCCTGGAGGATTCTCTACAAAGTGGGATAGAAACTTTGGCACTGCAGAAAGCTCGGCAAAATATATAGACATTCTAAACTCTGAATAGGAGACACGTCTCGTCTTAAGATTGTGAAGGGCTTGCCTAAAACTGTTCAGCTCAGCTGGATATCAACTCTGATATAACGTGATTTCATTTTTCAGATCTATTGCTCATTATGTAAAATGCTTCTTAGTTAAGCAATGGAACCATTTATAGGAGCTGAAGTACATTTATATATATATATTGCACACACATTATATTATATATGTATACACACAAAGATTCAGAAATATACAGTATTTTAACTAAATACATTGGCAAATAAAATGTTTGGATTAGATCCATGACCTAATAAGCAACCTCAGTTTGTTTTAATATTCTACATGATAGCTCAATTGCTCTTAAATATACAAGCCTTTTTAAACCATTTTGGCTATAAGAAAATTAAGGGGCAGATTTACTAAATTCACATATATTCACATGAGGGATTCAAATATTCGATTGAATTTTCAAAAAGATTCGAATTTCGAATATGCAAATTTGGCAAACTTGACCAAATTCGACCATCGAATATTCAAATAAAATTTTATTCAAAAATTGATGGTCGAATACTTCCTTTTTAAATTCGATCACCTACTTCGCCAGTTTAAACCTACCGAAATGGGGATCATTCTCTAAGATCGAATTTGAAAAATTCGATCGATCGCTAAAAATCGTTCGAATATTCGGTCGATCGAACTTTCCCTATTCGATCGTTCGAATTGGGCTAAAAAATTTCAAATTCAAATTTTTTTAATTCCCCACTATTCCCTGTCGAATTTCGAACTTTTTTTTGCATTCAAAATTCGACCCTTAGTAAATCTGCCCCTAAATGTTTGACTGACAAATGTCTTCATCCCATTACATTATTTTTTTTGCATGTTCGTGACTAGTTTAAGAAGATTTTTTTATTTTTAATCTAGAGCTAAAAGATGAAACTCTGAAACAGATATGTCAGGATAAAAATTAAGGTTTTTTTTCACTTGAATAAGTATTAAAGAACCTAGCTTTGGAGCATACAGTTACCTTAAGTCATACAGTTAACTTCATACCCTCTGTCTGTATTTATTTTGCGATCATATGACCCACTGTTATAGCACAAAGTCTCTGTAGGAGAATTTCAGGAAATAATTCAAGCATGAAGGCTAGGGATAGTGTTCTTGGAAGAAATATATATATATATATATATATATATATATATATATATATAAAAAAATGAAGGTATATATAAAGAATGCAATACCAATTTGATCATACATGGTGAAACCACCCATTGCCTCTACTGAAAGAGTTAAATCTGCAACTATAGTTCTTTGCTTGGATTAGGAAGCGATGATGATAACCACTCAGCTTGTACTGTTTCATACACAGCTGAGTAGATGTCACATCATTTCAACATGTACCAAAGATTCAAAATCTATTTTATCAAATTAATGTAATATCTGTTTGGAGAAACTTAAACATCTTTGTAACTGCTTATTAAAAGGGAAGTACTAAAATGAAGTGAATGTTATAGCCAAATGAACATTGTAATATTTTCAACATCAACCTTGTTGGCCTCTGCTTGTCTATATATTTTATTTCCAACACATTGGAATGATTGGATTGGTTCATTCACCATGTATCAGAAGTAAGGAAACTCTGTTTAATACAGCATGGAAAAATCAACCATTAGACTAAGGTTGTATATCTGAAAGATCCCTACATTTTGGCTGGTGCTCTAAATAACAATAAAAAAAATAGATATTTTTTGTGAAAAAGTGGTCTAGGAAGAATATAAAAAGTATATTATAGTGGAACTGCACAGTCCTCTGCTATAGATAATACAGGATGGCACAAGACTAATTAGGTAAATAAAACACCTTATTTCCTTTTGACAACCTTATATCAATATATCTTCTGTATACAACTCTTTATTGATTTTCTAGGCTTTAGTATAAAACATTGAAACAGCAATTGTACAGAAATGTGCATCAGTTAAAACAGCATTATAACCAATAGCAGCAGATCTTATTCTAGCACATTACCATATTTTATGGGACAAACTTTATAAAAGGTGCACAGTTGGTACTAGTCTAGTAATCAATAGCAACCAGTTAGCAGGCTGCAAGTGGGTAAGTTCACACATTAACCCCCCCCCCCCCCCCGAATAAGGGTTACTGTAGAACAAACCTTTGACATCTTCATAATGCAGGTCTCTGATTTAAGCAAATTTATTGCAAAATATTTCAAACAATGGCTTATAAACTCTTAACTTGTATCCAGTCTGTAACATGCTCATAACCTAAGTTTAGTTATATCACAACTGAAGGATGTTTAGTTGCAGCAGAACATTTTGACAAATCCCTATTCAGACATTGTTGTCAGCAGTAGTTTCCTCCTGAAAATTAACAAAAACAAATGTGGACACCTTTTATTTACATCTTGTCCAACGCATTTCTTGCTTCGTTAGCTTTTTATGTATTATTTTTTCTTAATGGTCCCTAGCTAAGCTTTCAAAACCTGGCAGTACATTCGAGCAGGACTGCCCATTACATCTCTGTATGAAATGCACATCTTAGCAATTGAGTCCTGAAGGAAAGCTAAATAAATGAAAAATAAACATCTTGAGCAGCCTATAAACTAATCTCCAAACACTAGATAAATGTTAGCTTTCTCATCTTTCAACATGCAAAATGGCTATTAAAGGGGGAAAAATTAAACATGCATGCATGCATACAAATACATATGTATATTTCTATTTCTGTCCTCTTGTAGTGGTTATACAAAATTGTTTAAAAGAGATTTCTTTAGAGAAACTAAATGGAATAAACACACATGCAACTTATTATGACCACATACCCTCCTGTGTTTCCACAGCAGAAAATTTCCAATATTAATAAATCTAAGTACTAATATTTTTTTTTCAGTATCTGATCATTAGAACTGTATAACCTATATCCATAAGTTTGTAAATGTATCTGTTCTTTATATGTGCATGACAAAGCATTAGCAGTATTATTGTACCCATAAACATTTGTGCATATGGGAATTCTGAAACTTTAATTCTGATCTCCAGAACATGCATATTTTATCTGGCTTAAACACATTCGCTTGTAATACTAAACCAGTCTCTTGTATATACATTCCAAATCTTAATTTCATCAGTAAATGTCTTAATGCAAACAACAGTGGCATTTTTTTTTGTCAGCACATGAAAAGAATTGGTGGAACTAGTTTGCAAAACTGGAGGAAAAGTATAAATCCAGTGCCACCTTGTGGTATTTTAGAAGATTTCACATTTTAGGCTGATTATAAAAGGACATCCAGGATCATAGTATAAAAAGAGCTCTGCACAGTTGATCAGATTGAAATTTAAATTTTCTATTTATCAAAGGATAAAAATTAGAGTTTCACTTTTGATAACTATGCCCCTAAAAATAGTTAAATATTTTATGCGGTAGAATTTCACTCTGACAGACTGTACAGAGTTCAGAACTATATGTTATGTACAGGGTAAATACAGAGCACACATAAATAATACTTAATACAACCAAGATATTAGGCAGGAATTAAAAGCTTATATAAAGGAGGAGGTTATGCTAGAGAATGAAGGGGCAGAAATCGTATGGGTAGAATTCTTCACCAACTGTAAAGAGTCCAGCAAATTAATTGTAGGGGTATGCTATAGACCCCCTAATGTAAGTGAGGAGGAGGAGGCTAAGCTCCTGACACAAATAGGAAAAGCTGCTAGTTTGGAAAAAAGTATTGATAATGGGGGATTTTAATTACCCAGATATTGACTGGAGCAACAGTACTGCCAGATCAATTAATGGGAATAAGTTTATAAACTTGTTGCATGACAATTTTATGGCACAGGTTGTTGAGGAGCCTACCAGAAAAAATGCTATTCTGGATCTAGTCATCTCAAATGACCCAGAACTTATAGCAAATGTGCAAGTCATTGAACCCCTGGGTAATAGTGACCACAATGTTATTTCATTTAATGTCTGGTGCAAAAAACAAATATATACTGGGGCAACAAAAACCATGAATTTTGGAAAAGCTAATTTTAGTGCCTTTAGGGCTGCCCTTCAGAGTATTGATTGGGGCATTATGTTTTCAGCTAAAACTACAGAACAGAAATGGTTGTCATTTAAAATGATATTAAATCATTACTGTTCTCGATTTATTCCCTTAAGGAGTAAATGTAGAAGCTCTAAGAATCAGCCTATGTGGCTTAATACAGATGTAAAGAAGATAATAGGAAAGAAGAAAAAGGCATTTAAAAACTACAAATCTGTTGGTTCAGAAGCTGCATTTAATGAATATAAACACTGTAATAAATGTTGTAAATCAGCAATCCGGAAGGCAAAGAAAGGAAATGAAGAATTAATTGCGGCGCAGGCGAAAAGTAACCCTAAAAAGTTTTTTAAATATATTAATAGTAAAAAGATGCACGTTGAGAGTGTTGCTCCATTAAATAATGGTACCAGTATGGTTGTAAAGTATACAGAAAAGGCAAATGTGCTAAATCAGTTTTTTTCTTCAGTGTATACAATAGAGTCTGAGTTCCCAAGCTCGCATCATAGATGCACTGACTCAGCTCAATCTAGTCAGTGGCTGACTCCGGATATGATTCATAAAGCTTTAATAAAAATTAATGTAAACAAAGTGCCAAGGCCTGATGGTATACATCCATGGGTTCTAAGAGAGCTTAGTTAAGTTTTAGACCATCCCCTATTTCTGATTTTCTCAGATTCACTTTCATCTGGTATGGTGCCTATGGATTGGAGGAAAGCTGATGTCATCCCAATATTTAAAAAGGGATTACGATCTCAGCCTGGCATTTATAGGCCAGTAAGTTTGACATCTGTGGTGGGCAAATTATTTGAAGGCATGTTAAGGGATCACATTCAAAATTTTGTCCTAGGGAATGGCATTATGAGCAGCAATCAGCATGGCTTTATGAAGGATAGGTCATGCCAAACAAATTTGATTGCTTTTTATGATGAGGTAAGTAAGATGCTGGACAGTGGGGGGGGGGGCAGTAGATGTGATATATTTGGATTTTGCCAAAGCGTTTGATACCGTGCCCCACAAACGACTGCTTTCTAAACTGTTGGGCTTAATGAAGTCGTTTGCACATGGATAGGGAACTGGCTACAGGATCGGGTACAGAGGGTGGTTGTTAATGGTACATTCTCTACTTGGAGTAAGGCTCTTAGTGGGGTCCCTCAGGGCTCGGTGTTGGGTCCACTTTTATTTAACTTGTTCATTAATGACTTAGGGGAGGGTGTTGTAGGTAATGTATCCGTGTTTGTGGATGACACAAAACTATCCAGCCCAATTAATTCCATCCAGGATGTGGCATCCTTGCAACAGGATCTTGACAAACTGGCAATCTGGGCAGATAAGTGGCAAATGAGATTCAATATTGATAAATGTAAAGTCATGCACCTGGGATGTAAAAATATTCAAGCCACTTATACCCTTAATGGGACTGCACTAGGCAAATCCATTATGGAAAAGGACCTTGGAGTTCTTGTAGATGATAAACTTGGCTGTAGCAAGCAGTGCCAGTCAGCAGCATCAAGGGCCAATAAGGTCTTGAGCTGTATTAAAAGGGGCATAGAGTCACAGGAGGAAGGGGTCATTCTTCCACTTTATAGAGCACTTGTAAGGCCACATCTAGAATATGCCGTACAGTTTTGGTCTCCCTCACTCAAACAGGACATTATTGTATTAGAGAGGGTACAGAGAAGGGCTGGTAAAAGAAATGGAAAACCTTAGCTATGAGGAAAGACTGGCCAAATTGGGGATGTTCATGCTGGAGAAGAGGCGCTTAAGGGGTGATATGATAACTATGTATAAATATATAAGGGGGTCATATAATAATCTCTCTAATGCTTTATTCACCAGTAGGTCTTTCCAGATGACAAGAGGTCACCCATTCCGTTTAGAAGAAAAGACGTTCCGCCTAAATATTCGGAAGGGGTTTTTTACAATGAGAGCTGTGAAGATGTGGAATTCTCTCCCTGAATCTGTTGTACTGGCTGATACATTAGATAGCTTTAAGAAGGGGTTGGATGGATTTTAAGCAAGTGAGGGAATACAGGGTTATGGAAGAAAGTTCATTATAAAAGTTGATCCAGGGACTAGTCCGATTGCCTTTTTGGAGTCAGGAAGGAATTTTTTCCTCCTCTGAGGCAAATTGGAGAGGCTTAGGATGGGGTTGAACTTGATGGACACTAGTCTTTTTTCAGCATAACTTACTATGTTACTATGTATTAATCATTACTGGAAGCAAACCAAGCCTATTGTGTTTATTTATGGTTTACATAATTTTCTAGTAGAATTATGGTATGAAGATCTAAATTACGGAAAGATCCATTATCCGTCAAACCCCAGGTCCCAAACATATCTGCATAATAGGTCCCATACCTGTTCTGCACCTGCAAAAGATGATGTGGTGAATGGGTGTCATTTGTCTCTGTTTACAATAAAAAAGCATTAAATTACATCTCACCTGCGACTACCCAACAATGGGATATTTCCACTTGTACTTATTGTCTTTGATGTTGGTGATCCTATCAAATCATTTGAAGTTTATTGGCATAACTGTCTTTAAGTTTTTAATGGTATAAACACCCATGCATATGAATGGCTAAATATCAGAGTAATATTGGATGACAAAGAAAGTATCACCTTGGTGGATTCAGTTCTCCTCCAACAGCCTTCTCTATCCTCACTGTTGATTGGCCCATACATTTACAGAAGAAAGGCGGTATGGTTTATGAAGAAAATGCAAATTTCAGGCTGCTTTCCATTTTATTCTGTGTGTTCCAGTAGCTTCCCTGCATTTCACAAAGCTCAGTTCCCTACAAAACAAGTGTAAGGTGCTTCTTCATACCATGCATGTTTTTTCCTATAATGACAATAGGCAGATGGAAGGATACTTCCTGGAAGGATATATATGGCTTAATGAAAGTGGCAATACTTATTTTCTTTAACATTAGTGGGCAGATTGTCATTGTGGGCAGATAGTAATTGGCCAAATTTCGATTGGAAAAAAAAAATTGACCACTCGAAATGTTTTTTGGTGGTTTTCGATTGAAAAACAGACCATTTTCAATCAAATAGGTGCGTTTTCAATCAATTCAAATCATTCAATCACATCAAATGATTTAAAAAAAATTAAAATAAATAATTTGATTTTCCAGGAGGAAAAAAATTGTAGGTTCCAGGAGGTCCCCCATAGGCTTCAATGGCAATTCGGCAGCTTTAAAGTGGACCCGTCACCCAGACACAAAAATCTGTATAATAAAAGTCCTTTTCAAATTAAACGTGAAATCCAATTTCAAATTTTTATTAAAGCATTCATAGCGGTTGTAAGCTCATTTAAAAATCTCAGCTGTCAATAAGATAATTACTTTCACTTTCCATTCAGCACTTCCTAGATGCCACTGCTCCCCACATATTCCCCCAGTTCTCTTAACCATTTAATTGTGTAGCCAGGACATGGGGATAGACATCAGGTCCCCCATTCTGGTGCACAAACAAGACTCTGAATGATGCAAGGCTTGCCTTGCTATAATTATGAATTCCCAGACTGAAGAAAACAAGATTAAAATAATTTATATAGTGTAATTAATGTTCATTTTGCTTCAGTAATGTGATAAAATAGGATTTTGAATATTTTTTTGGGGTGACAGGTTTACTTTAAGGTGGTGAATGGTCGAATTTAAATTTTTTAAAGAGACAGTACATCGAAATTTGAATTTTTTCAATTTGAATTGAATTTTAAAAATCACTTCAACCTTTAGTAAATGTAAGTATGGTTGTGAAAATGAGTCCAGGACAGGGATTTTCTAATGATAATTGACACTACCTCTGCTCATCTCCCCCATAGGTTTACTTGCTATTGATTTGCTGCTTTTGAAACACATCACTGTTATAACCAATTTTTATCTCCCCTGGGTCCAGCTTTAATTTATTGTTTGAATGTAAACATTGCCATTTAAGCTGTCACACTTATCTTGACTTTATCCTTGTGTGTCATTTATGGCGCCACTTAAAACTCTTTCTCTGCTCATCTGTATGAATTTATTTGCAATCAGCGATCACAAAAAAACATTCTTATCAAAAATAAATACAGAAAAATACAAACGAAGAATTAAAACAAACTGAAAACAGCAATGGTCATGGGTCATTAAAAAGTGTCAGTTCAGGGTCTGAATCATTATGTTCCTCTTCACTGGAAGAGCAGTTTGATTTCCTACTTCTGTCTTTTCTTTTCCTTCTGCGCACATACACACAACTTGATGCCTGTTCCTTAGATGTTTTATCATGGACACAGTTTCCTTTTTGTAACGCTTTGTGAAGGCAGCTGTGAAACCTAGGGAGAAAGTAATTATGTCTTGTACCATAACAACATAAAAAATGTGATATGCTACCCTTTCCAGAATTTTTAACAATGCAGAACTTATTTCCATCAGGTAGTAAAGAGATCGTGTCATGCATTGTTGGAATTACTTACTTACAATACTGTAGTTTCAGATATAATCTTGACAGAAGCACTTTTAATTGTTACTTTTGTTCAGAAAAGAGCAGTACAAATTATTTAGAGCAGGTGTGCTACCCCGTAAAACCATGTGCACTGCATATGTCTGAACTAAACGTTCAATGTGATTACTTCCCTCTTGAGGCAAGGTATACTAACTGGAAAGATTTGGATGGGGATTTAGAGAACGCAGATTCAGAAAAAATTAGTTTGCATTACATTTTTAAAGCGATACCGACACCCTGGGCTATACAGTATTTTATTTAATTATATCCTATATTGTACTAGTAATACCAGAACTTTACAGTTACTTTGTTAAATATAACTATTTAGCCTATTATTGCATAAACATCAAACTATAAGTAAGCAAAATAAGAAGTAAAAGAAAAGGATACAGGTATGGGATTAGTTATCTGGAGTAGAAAGCTCAGAATTACTCCCATAGACTCAATTTTAAGCAAATAATTCACATTTTTAAAAAATGATCTCCTTTTTCTCTGTGATGAGAAAACAATACCTTGTACCAGATCCGAAATAAGATATAATTAATCCTTATTGGAGGTAAAACAATCCTACTTGATTTAATTAATGTATCAATTATTCTTTAGTAGACATAAGGTAGGAAGATCCAAATTACAGAAAGACCCCATATCAGAAAACCCTCAGATCCCCAGCATTGTGGATAACAGGTCCTTTGCCTGTACTTTAAATAAAAAAAGATTGCATTCCCAGAGATGTAAGATTTGTTCAGGTTTACATAATGTTATTTTTCATCTGATAATGGTTTGGTTAAGAGATCACCAACCTGGTAATTCGTCTTTTATTCTCTTCCATTTTCTTATTTGCTGTGTGGACTAGAAATTCTATGTACTCATGGCTTACCAAACACTTCCCGTTTTGAGTGAGAGGGACTTCCAAGCCATGGGTACTCCGTACTGCCTTCCAAAAGAAAAGCACACATTGCTTTAACGATCATTGTATATTTCATAACAGATCTACGCAAATGGATCTACACAAATGGATTCCCCCAAGCCCTCCAGCCAGGAAAGATATTAGAAAGAGCTTCTTAGGGCAGAGACACAGGAAGATTCTAGGAGATTTAGTCGGCTGAAAAAAAAAAAAAAATCGCCTCTTTGGATGACTAATCTCCCTGAAAAGCCTTCCCGCCGGCTAGAATTAAAGTCAATGGCATGATGGCACTCAAAGCACCTAGTTTTCTGAAGTTGCCTCACGAGGAAACTTCAGAAAACGAAAGTCTTTAAAAAAGTATCCACAATGCAAATCCTATACTGATGAACTCAATACAGGATGAGGTTCAGAATTCGGAGGAATCTGAGACGTTTTCAGCAGGAGTCATTTTCAGTTGTATTTAAGTGCCTAGCTGAACCAAAAACAAACCAAACGCAAAAAAAAAAACCCCACAAAATCAACAACCTTGACATGGAGCAAAGGGAACTAGCACATTTTCATTGATACTACAGTAGATCAATACTGGGATTACTTTTTTTTTTTTTTTTTATTAGCTAGCAGGCACAACTACATTCTTCTGTGAAGTGAGGGCATGTGGTAATTTGATGTCACTACAAGTAATTCTGAATTTTTATTCAAAACTAAGATCAGAATGCTTGGCAGTACTATCCACTGTGCTTACCAGATTTTTATTTTAGGGTTTGGGAAACATATCCTCAGTATCATTAGCTTGATTGTAAACAAGTCCTATTCCCCTAATGCAAGCTGCAGTGAAACCAACTAGAAATTATGATGGATCATAGATGGTGAGGAGTTATTGATAACATATCTGCATATCTTCTGCACATAAAGATTGTAATATTAAAACCTGTTGTAAAGGAAATAGCACTTATTTAAATGCACTTTTGTATATGTTAAAAAATCAACATAAACCACTAGCAAGCGGCTACTGAAAATGCTTATTATTATTATTATTATTAGATGTCAATTACTATTCAGGAATGTGAATTTGACATTAAAGTGAGCCTTGACACACAGGAACAAGTGATACTTGATAGGAGAGGCACACAGTGATGATTTAGTTGGGGAAACAATGTGGAATCAGCCCTATACACTGCATCATTGACAGGAGACATAAAGGAGAAGGCTGATAGAGCCTGCATTCTGGTTCGGGAGAACAGTAGTTTTTTCTTTAAAAAAAAAAAATGCCACCCGCCAGACCTAGCCTACCATGTCAGCTCAAGCCCATGCGCATAATGAAATAGTGACATCACGCGCATGTGCATAATGAAAAGCTGCCGCGATTTTGGGGACGCTTTTCATTATGCACATGTGTTTGAGATGACATGGCGGCTCGCACATGGGAGCGTTGGCGGGGGGGCGCACCTTTGGTTGGGAATAACATTTTTTGCCAATAAGCACAATATTGGTTGAGTGCAGAGGTCCTCTTATATTTGTCTATGTGAATTTTGTGGTCACAGCCTCATTGTACCCCCACTTAATGTTTTTTTTTTTTTTTTTTTAAATTAGTGGTGAGCACAACTTTCCCTTGTTTGTTATAGGAGCAATGACCAGCTCCTTGTTGTAGCCCACACCCTTCCCAGCTATAGTCAGGTGATCCCTATGGTGGCTAATTAAAAGAGCAACCAAGTTTGGGAGTTATACTTTGAAAGCAGCAAGTACATTGCAGGTAAAACTTAATCCTTGTGTAAAATGTATAATGAAGCAATAGAATTCTTAATGGATCAGATGCAAATTGAGTGTAACACTGGCCAGATATGGGATGACTTTTTCAAAAAAAAAGAAAAATCGGAAACTTTGTGACTTTCCTCCTACTGTGCATGCACCCGAAAGTTACGAACTTTCCGATCTTTTTTTCAGATTTCTTTTTTTCGGAAATTTCGTGATTTTCTGCACATGCGTAGTAGGGCCGCACCAGCAGATTCCTCATACTGTGCAATGTGTGTGCTAATAAGTCAGTCGATTCATGCCCTACTTGCCCTAGTCACTGTGCTCTTCAATGTAATTGCTTGATACATAAGTATCTATGTACGTTACTACACGTCACTTAAAGGAGATTTCAACCCCCCATATATTGAAACCTACTACCCCATACCCTACAGTCCCCCCTCCCTGCTCCCACCCATACAGATGAGAACTCCATTAATTGTTCCATATCCTGTAATTACCCCTTGTTGCAGAGTAAGTGCAGCAGAGCTCACAGGCACCATCTTCCTCTCTTCATTAATCTTCGGAGAGTAAGCGGCGTACCAGCAGATGCGATCCCAGACAACTGCACATACGCTGAAAGTAATGGAAACAGCTAGGGATTTTGAAGAAGACACGAAGATTTGCGAAGAAAAGGAAATGGCAACCCTTGAGCTCCATGCGCTTACTCTGCAATTAACTGAGCTAACACTTGTGAAGGCAGGAGCAGGGGGGGGCTATGTAGGGTAGGGGATAGTGGGTTTTATTATATGGGGGTTGAATTCTCCTTTAAAGGAAAACTATACCCCGAAAATGAATTTTTGAGCAACAGATAGTTTATATCAAATTGAGTGACATTTTAAAGAATCTTACCTACCTGGAATATATATTTAACTAAATATTGCCCTTTTACATCTCTTGCCTTGAACCACCATTTCATGATGGTCTGTGTGTTGCCTCAGAGATCACCTGACCAGAAATATTTAAACTCTAACTGTAAAGGGAAGAAGTGTTGAAGCAAAAGACAGAACTCTGTCTGTTAATTGGCTCGTGTGACCTAACTTTATAGTTTGTTTGGTATGTTTGTGTGCACCGTTGGATCCTAGGATCCCAGGAGGCCGTCCTTATTTTTTAAAATGGCTATTTTCTATTTATGATTACCCAATGGCACATGCTACTAAAAAGTGTATTATTATGAAAATGGTTTATTTACATGAAGCAGGGTTTTACACATGAGTTGTTTGATGTCATATATGTTTATAGAGACCTACATTGTTCAGGGGGTATAGTTTTCCTTTAAAGGGCACCTATGGAGCAAAAAAAATTCCCCATACCGAAGGTGCGAGCTGATAGAGCCTGAATTCCGGTTTGGGGTTTTAACCGGAATTGCCCCCTGTAGGCACTGGCTTACTCGCACCGGGAGGGAGCTCCTGGTGCGAGCTGCCATGACAGTTCATGCGCAGTATGCGCATGTGACGTCATGCGCGTAAGCCAATGAAAAGCTGCCACAATTTCAGGCAGCTTTTCATACTGCTCATGCGCATGGACTGTCATGGCGGCTCCCACTGGGAGCTCCCTCCTGGTGCCAGTAAGCCAGCGCCTGCAGGGGGCAATTTTTTTTTTAAACTACTAGAACCCCAAACCGGAATGCGGGCTCTATCAGCCTGCACCTTCGGTTTGGGGAATTTTTTTCGTCCCATAGGTGCCCTTAAAGGGGTGGTCCACCTTCAAGTTAACTTTTAGTATGTTATGGAATGGTCAATTCTAAGCCACTTTTCAACTGGTCTTCATTATTTATTTTTTATAGTTTATGAATGATTAGCCTTCTTCTCCTGACTCTTTCTAGCTTTCAAAAGGGATTCACTGACCACCTCTAAAAACAAATCCTCTCTAAAGCTACACATTTATTGTCATCGCTACTATTTATTACTAATCTTTCTGTTCCGACTGTCCCCTATTAATATTCTCATTCAAATCAATGCATGGTTGATAGGGTAATTTGGAGATTGTAAACTGGAGAGCTGCTGAATGAAAAGGTGAATAACTCAAAAACCACAAATAATAAAAAATGAAAACCAGTTGCAAGTTGTCTCAGAATATCGCTCCCTACATCATACTAAAAGTTAACTCAAAGGTTAACAACCCCTTTCAGATTTTACAAAAGTTACCTAAGTTCATAAGTAAGTTAAAATTTGACCAGACACCCGACAACAGTACCCATTTTCGTCTCCTATAAAGCCGGCCTGCTTTCAGGTGAACTTAATTTTATACTGGGATACTGTATCTTAATCCTTCAAATTAATTAAACATTTCAAAATAAAAAATAAAGTGAAGAGAATTTGTGTTTTTGCTTAAAGTATTAAAATACATTGCTAACTGCACTTGACTGCTTCAGCAGAGCAAGATGAAAGTTCACTAATACGCTTTATAAAAATGCATTAAGTACAACTACCATCTGTATATAACATTATACTTTGATCTCCCTGTAAATGTAAACCGTTTTCATTTTGACCACAGTATGCTTTTACCATTGCATCAAAAAATTAAGGTCTTCACTTTGCTTGCCTAACAGTGGGTATATGCAACAAACCTACCATTATAATTTTTCCTTTCTTTCCCACAGTGATTCCAGAATTCCTGAAGCCAGCATTTATTGCAACATTGTGCTGAAAAAAAAAAAACTCCTTAAAACACTAATACAGAAGAACCACCATTTTACATTTTTCAGGGGACCAGAAAAAAACTGGTTTAAAAATCCAGGAAAATGTAGGGGAAAAATCCAAGGAAAAGTATTATGCATAATATATAGGCGAGACCACAAAACAACTTGAAATTCAATTGGGGGGGTTGGGTTATTTAGTAAAAAAAATCAAATATCTAAAACATGCACAAATTTTACTGACTCGAAAACTCATTGGTGCCCATTTACTAAATTCGTGTGAAGGATTCAAAATTCGATTGAATTCCGATCGTATGATTTTATCGAATATTCGAATATGCAAATTTGGCCACTTCGATCATTGAATATTCAAAATTTTATCATATCCAATAGATCAAATATTCGATGATCGAAGTACTTCGACTGCCTGCTTCGCCAGGTTGAACCTACCAAATTGCAATAGAAGCCTATGGGAACCCCCATAGGTTTCTTTTCTAAGTTTTATGTTCAAATACTGTACCAACCGCATGATCAAACAACTATCGTTTGATACGTACGATTTTTTCAACAAACGTTTTTTTTTTACAATTTTATCGAGAAATCAAATAGCGACCAAAAATCATCGAAATCAACGATTTTATAGAATTTTCATTTGAAAATCGCAGAAGGGTCGAATTCAAGGGCAAATAGCCCTCGAAAATTTGGTCCTTAGTAAATCTGCCCCTTATTGTATTCAAATCGAATTAGACGAAACTCGATTCAAGTTTTTTCTCCAAAAAAACTTGAATGTCAGGAAGGCAACCAACATGTCCAAACTGATCTCTCCCATTGACTTATACATGAACTCTGCATGTTTTAGGTGGTGAATTGTCCAATTTGAGTTTTTGAATGGCCAGAGTATGCGAAATCTCAAAAATATAATTTGAATTAAAACTTGAATCGAGTTTGGATTATTCACAATTTGAATTTGAGAGATTTGACCATAACAAATTTGAATTTTAAATTCGACCCTTAATAATAAATGTGCCCATAAATGTAGAGCAGTCTAATGCACTGCAAAGGTGGAATGTCATATTATTGGGCAATAGTCATATCACCTGCACACTACAAATTGCAGATGACTATCATAGCCATCCGTTGACACTGCCCTAGTTAGGAAGGATGCAGTAGGCTGCACACCTTCCTAGACTTAGACTTCCTAGACTCCTGTGCTATATATTAGTAGAAAAGTAAATGGATACTTGTATTTGAGAGTACAAGCACCTTGATAGGGTCACAAAATATACAACATTTATAGAAACAAGCAACTGTAACACACGGGCAAACATTCAAGTTAAACTTGTGCTTTGGGGTCCATGTCTACATACTTGATGAATTTTGCACAGTAAAATGTAGTGGCCTTAGCTTATCACACACAAACATATACAGGGGTCATTCATGCCTGTCTAAACTACAGAATAGCTTATTCGAAGGTGCAGGATATACAGTTTGGCTTTAAAGTGTAACTGGCCCTTAAACAGGACCAAAACGGACTCACTAAAATCTGTGCATCCTCAAGTGCACGACACTGGACATGAAGTACAAATGGTTCAAACTTCAGCACAACATCCCCAGTAGCGTTCTGAAGAGCTGCAAACTAAATAAACGTACAAATTAGTGAACGGTTTAAAAGAGTATTCATGCAATAGCAAAAACCAGCAACAGTGCAATAACAAAACACAAACAGGTTGTAGAATAGTGATGTGTGGGTCAGGAAAAACAACCCACACCTGATCCTAACCTGCAACACCTTTAAGAGATACTGTTTTTCCAAAACGCATCAGTTAATAGTGCTGCTCCAGTAGACTTCTGCATTGAAATCCATTTCTCAAAAGAGCAAACAGATTTTTTTATTTTAAGTTTTGAAATCTGACATGGGGCTAGACATTTTGGCATTTTCCCAGCTGCCCCGGTCATGTGACTTGTGCCAGCACTTTAGGAGGGAACTGCTTTCTGACAGGCTGTTGTTTTCCCTTCTCAATGTAACTGAATGGAATGCAGTGGGACATGGGTTTTTACTATTGAGTGCTGTTCTTAGATCTACCAGGCAGCTGTTCTCTTGTGTTAGGCTGGGGACAGACAGGGAGATTCGGGGAGATTCTGTCGCCTGGCGTTTTTAGCAGGCGACAATCTCCCCGAATTTCCTTCTTCCTGTCTGCCGCTAGTATTAATGACAAAGCGCCAGCGCCTGTGCACACACAGCGCGGCGATTTCCGGAAATCGCCGCGTGTGCACAGGCGCTGGCGCTTTGTCATTTATACTAACGGCAGACAGGGAGAAGGAAATTCGGGGAGATTGTCGCCTGCTAAAAACGCCAGGCGACAGAATCTCCCCGAATCTCCCTGTCTGTCCCCAGCCTTAGGGAGCGGTTATCTGGTTACCTTCTCATTGTTCTGTTGTTAGGCTGCTGTGGGGAAAAGGGAGGGGGTGAGATCACTCCAACTTGCAGTACAGCAGTAAAGAGTTATTGAAGTTTACCAGAGCATAAGTCACATGACTTGGAGCAGCTGGTAAATTGACAATATGTCTAGCCCCATTTCAGAATTCAAAATGAGATATAAAAAAATCTGTTTGCTCTTTTGAGAAATGGATTTCAATGCAGAATTCTGCTGGAGTGGCACTATTAACTGATGCATTTTGGAAAAAAAAAGGTTTTCCCATGACAGTTTCCCTTTAAAGTAAAACTTTAAAAGGAAGCAAAAGACACAACTCTGCCTGTTAATTGGCTCATGTTACCTAACTTTATAGTTTGTTTGGTATGTTTGTGTGCACTGTTGGATCCTAGGATCCCAGGAGGCTGTCCTTATTTTTTAAAATGGCAATTTTCTATTTATGACTAACTACCCAATGGCACATGCTACTAAAAAAATATATTATTATGAAAATGGTTTATTTACATGAAGCAGGGTTTTACATACGAGTTGTTTTATGGAATATCTGTTTATAGAGACCTACATTGTTCAGGGGGGGGGTATAGTTTTCCTTTAAGAGTTGAAATATTTATGATCAGGTGATCTCTGAGGCAGCACACAGACCATCACAAAATGGTAGTTCAAGTTAAGAGATGTAAAAGGGCAATATTTAATTAAATATATATTCCAGTTTGGTAAGATTCTTTAATATGTCACTTAATTTGATATAAACTATTTGTTGCTCAAGTATTCATTTTCGAGGTATAGGTTTCCTTTAACCTGCACCTGCTCCTAACCAATAAATTGTTTCGACTGTAGAACCCACGGCCAACCCATACCCCCTTCACCTTGCTCTGTAAACTACTTTTGTGTTTGCATCTGGGTCCAAGACAGGGAGTGGGGCAGGAGTGTGCAGTCTGTCCCATACCCAACCCTATCCAGCACTAGTTGGCCAACATTTCAACCTGAACCAGCCCAGCCAGTTGTCAACCAATGGGTTACTATGGGTTTCGAGTCAACCCACACATCACAAGGCTGGATAAATTGGAAAGTAGCATTAGTTATATAGTTTTTCTTGACCTGGTACGCATTCACATAAACTGAATAAATAAATAACAAATAAAAACAATGAAATGTTGCTTGCCTTTTACTGTCAAGAAGCAACAATGCATGTTTATAGTATATACTTACCACATCATCAGGTTTACAGAGTTTATGTGTTACAAATAGCCAGGAACAGTTCTGCTTCTGTATTGTGGAGCTATCCAAAGTCTGCAAGGGAAGAAACACAAAGCAATAATGAAGCTGAATTAACATACACTTTAGCAAAAGACATACATTCTGTGCCCAACCACCTGCTGCCACTATGTTTTGCACATGGATGAAATTTCTTCTTTTTTTTTTAAATACCAGGTGAATTAAAAGTTGGCTCCCCGTAAGTGTCGACAGTGAGAGGGTTAAACAGGCAAAGCTTCCACCCACCTCGTTGATGATGATCACCCTTCCCGAACACGAGCTGGTGGTGAAATAGCGCTCCTGCTGGTTAATCAACAGCACAGTCTCCTCGATATCCTCATCGACGCTGCCTTTCTTACTGACATCTGTCTTCCGCATGGACTGCTGTTTCCAATGGGAAAATGCCTCATGTTTCTCCATTATCCTGTTCAATTTCTCCAGTCGAAAAAGCTACCTACTCCCCGGTTAGTTTACGCTTCTCAAATTCTAGTGTCTATCTACGACGTCCTAGAGAGAACAAACTTCCTCTCTACAGAAGTGCGCGTTTTCACTGCTGGCACGGTCAGCGGATATGCTTATAACGGGCACTTGCCAAGAGTAGAGATGGATTCCTAGATTCAGGCGGAAGTTACGTGTCTGACTTTGCTCCCAAGACGAATTTCTGTGCAGTGTGACAGGTAATCAGTGTGACTGAGAGCGGCACTAGCTTCTGGCACTCAAAATTCATGATTTTAGGCGAAATTGGAATAGACAGGAGGTCTGAAGTGAGCTGACTTACACTAATCAACATTAATTGTAATAGTTGCAGCAGTTATGTTCAGTGTATATATTAATATTGTAAATCATGTGTTTGTCAAACTACATGCACCCACATAGTTAATTATTTGTATTATTTTATAGTGTATATGTATCTGCAACAATAGCATGCAGGCCCTGTGTTTTGTGTAATCATGGTGCAATGGGTTCCTATATAATCATACCATAGCTTGAATGGATCTAAAAACATATGCACTTTACATTACTCATATTAGCCCTGTAGTTGGTGTGTACTGATGATCAGGTGGAAACAAATCGTGAACTGTACAAACCTGCTGCACTTTGTAAAAAATGTAAATATACTAATCAATTCATTTAATTTTTAAATTCAACAATTACTGATCCAAAAAGTGGATATTAACCAAAATAAGTGTTGACATTTTATTTAACAGTAATATTTCATACCTCCCAACATTCTTGAAACGGAACGGAAAGAGGGACAAAAAGCGGTGAAATGTGTTGACCACGCCCCTTTTACAGTCACACTTCCTAATTACCATGTCCATTTTACAAAATTGTGCTGGTTATGAAAGGTTGAACACATTTCTGTAGTTTTTATGTTTTATTACAGTTTTATTAATAAAGGTGAATTGGCCTTTAAGCTGTGAATCTAACTTCTTATCTAAAACTGTTACAAATGTATCTTAAGTATCTATTCAGGGCTCTATGCCAAGAGCTGATTAAGTTAGAAACATTGTATATTTTTTTGACTGTTCAGTGCATAGAAATAGGGACTTTACAGTACAAAAGAGGAACTGTGGGTTGAGTTGTCAAAAGAGGGACTGTCCCTCTCAAAAAGGGACAGTTGGGAGGTATGATATTTTTATATCCTTCGTTATTATTGTCAAGCAGTTGAAACAATAACACATGTAAATAAAAAAATATATATATAGAGCGAGGGGAGAGAAACACTAATACAGGGCAACACCAAAATCTGCCATACCTCCTTAGAATAAATAATATTACACTGCCCAATTATCATTTTTGAAACATAACATATCGTTTTCTGTCACGTAAAATAAGGAATCTCCAAAGTTGGATGTATGCACCATTACAGCATTAAATTAAACAGTAAAGTAGCTACCAATACATATTACAAAATAAAAGGGAAAAAGGTATACATATACCTAAGGATCTCTGCTCAGACCAGCCTGTGTTTATGTTAAATAGTGTATTAAATAAGTGCAGCAAAAATATATCTAAAGACCAGTATAAAGAGTAATGCAGGGCGATCCCTATAAACATTAACCCAGGTACTCTAGGTTACATTTTTGGCACTTCCCACTTTTGTGGGCGTGATATATTACTTAATAACTACCACAAGAACAAGGCAGTCTGAGTGTGGGCAACGCTAGAAATAGGAAAGGTGAGGAAATCTGGAACATAAAGTAGAAAGTAAGACTGACACACATACTTATTAATCCTACAAACTGCTGTCACCGTGAATCTGGCTGAAAAGATTATTTGGTTCCATAACATTGTATATTTTTCTTATTAACAATGAGATGAAGCCTTTGGTGTACAAAGTGTTATAATTCAGTTTTTTTTTTGAGGGGGTAAAGTGTCACTAGATACAGATCATTATGTTCTCTCTGTTCCTTAGGATTGAATGGCATCCATTAGCAGAGTAATGCGTGCAATACGAGTATTTGAATTTGGGAAGGCTGATGTCCTTAAACTCTGTACAGATTTGCCATTGCCTTCACCGGTAGAAAATCAGGTAAATCATCACTCAGAGCTTCTGCAAGAAAAAGATAATATTTAACAGTTATTGATTGCATCTCCACTGTTTGCCATGCTGGTTATATGTTTGTCTGCTTTTAACTCTACTTTAGTGGGTTGCATTTGTATGCCCTGGACTTAAAATTGGATCTACATGTGCCTATATATATATATTCATCAAAAGTGCCAGTCCCCACAATTGTCATTTAAAGGGGTTCTTCACCTATAAGTTAACTTTTATTATGCTATCAAATGAGCAGTTCTAAGCAACTGTGCAATTGGTATTCATTGTTTATTTTTTATATATATATTTTTTAATTATTTAACTTTTTCTGCTTTCTAATGGGGTCACTCACCCCATCTAAAAACATATGCTCTTTAAGGCTACAGCTTTATTGCTAATTCTTATCACTTATCTTTCAAATTAGGCCCCCTCCTATTCATAATCATGTCTCTTATTCAGACCAGTGCATGGTTGCTAGGGAAATTTTAGTCCTAGCAACAAGAGTGCTGAAATTGCAAATTGAAGGGCTGCTAAATAACTCAAAAACCACTAAGAAAACAAATTGGAAACTCAAAGGTCATACTCAAAGGTGAACAACCATTTTACATGAGTTTACAAAAGCATATCACTGACTCTGCTCTGCTCCCAAGAGAGACCATCTAGTGATGTATCATGTGGAAAAAAGGAAAATTATTTTTCTATTGCAGCATTCATGTTTTTGCTGAAAATTACCAAAAATATGCAGGCCTTTAAGACAGGTGAACTTCTATGCAGAATACCTGTAAGCAAACTGTATTCACTTGTGTGTTTTTCTTTAATGAAGGTATTAATCCGAGTCCATGCTTGTGGAATAAATCCAGTTGAGACCTATATTCGAGCTGGAACCTATGCCAGAAAACCAAACCTACCATACACGCCAGGAACAGATGTGGCTGGTGTTATTGAGAGTGTTGGGAATGATGTGACTTCATTCAAGGTACTATGCATGGCACAGCTTATAGTTAGGTCACTTCTGAAAACATTAAAGGAACAGTTCAGGGTAAAAATAAAAACTGAGTAAATAGATAGGCTGTGCAAAATAAAAAATAGTAACTAATATAGTTAGTTAGCCAAAAATGTAATGTATAAAGGCTGGAGTGACTGGATATCTAATATAACAGAATACAACATAACATCCTGCTTTTCAGCTCTCTAAATCTGAGTAAGTCAGCGACTTGAAGGGGGGCCACATGGGACATAACTGTTTAGTGAGTTTGCAATTGATCCTCAGCATTCAGCTCAGATTCAAAAGCAACAGTTATGACCAATGTGGCCCTCCCTCAATTCACTGATTGGTTACTGCCTGGTAACCAGGGTAACCAGTCAGTGTAAACAAGAGAGCTGAAAAGCAAGAAGTAGTGTTCTGTTCTGTTCTGTTATACTAACAGTCACTCCAGCTGTTATACATTACATTTTTGCCTAACAAACTATATTGAAAACATGTTTTATTTTGCACAGCCTATCTATTTACTCACTTTTTACTTTTATACTGAACAATTCCTTTAAGGGATGGATTTTTTAAGGTTCAAGTTGTGTGTTCCATGAAAATTCGAGTTATCTAGGGGTTTTTGGTCAAAAATAAATTTTTCTTATTTAAAAAATGTATTATGTATTTAAATGTATTTAAAAAATGTATTATTACCCTGGAAATAGCTTGATTCTGAAAACCTGTCAAGGTAATGTAGGAGTAAATGGCAGAGGTCTTGAACCGTTTCATCTGTCTACACAAATGAGGAACCAGCAAATGAAGGTTTATTTATTAATAGTCCCAATTCTTATAATACATCTAATGATACATGGTTCAAACAGGATGAAATTCAAAAGAGACTAGAACATGTTAGAACAAAGGTCCAGGGCCAGATGGTATTCACCCCAGGGTACTTAGCGTGCTTAGCTCTGTGATTGCCAAACCTCTCTACTTAATTTTTCAGGATTCTTTGAGGTCTGGCATGGTGCCGAGAGACTGGTGAATTGCTAATGTGGTGCCGCTATTCAAAATGGGATCCTGTTCTCAAAACTATAGGCCAGTTAGTCTGATGTTGGTGGTAGGAAAGATTTTCGAAGGATTAATAAAGGATAGGATACTGGACTTCATAGCAAATAACAATACTATGAGTTTGTGCCAGCATGGTTTTAATAGATGCGTAATAAATGTTGCCAGACTAACTTAATTGCTTTTTATGAGAAGGTAAGCAGGGACCTTGATTCTGGGATGACAGTGGATGTGGACAGTGGATTTACTTAGACTTTGCTAAAACATTCGATATAATGCTACACAGAAGGTTACTGGTTAAATTAAGGAATGTTTGCCTGAAACATAGTATTTGTAACTGTATAGAGAACTGTCTAAAAGATAGACTACAAAGAGTGGTGGTAAATGGAACATTTTCTAATTGGATCAGTGTTGTTAGTGGGGTACTGCTGGGTTCTGTACTGGGTCCCTTGCTTTTCAACTTGTTTATTAATGACCTGGATGTGGGCATTGAAAGTACAGTTTCTTTTTTTGCAGATGATACTAAATTATGCAGAACTATTGGTTCCATGCAGGATGCTGCCACTTTGCAGAGTGATTTGTCTAAGTTGGGAAATTGGGCAGCAATCTGGAAAATGAGGTTCAATGCAATAGTTATGCACTTTAGCAAAAATAATATTAATGCAAGTTATACACCAAATGGCAGTGTGTTGTGAGTTTCCTTAAGTGAGAAGGATCTTGGGGTTTTTATAGATAACAAGTTGTCTAATTTTGGGCAGTGTCATTCTGTAGCTACTAAAGCAAATAGGGTTCTGTCCTGCATAAAAAAGGGCATAAACTCAAGGGATGAAAACATAGTTATACCTCTTTATAGATCTCTAGTAAGACCTCATCTGGAATATGCAGTGCAGTTTTGGACTCCAGTCCTTAGGAGGGATGTAAATGAGCTGGAGAGAGTGCAGAGACGTGCAACTAAACTGGTTAGAGGGATGGAAGACTTAAATTATGAGGGGAGACTGTCCAGATTGGGGTTGTTTTCTCTGGAAAAAAGGCGCTTGTGAGGGGACATGATTACACTTTACAAATACATTAGAGGACATTATAGACAAATATCAGGGGACATTTTTACCCATAAAGAGGATCACCGCACCAGAGGCCACCCCTTCAGACTAGAAGAAAAGGACTTTCATTTGAAGCAGCGTAGGTGGTTCTTCACAGTGAGGACAGTGAGGTTGTGGAATGCACTGCCGGGTGATGTTGTGATGGCTCATTCTGTTGATGCTTTTAAGAGGGGCTTGGATGATTTTTTGGACAGACATAATATCAAAGGCTATTTTGATACTAAACTCTACAGTTAGTATAGCTATGGGCATATATGGTTTGTGTGAAAGAGTGTAGATGTGTGTGTATGCTGGGTTTTAATTTGGAGGGGTTGAACTTGATGGACTTTGTCTTTTTTCAACCCAATTTAACTGTGTAACTATTTGAATATGTTAATGGCCTTCATGATGGTTGAGTTTTTTTTGGAGGGTTTTGCCAAAAAGTATGTCAATTCGAACGATTAGCGTTTTTTTTTCGCTGAAAACTCGATTAATTTGAGTTTCCTGGTTTCGCGACTCGAACTCGCTGAAATTAGTTTTTTCCTTTCAAATTTTTTCTTAAATAAGAAATCATTTGAGTTATAAAAAACTTTAAAGGGGTGGTTCACCTTCAGGTTAATTTTTAGTATATTGTAGAAGGGCCAATTCTAAGAAACTTTTCAATTGGTCTTCATTATTTATTTTTCATAATTTTTTTAATGATTTGCAGTTTTCTTCTGTTTCTTTGCAGCTTTCAAATGGGGGTCACTGACACCATCTAAAAACAAATGCTCTGTAAGGCTACAAATGTATTGTTATTGCCACTTTTTATTGCTCATCATTCTATTCAGTCCCTCTCCTATTCATATTCCAGTCTCTTATTCAAATCAATGCAGGGTTGCTTGGGTAATTTGTACCCTAGAAACCAAATTGCTCACTCTGCAAACTAGAGAGCTGCTAAATAAAAAACGAAATAACTATAAAACTACAAACAATAAAAAATGAAAACCAATTGCAAATTGTCTCAGAATATCACTCTCTACATTATACTAAAAGTTAACTCAAGTCAGGTACAGAAAGCTACAGATTACAAACAGGGTACAATTCATTTGCATGTACCCTGCCTTTTATTTTAATAAAATGTCCGATGACATAAAGGATACTACTGGAATGTTTCTACACTGCTTTACGTTCTAATTACATCTGCAAGGACTGCACTTTTCTGTTCTTGACTGTTTGTAGTAGTATTATTTGTAATTGTGCTGTTTATTTTCTTGCTATTGAGATTGTGTTCCTTTTTTTCCTGTCAACGAGCATGACACAGAAATGAACACTGGCACTCTTTGTATTTGATGCAGTTACTAAGTGAGTGTATTGCAGTACCCAGTAATTTTATGTATGTATAAAGCTCCAACATGTTCGCAAGCTGTACAATGAATAGTATCAAGTATATTAAATATACAAATATCTTTTAAATGTTGTTATTTAATTAATATACCTGTATTATTCTTTAAATTCCATGAAAAATTGTTTAATGCTTTTCACTTTTTCACTTTATTTCATTTTACTAGAGAGGCGATCGTGTGTTCACTACCAGTACCATCACAGGAGGCTATGCTGAATACACCATTGCTTCTGCAGATACAGTTTATCCATTGCCTGATGTACTGAGCTTCAAGCAGGGAGCGGCCATAGCTGTCCCGTATTTTACTGCTTACAGGGCACTTTTTTCCAAGTATGTCTTCAGATTGTATTTCTTTAAAGGGGTTGTCCACCTTCAAACAACTAGTTGTTTTCAGATAGATCACCAGAAATAATGACTTTTTCCAATTACTGTCTATTTTCTATTTGTAACCATTTTTCTAATATTGAAGTGTAAAGTGTCATTTTTCAACTTCTAAAACAGCTCTGTTCTAAACTGATACATTTAATGGATACATTTCTTATCTTTGTCCCTGCTGAGCAGAATCTCTGGGTTTCACTACAGACAGCTGTTAGAATTGTTACAATAGTTGCTAATACTCCAGAGATGTTGCTGAGATATGTTCAGTCTGCACCTGAATTACTGAGTTGCCAGACTCAAACACCAGAGACACCAACATTCAACTTTGAACTTAGATTTTGGAAAAACAGTAAAAAATAAATAATGGAAAGTAATTGAAAAAAGTCTTTATTTATGGAGAACAATCTGAAAACCACTGAACAGAAAAAAGTGTTTGGAAGGTGAACAACCCCTTTAAAGGAGAATTCAACCCCTTATTAAAAAAAGAAAAACCCTACCCCCTACCCTACATAGACCCCCCTCCCCCTCAGCCTAGCTGCTACCCCGGGTAAATGCCCCTGTTTACTTACCCCTCAGAGCAGCCATCTTCTTCTCTTTGGAAATCTTCAGGATGAGAGCGGCTTATCGACGCATGTGCAGTTGGAGCAAATTTATGGTTCTCAACAACTGCGCATATGCCGAAAGTCACGGAAATTGCAGAAGCGCCAGAAAAAGACCCAAAGATTTCCGAAGAGAAGAAAATGGCTGCCTTAAACTCCGATGCCCTGAATCTGCACCAAGGGGTAAGTAAAAAGTTAGGGGCATTTTCCCGGGGTAGCAGCTAGGCTGGGGGTAGCAGGGAGGTGGTCTATGTAGGGTAGGTTTTTTTAATAAGGGGTTGAATTCTCCTTTAAAGGGCAAAGTGTGAAAGTTAAAAAACACAGGGGGGTGGTGCCAATTTGTTAGGCACAAGCTGTTTTTTAGGAAATTACTGAACATGGGTAATTTCCTGAAGAGAGCTTGTTTTCCCTGCTCAGAGGATTTCCTTTTGCTGGGTTGGGCCCTTTTGCAATGTAGTACTTGTTTGGAACTTACCCTACTACACCCACTATGCACTCAGCTTAACCATGGGAGCAGGGGAAACATGGCTGTGCAGGAAATTACGTTGTTGTTTATCTCTTTAAAAAAGGTATACACCAGTCAGGTAGTGAGGTAAAAGTAAAGGTAAACGTTTAATCAGAGGGCACTCCATTAACTTTTTACTTTGTTCTTTCAAGGAGAGCAATCTGTGTAGAAATATATGCCATTAAATTGTCAAAATTTAGCCACAGACACTGTTAAAGAATAATGAAACAAATAGTTTGTAAGTGAATGACAATTAGATGTTTAGTTATCTGAGATCCAGGCGGATCGTGGGCGCATCTCTGCGTGTATGTGGTCCCGAGATCTGACCGCCTGTATAGCCTCCAATATCGATGTCGATTGTTGGGCCCTAGGGCCCACGATTGGATCAGACCGATATCACCCACCTCAATGTGGGCATATCGGGGAGAGATCAATATCCGGTATTTCCTTCTTATATTGTACAGTATCATATTTTGTATAATTTTTGGGAAATTGCTTTTTCCAGGGCACATGGGAGACCTGGGGAAGTGGTCCTTGTTCATGGTGCAAGTGGAGGAGTAAGTAATATGTCTATAGTACCATATCATATTTAGCATCTTCCTTTCTGTAGTTCATTACATCATACATTTTATGTATCCAAATCACTGGAAGAATAGTTAAAGTGTGCTTCAAAAGCGGATCAGGCTCCTTGCAGCCCCGGGTGCAAGCCGTACCCCCTGCCAGGGCAAAGTATACATGTAGCAAATAAAGCAGCAGCACTCCGGTATCTTTGAAAATTTGAAAAAACTTTACTCAAATGCCATAGGCAACGTTTCGGGCTACACAGGCCCTTTGTCAAGCCATTCATTAACAGTGTCTAAAACGTGTTTAAATACCCACCACTGGGAGGAGTCATGTTATTACGCCTCCAAATTACCCATAATTACCCAATATTTGCTACAAATCACTGGAAGAATCACTCATTATTAAATGCAAGTTGTTGGGCTATACTGATTGCATTCAAATTGAATGCAGCCAGTGCAGCCCTTATATGTAAATGTTCACAAAGTGTTTTTTTTTAACATATTTTTTTTTTTTTTTTTAATATTTCCATTTTCACTGCATCCATATTAATGGCAAAACAATCCTTTTGGGTTTATGTAATGTTTATTTAATGACAGGCTTCCTTTCAATCTGTGAAGTCAGGTATGTGTGTAAAAATATAATAAATGTATATTTATGTCTGGAAGTTGTTATGCACTTTTTTTGCATGACTGAACTCAGGTCAAAACCGGGAGTAGATTTTTCCTTAATGGGCACCAGTCACCCTAATTTTTTTTACTCCACCAGAGGTGCAGGCTAATAGAGCCCTCACTCTGATTGGAGGCTACAACCCACACCCACACTGGAAAGGAGCTCCTAGTGTGGGCTGCCATGTTGTATAGCGCTCATGCTCATAATGCGTGAGTCACAAGCTGATGTCACACACATTTGCATAATGAGTAAGCTGTGGCATTCGCTCATTATGCACAGGCATCTGCCTCAACATGGCCATCCACACCTTTAGTAGTTAATAGGTTCAGTGAAAAACACTACAGATAGCCCTATATATTTAAATTGCTATGCAATCCCCCAAAAGCAGAAAATGTTTTAGTCACTTACATGTGCCTGCCCTGTTGAACTTACAATCGGAGAATTAAAGGTATACTAGCTGCATGTTATTTTTCTTTTCTTTTAGGTGGGAATAGCAGCTTGCCAGATAGCTAGAGCATATGGATTCCAAGTTTTTGGTACAGCAGGTACCCCTGAAGGTTTAAACCTGGCTCTTAAAAATGGAGCACACAAAGTGTTCAATCATAAAGAGAAAGATTATATAGATAAAATTCAGGTAACTCATCTCCTGATTCCTTTTATTCATTCCTACCCATTATCAAGGTATAACTTTTTGCAAAATTAAAGAAAACATAAACAATTTTGCAACAGAAAAGTTTAAATGTGCAAGAATTTTACATTTATTTGTAAATGTTTTATTAAAGGCAGGCTTGGTGCCACCTCCTGATATTTTATATTTAGTTACCATTTTATCAAATGATTAATGGTAAAATGTTGTTCTCTGTAGGAAGCTACAGGTGGAAGGGGCGTTAACATTATTTTAGAGATGTTATCCAATGTTAACCTTAGCTATGATCTAAAACTTCTGTCAGCTGGTGGCAGGGTGATTGTAAGTATATTTTATTTTATTATATATCACCTTGCAATGTAGTACACTTGAATTCTTAAAAATATAATTCTTTCCAGATTATAGGCTGCCGGGGGCCAATTGAAATAAACCCCAGGGATACCATGGCTAAAGAAACGAGTATAATAGGCGTATCACTTTTCAGTGCAACTAAGGTAATACATCTAAAAATACACAGAATCTTACAAGTAATTGAAAAGTTATTTTCCCTAGAACTTAAAAGAGAAATTCATTCCAACAAAGAATGATGCAAGAAATGCTTTTTTAACTTGGTTTACAGTAACAGCTGCCAGGCACCCCTCTTATACAGCAGTCAAGATCCATACAAAGATGCCTTAATATCTTCCCATCTATTGATAAGCTTAGTATGCTCTGGGCTCCTATCAGCATAGCATAGGTACTGACATACATTATACAGGGCAGAAAGAGAGGTTACATTTCTTAATTATATCCTTTCATTTCAGTAAATAAAGGTTCGGTTTTGATGTTCCTTAAAGGAACAGTAACACCAATTTTTTGTAGTGCTTTATTCATCCCAAAACAGCTCTAATAATAGGCTTTTCTTATCTTCAGCTTGAATTTGACTTTCAAAGTAACTCATAACAGAAAAGCAAAAAGGAGACAGCTTAATTATTTACTCACATCTTTTCCCCTAAAGCTGTCTGAAGGAATATAAACATAAATTTAAGCTGTACAAAGCTCTGGTTCATTACACAGAGGAATTCAAGCTGTGTTTTCACCTTTCTCCTATGGGGCATTTTGCATGTCAAATTCAAGCTGAAGATTTGAAAAAAGCCAAGGGATAGTAAGCTTTATCTATCATTATAACTATTATGGGGGGGAAATAAGAATTAAAAATGTGGTGTTACTGGTTGTTTAAGTTCAGAAGCAATCACCTAGTAAAGGAACAGTGACACCAATACTTTTAAACAATGATTTTGCATCAAAACCCTTTTACATGCCAGTCACATTCCTACTACACATTTCAATCTGTTCAGGGATAAATATATCTGTAAAATTTGTCACATATATTAATAACGGGCGATTGGGCTCCAGCCTGGAATTCTGGCATCATGTATATGTCTGCATTGCCCGGTAGGTGTTTCAATATGTGCAAACAATATGATGTCAACAGCTGCACCAAAAGGCCAGCATGTTGAGAACGCAATAAAGTAGGTACTCCCTTTCCGATTTTTGCTGTAAAGTAGCTGATGCTTCCAGTTCAGAAGTGAACTTCAGATACACACACTTTCCGGAAGTGGACAGAGATGCCCAGAAAAGAACCACAAACAGTTCTCCTCACTTATCTGTATTTGGGATCCACTGTAAAACAATATATATAAATATATATATATATATATATATATATACACAAACTCAAAAGATTCCAGCGCACTCCGTTCACAGACTTCACAGACCCAGGTGCTACCAATTAAGGCTCAAATACAAAATTTCTTGAGAAAGGTCTTAGATAGAGACCGAAACGTCGACCAGTTTCTTTTAAATGTAATCAATAAAATATTACGTTTTAATTATACTTTAAATCCCAGTTTGCACCTCTACTTTCGGATTTTATATATATATATATATATATATATATATATATATATATATATATTAGCCTAGGTCATATTGACCATCTACAGAGATAGCAAGATACTCAAAATAGGAGACTGTTTAAACAGCTTGGTACCTCTGGGCTCATAATAAGTCAAGTGCAAATTGTACAGAATGTCCTTATCCTTTATTGGGGGTGTCCATTAGTTTAAGTAGCAGGTATCTAGTAAATATGCATATACAACCTGATACTGCACCTCAACCTGCTGTTGTTTAGGCAGGGCCATCAGTGGATAGGTAGGTTTTGCTAAGACAAAAGTTTAAACATGATATAAACTCGCAATAAATAAAATTATTGTTCCCAAAGTTTAGGGGCCTAGCAATCTTGCTTTAGGACCTAATAACTAGCCATCCCAGTGCTGAAAAGTTCATGTAGTAGATAATTCAGTAAATAGATCCTAATATAAACAGCTGATGTTACTCTATAAAAAAGCAGCACATGGTACTATTTATTAAGATGTGTATTTATTTTATGTCAGACTGACACCAAAAACTCTACTATTTTATACAACCTCAGAAATTACAACCCATACTAGTAAATTGGACAAATTCGGGCAGCAAGACATTCTAGTTTGAAAAGTAGAGTAAAAAACATATTTATAAAGGTCATTTGCTGCCACATTTACTTTGATGGTAAAGTATAAAGTGGTGTAAACTAATGGGTAATGTTTGCAATTAGTCTGACAAAAAAATACTAAATAGTTTGATTATTTGTATAGTGTTTGGAGGACAACAATTTAGCTTCTTTAAGCATATACCAAGCAATTATAGTAATGAGTTACACGATTTTCTTGGATTGTAGGAAGACAGGATGGAGACAGCTGCCGCACTCTTTGGTGGGATGGAAGCTGGTTGGTTAAAACCACTTATTGGGCCTGAATATCCTCTAGAAAAAGCATCACATGCTCATGAAGACATTATACAAAGCAGTGGAGCCACTGGCAAGATGGTTTTTGTGATCTGAATATCTTTCTGATGTTCACCACATTTTGAGGATAAGCACATAATCATGAATGATGAATGGAAACAAAGTGAGATTTACACATTTCTCTGCATATAAATGTAGAAAATCTAAAAATAATGTTCTCATTGCCCTGAAGGCACACAATATACATAATAATAATTCATGAATGAACAAAAATCAAGCATCCTCTAAACATCTGAATTCCTTTCTAATGAGCCATCTGTCTAGGTTGTGCTTAGTGTACATCCACATGTATATTGTTGAAATGTAATAAATCCCTCTTTAAGAAAGTTTCATTATCTTATTGCTAACAGCTTACAGTACTTACTCAGCATTTACAGACCGCTAACAATTCAGAACTCATCCGTTTTAAAAGAAATAACATTTTTACTGTTTATCTGTAAGCTTCCATGAGCAGCAGAGCACAAAAGTGAAGATAAAAAAACAAAGGAGAGTTGAGGCTAACAAGTGCCTAGATGTACAACTCCAAATGTGAACAGCAAACGGGGTTTGGTTATGGATGGTTCAAAATGAATGCATACGACTACTGCAGCAATTGAGCAGTAAACCAACTGCTTAATTAGCTGCCCCCCCCGATGCAGTCTCAAAGAGCTGTTGCACGTCAATAGGAAGAAAAGTGTCATTAAGTGGTGCTTAATGATAGTTGAACCACAACTCTCTGCCCTTGGTTTTATCGGGCGAAAAAACCCAAATATTGCAAATCCAGGTGAACCTAAGAGATCCTATCCAATGGCTAAACAGTCTGACTGGCCTTCGGGGGGCCCAAAAATTTTTACCATGAAATGTTGATGGTGTGCAAATAAAATCACTTTTGAGCAGTATACCTGCTATTCCTTGTAACTACTACTTTTTGTTTCCAAAAGGTGTAAAATCCCCACCTGCAACAATGTGGTGTTTGTGCGACTCTCTTAACACTACATTTCACTTCGTCGTCTATAGTTACACCACTGTAGCCGAGAGTGTGTTTCTATCAGAGCTGACAAAATGGTTCCAGATTTGAAAAAAGAATCGGCTTGCATATTTCATCAGGCTGATATCCCCGTGTGGTACTAGCCTAATAGTGGGTATTTAAAAAATATTGTTCCCCACAACCTGCATGCAATTTACCAGTGGTATGTGGGTAAATCATGTGTCTGTTATATTGTTAGACGATTTGATTGCAAAGTTGTGTGAACTAAAGGAAAACAACATATGAAATATCCAATTAGCGTGATATTCACTGAATGCAATTAGCTGTGAGCGTAAATACAAAGCGCTAAGGGAACAATGGAAGTACCACTTCCGCAAGGGCTCCCTCATCTATGCTCCCTGAACTTTGCATCCTGCACGCTATGCATCTGCAGGCCAAACAATGATATTGGTGATAGGTGCAGATTGCAAACAGCATCAAAAGTGTCTTGAGTAGGGTTGCCACTAGTGAAGGGGCGAAACAGACGCCCGAAAATTTTTGCCAGGCAAATTTTTGCTCCCGTTTCGCAAATGTATTTGCCGGTGGGAATTCCCAGAAAATTCGCCCCAGGCAAATAAATTTGCCCATCACCAGTTCCAACCTTTTCATTCGCTTTAGTCCCAGCGGGGGGTGGTGGGCAAAGTCGGGGCTGGAGTTAGTGACATCAGAGATGGAGCATTGATGGTCTGTGGGCAGGTACATGACATTACAGTGATCAGTTATTAGCTGATTTACGAACCTTTTTTGTTAAAGTTGTGTCTGGATTTTCTAATTTGGAAACCTGGGCAGGAAATTTTCACCTGTCATGGTGAAAATTGGACAGTTGGCAAGCCTAGTGTTGATTTCTGTTTTGTGATCGGGCTTTACAAAAAATGAATAGTAAAAAAATAAGAGGCTTTGTTAAGCAACTTGCCAGGGAAAACAAGACAATGCCATTAAAAACAATGATTCATTTGGGAATATTATTTCATAGTATTTAATACCGAGGTCTCAGAACAAATAAAAAAAAATACCAACAAATTAAAGTATGCCCGTTCAAATTATTGTCAGTCGTTTTCTCTACTTGTTTCAATTACCCTGCCAGACTGCCTGTAGTAATTAAGGCAATAGCAATGTGAGCCATTACTGCTGAACGGATAGGACAGAGTCATTTTCTCAAGCTCTAGAAACCTGCAGAGGCTTCTAACTGGATGCTAATGCTTGCACGTCTATACAGCACTGTAAAGGTTACATTGTTGCCTGTGGCTACTGCAGCTCCAAGGAAACACAAGCATATCAATGACAGTGCTGAGCACGGTGCTGGGATTCCTCCTGTTCATTGGACAGATAACAATGAAGAGTAGAATAAAGGTTTCTTTTCAATACTATTGGCTGTTAAGTCCCATAGCCCGCCCTTCGGCATGCATCTTTATGTGACTGACCCTAGCAACGGGGCTGTCATCATTACTGCACTAAGCTGAGATATAAAGGCTTGGATCCTGGCAATAACACAGTTGCCTGATGATTAGCAATATTGAACTATATATAGCAGGAGGAGAGGCAAGCTAGACACTGCTGTTGTTTCTCCTGTGCACGCTGTATGTTTTCCTAATACATACCACTCTGCAGGTCTGAAGAGCCAACCTGCAAAGATGAGCCACCCATATGTCGGGTAAGTGACTAATGCCCAGGCTGCCACCATGGAAGTTTTCTCCATTTCTCATATAAAATGCTTAGGTGACTATGCCCTGCTACCGGTAGCCATTGATTTGCAAAACTTTATATTCTGCTGACAAGTGACCAGCTACCTCTCAGAAACAGATAAAAGAAATACACTAGAGATAAACAAGTTAACTCTTTAATTTCTAGAAATTTTTAACTACAGGGATTGCAACTTCTAGTGATATGCTTCCCAGCATCCCTTTCAATGAATCAGGTGGTGTAGGTACGCTGGGATTTGTAGTTTTACAAGACCTGCTGTGCAAATGGCTACCTACTCTATACCGAACCACTTGTAACGCAGTACTAGGTTAAGGCAGCAACCTTTTTTGCCTTGCAGCATCACAGAGCTGTACCTCTATGAATATGCTGGAGGGATGTGAGAGTTGTACTTGGCAACATTTGGATTGCCTTAGGGGAGCTTATAACTAATCTTAAGCATATACTTGTGTGCTCCGTTATTTTTTGAGGATCTAAAAGTGGGCATATTTTTCACTTCCTGGTTTATGCTACAAAATAAATATATAGCATAAACATAGTGACGCACTTCATATTTCCTATAATTTGCTTCTCTATGTCTTGTATTTGAATAAATGGAGAAATACCAAACTTATTAGTCATATTTATTAAAACACACAATTTGCTTTGTTTTCACCCTTTGATAACCTGTGCCCCTACACATTCTGCACAGTCTATGCCCTTAAAACTCTAATATAAGTGAATAGAGAGCTGTAAATATTCCCTCTAGTGAACTGCAGCAAACTCTATATTTACCCTTTGGTTAATAAGCCCCTGAATGTCTGTGGGTACAAACTCCAAGGTAGTCAATTGTTTTAGTTTGCCCAGGGTTTTACTGAGAAATAACTAGGAAGCAACCGCACATTTTTGTTGCACTGCTTATTTTGGAGTTGGGCGTTTATAATCAATACAGTAACTACAGATCGCAAAAAAAAGGTCCTAAATGAAGACTAATTGTTTTGATGTATTTTTGACTTGCAGTAGAAAATTGTGCATCACTGAAACTTATATTGTCCATGAATCAGAAATGCAGTGTTGTTGAATTATTAATGGTAAAAGACTCCCTGTCCCTCTCATAGCCTGAGTGTCATTGCCTGCCTAGGGCATATAGCATCTGATCTAAACTAACACACACAAAGTAACCATGTTGGTGTAACTTTCTGTTGATTCATCATGTTAAAAGGCAGTCAGAGTCCTTAACATTAAAACTACAGGGATCATTTAAGAAGAGCCTGGACACAAGTGCTAGAACACTAAGGAGTTGAAAAATCACAGCTTTAGTGCTCATTCAGAGTATTAGCTTATGGGGTCTTGCTGTCATATGCACCCTGGATTAAAAATTCAATACAAGGTGCAACCATGGCAGGCACCAGGCTTTCCTACCCTTTCCACCTGACATAGCAAAGGCAATAATTACATGATTCTTCTCACACTATACCCACCAGCTCTCCTTAACATGCATTGATGTCTAAATGATTCTCAAGGTTGGAGATAAGTAAGGGATGGGAGAGGGAATGTGCCTTTCATGACCTCCCCTCCATGAATACAGTGCTGAACACAGTGGGACTCATTTATAAGCACAAACTTGCACCTGGGCAGTAGCTCATAACAACAAATCAGTAATTAGAGTTTTTCAACCAGCTACAGGGTGAGCAGTGAAAGAACCAATTGGATTGGTTGCCCAGGTACAAATTTGGCCAGTAATTATAAATGAGCCCTCATTAAGGGTTGTATTTATGGAGTAAGTTGCACCTTGCCACAGTAAATTATCCCTTACATCAGTCCATGAAGGAGAAATAAATCGGACTACTATGAAAATACATTTTTATTGTATTGTAAATGGGAACTAGTAAATCAGGAACTGAAAATGCCAGTATTATTTTGTTGTACCTGCAGTTATGACTTATTCTTCACCAACAAACTTTCAGGCCAGTTAGGGTGAGCTTTTTGGAGAATGATCTTCGTTCAGCTAAAGAGGGGATATAAACTAAAACGTTCGCCTTCTGTGTGTCTGTGCAGGTTTCTTGCAACACACACTCACAAACAGGCATTTTCATTGTTTGAAACTGGACCTAATGTGGTTATGGATAGATTGATAGATGGTAGGAACATTATGATGATGAGAGAGAGAGAGAGAGGAGATTTTGAGTATTTTGCTGCTCAGGCTCTGTGACAGGCTTGTAGTGCTGCACAATGATGTATGATAAAGCAATTTGCACCTGTTGCTTGGCAGTGATTTCTATTCATAGTGAACACAGAGCAATTTTGAGAATATTTGTCCCCCTCCCATCTCTACAAAACATTCAGGCAAAAACACCTGAAATTGCTTTGTATGCCATTACACTTACGTTGTAAAATCTAAGCTCTAATGAATAGGGTACACTTTATCTCCTGTGTGGTTCTGCATTTGTATGCAATCTGTGTGTTTGCTGCATTACGCTCTTCTATTGTGCATTAATCACTCAAATGCACTGGCTGACATTGTGTATTGGTGGATATAATTTTAAAAACCTGCATGATCTAAGGAGCAACCAATTTGAACAATGCATAGCTATAGGTTGGATTAGTTGCCCAGCATGCACGTACTAGTTAGTAAGTATTTGACTTTTTTACATGTAGTACTGTAAGTGGTTAGCACTTATTAAAGAGATTTTTTTGGTGTGGCTGCCATTGTGTCCACATAGTATTGGCACCCAATGTAGTACTACTTTTCCCAGTGCCCTGCGCCGATCAGTCTGCATGTTAAACCCCCACTGCTTAATGAATACTATTCTTTTAATTAGGCTGGCCCACAACTATAGTGAGGCGCTGCTGCCTACCCCTAGTTCCATATGTATCATAAAATCTTTTTTTAAATGTTTATCTAGTACAGAAAGGTATACAGCAATTAGGAATGTGTGCTAATATTGTGTCTTTGCTAAGCTAAAGTTTCAGTAAATGTAATCAAATTTTCACCACTTCTAATAAATGTTTAATTACATTAGGTTTGCTTAGACTACTATCCTAAGCTCTCCCACCAGAGGTTTTTACCCAACTCTTGAACTTTTCTTTTCTGTAGGGACCCCCCCACCTCCTTAAATGTGCTGTGCCACTGGCTCATCAGTTAGGTTATTTTACACTAATAACTAAAATTTTTATAGCAATATATGTGAATGTTCTTATCCAGAGGTTCCTCAGCTTCAGTATTGTCCTGGTTAGAGTGTCCAAAGTGGTGCAATGTAAGGTCCAGCCTGTAGGCAAGTTAGGGTTATGTCTAACCTCATTACTACACAAGCTGTGCCAGAACTCATATATCTACACACCACTTGCAGCTTGCTGCAACACAGGCTGGAAACTGTGTGTCATTTATTGCTTGATCCTATTCCAAGCAATAATAGCTCCAGATAATACAGTAAGAAATTTGTCCCCACGTAAAAATGATCCAGATAAACTGAATGTCATGCTCTTTTAGCAATTTTGACTGATGAGATCCACTAAAGCTGATCTCCAGTAGTTTCTGCTGGTTCTTTATTCACAAGACCAAAATTATACAATCTGGCACATGGCCTGTTTTACATTTAAATTTGATTTCTGTGTGCACATAACGCAGGTCATATGGTAGAAGAGTCTAATATTTTTGGTAGAGAACTTGAAATACTTTTGAAAGGGAATTCAGCACAAGACAGCTACTTTAGTTCTAACCACCTTCTATTCTTAACTAACTCATTACATCTGTGCGCAGAAAGCTGACTGAAAGAATGCAAGAATAAAAATTATATTTGAGTAACATCAGGAAAACATAAGAGGGCTTATTTACTTAGCATGGGGTGGCAAAAAAATCAGGTGCAAACTGCCATGGTATAGGGCTTTCAAATGTACTGCAAAATGGAAAGGCACATAGGTATCTCCTATCCATGCATTGAAATCCCCTACTAGTAGTGCACTTATTTTATGCTCTCCTTAGCACTTGCCACAGGATTTCATAAATGACCCCTAAGATCTTCACAGCATTTAGTTTCAACTTTGGCTCAGTTACTGCATATTTCAAACCACAAACTACAGATATATCATACTTTATATTGCTGATCTATGTTGTGACTGTGTGTGCCAAATTCATCTGTATAATGCTTATAATTTACAATCTCCACCTATGGGTTGATTATGTAAAACCTGTTTTAATATAAATCAGGAATGTTATAGAGGTAACTGAGTGAAAACATCAAGTTATTGTCTGATTGCTGATTCCACTATTGGAAAGTGGAGTATTTTTTTAAACTGTAGGGCTAGAGGGAAAACATTTCTTCCCTATTTTTGTAAGCAAAGCTGTAAAAGCCCAGTGTGCAATGTGCAGAGACAAAGCATTTAGCTAACTGTGGTACAACAGCTATGAAAGTGTTGGAACAATACCTGTTGATATTTTTGAAACGGCTAAAAATAGAAAATTAAATTCTAGAAGTTTTTAAAGAACACCCTGAGCAACTTTAATTTACCTTTTTATGTAGATCATATTTAAGAGGTTCACGGAGAACAACATTTTTTTTAAACTTAATTTGCTGGTAAAATTATTCCCCCTCCATCTTCCCAGCTGTGCATGTTGGACTCATTGTTATGCTAGCTACATGCTCTTTTCTCCTTCTCCATTAGTAAAATGCATAATTGCTAATGATGGAGTGCTGAACATGAGAGCTTGGCTGAGTTACATCAGGTAATTCCATCTCTGTAAGCAAATTGAGATTTAGCCTTTAATGTTCCCATGGGTGAGATGCGTGATGAAGAGATTATTTGTGTGGCAGCTGTACCTGTTGGTTCACTGGTAACAAAAAGTAATCATGGAACATTTTCCTTGCCCTTCAGTTTCATTTTTGTTAACAGATTTTAGAATAAATGCTATGAAGAACAAGCCCTAATAAATACACTTGAATAAAAACAAAAAAAACAAAAAATTAACGTAGGGGCTCAAGGTAACATTGTGCCTAGATGGCTGGTTAGCAGTCATTTTGGCCTGCATATACCAATAGTGACTAAATTAATTTTACAGGAGTTAGAAAAATCAGGCTTCTATGTTAAATTTATGTCGCATGTATATGTAAATAGATTTTCTTCCTTTCCATTGAACATTTTGTCTACTACACATATCCAAGCAGTGCAAGAAAGGTGTTGGGAGTAAAATTACCTCAAGTAAAACTATAAATCTATATATGCATCAGGGGATGAATATGCAAGAACTGGTTGTTAGAATGGTGCTGACTTTTTCCAGGGAAGCTAATTAGGATTCCTTAAGGGCTTTACTATTTCACAGTGCGTAGTTTATTGCCATTCCCCAGTTACCCAATTGGTGCTAAGGCCTGCTATCCCCAATACATCACAGATGTCTATGCAAGATATAGAAGTCATCCTGGTTCAGCATTTCTCTTATAAGACATGGCAGTTACTACTTACAGCTGTGACATGAGGCAGAATTAGCAATAATTCATATATAATACATAAAATTGTGTATTATAATAAAAAAAGTACCCCATGTTGCAAAATATGAGGATATCAAAAGTTATTATTCACTATATACTAGATGAAAAAGAATGATAATCTATTTGGACATTTTCTATGTTATGCATATCACACTGTATCCAAAGTAAGGATTCTATACCAATGCTACTTTTGAGGGCAAATTTACTCAAAAGCGAAGCACTTTTTTGTGGCGAAAATTTGCCAAAATGATAATTCACAGGGACATTGCCTATTTACTAAAAGGCAAGCAAGACACTTTGCTAGTGAAAAAGAACTAGAGAAGTTTCGTTCCGTTTCGCCAGTTGAATGGTCTGTAAACTTATCAGAGTGTGAAGTTTTCAATATGTTACCCATTTTGCCAAAGATGAAGTTACATCCTCATCATTATTATGTCAGTAACATCATATCCTGTGTTCCACGAAAGTCATAAAAAAAAATATGTACAAGATTTACACGTTGTAACTAATTCCACATTTGTTTTAGGGTGGGCTCATGTCTAGGACAATACAAAATCTCTTTTGTCTTTATTTTGCTATCTTGGAGATTTTTTATAAGAAGCAGCCACTTCCAGAAATTTCACCAACTTCACTAATAAATACATACCTATGACCTTTATATACCCACCATATTTAAATTGACATAAGTGTAAGTATGTTAATGAAGTTTCACTAGGAAGTAAATAATGCTAGAGAAAATTTGCTAAGAAACTTTTGCTCTGGTGAAAGTATGCCAGCATTGTGTAAGCACGATGAAATTTTGCATTCTGATAAATATGTGTATTCGCCAAAAATGAGGTCTGATATAGTTGCATGAAGTATGCCAAAGTTTCCAGACGTGAACATTCATAGGTAAGTAAATTTGCCCCTTTGTGTTTACGTGTTTACCTAGACGCTGGACAAACACACACATAGATGGAAACATGAGAAATGCAATACAAAGAAAGACACTGAAATATGCAAGTTTCTGTCACTTGATTCCGATACTTAATGTAGGGTTTGCTCATCAGAGTTAAATCATAGTATTGGTATTATTTTACACCACCACAATGCCTGAGTCACAACCTGACAACAGAGTAACTGAAGGAAGGAGGGTATCATGAGCAAAGTCAGAGAGAAGTAAAGAGCATTGTTCAGAGATAGTACAAGATCTCCTTGGAAAAGCTAGAAATGAAACCCAACTCCAACTCACATAGTGTAGAGAGGAAAAGTCAGCCATTGCTGTGTACTGAATGCAAATTTTTCTTTAATATATTTCTATGTTTAAGAAACATAAAGTCACTCTGTGATAAGACATTGTACTTAAGTCTTCTACGCTAGCAAAAAATGTTAAACAAAACAAGACTATTATTTTAGAAACTTTTTGCCATGCCTCCCCCCCCCTATATTATAACTAGGTTACAGACTGTAAACATTAGTGTTTCTCACTGAATTCTCACTCAAACTCTGACCTGCAAGCTGGACTTCTAAGAGTATCTAGGAGAATAAATAGGCATTTTACTTAAAATCACTCTAACTGTTCTTCAGGCTTGGCCACAGCTTACATTCTGATTCCTCCAGTGGTGCCAGAAGTTTGGAAACTTGGTGCTTCGCATTGCAGAAAAATCATGAAAATCCTAGGCCCAAAGCATTCCAGATATGTTGTTCATACGTATGCAGTGTTTAATCTCCACAATATATACCATGGGGTTAGTAAAAATCCTCCTTATATTATATATATATATATATATATATATATATAAACACACGCACATATATATACATATATATCCACCAACTCCTTACATGGCCAGTATAATGTTCCCTTAAAGCTGGAACTTGACAATACACCCAGTTGCTTCCTTCGGGAGCAATTATAGAGCTTACAGTCCAAGTACTCAGAAATACCCCCTTGAACCCCCTTCTCCCCCTTATATGAGAGACTGATACTGAAGCAATGGAATGGTCATTGAAAATGCCCCTCCTGTATGAAACATGTCAAAACAAAATGCAAGAACAAAATAAACAGACCTTAGACTGGTGCCATTAGCTCTAAACAATGAATACAGTAATTCTTTTCAGGAAGCAGTAATCTTGTGTTATGTGTGTTTTAGCTGGTGCTTTGGATGTAATATTGAACAAAGATAACGCTTTCACAAAGAACATATTAATCATACTTCGTTTATAGCTTTTCTTTCCTTATTGAATCCATACAGTTTAAATATCTTGAGCAATTATTCACAGCTTGCAAACAAGTGCTAAGGAAACAGCACACTGTTGCTATAACACCATTTAATCACTAAGTAAACTTTATTGCAAGACACAAATATTTTTTTATCTCATCTGGTTCTCTGTTTTACATGGCACATGTTTCTGAAATTTACATGGTTAAATAGGTATAATTTGGAAAAAACTCATAAGGTATGCTATAATATATTTGCTGCTGCTACTGAGTTCAGTTCAGAGTCCTTTTATTTAAAAATGTGATGCACAAACTTGCATCTTGGGCTGATTTATCAACATTATCATTATTTTTTTTTGTTTGACAGAATCAAATAAAAATTGTGTATTGGAGGAAAATAAACACTTTAGAAATAAACTGTAATGCTAAACTTCACCATCTAAATTAAACTTCACCATCTAAAACATCTAAAAGCTGTTGAGGTCATGTAGAAGTCAATGGGAGCTGTCCTCTGCTAAAAGAAAATTCCAAAAATGAGGATTTTTAGGTTTTCATTCTCATATTTGTCCCACGTTTTTTTGTTCACTCTATTCTGATTTTTTTAATAATTGGGCATGCTTTTTTAAAATGTGAATTCAGTCAAGGTTGAAAGAAAACCTCTAAAACTAAATAAATCCTGAATTTTGAAAAATAACTCCCTTTAAGTGTAAGGCCAATACTCTACGTTAATAGGTTAATTACAGTTGGCTTCCTGTTAACTTCTACAGCACCTTGAAAGGCTTTATGGAAATACCATAAAATTAGCAAATTATGACTTTCCACAATCTTTCACAGTCACAACCATGATTTTGCTATGATTGGGCTATGATTCAGTGTCCCTTAGTGTATGATTTTAAGGCTATAGTAAAATGAGTGGCACCATTACTCTAACTTGTAGCTATTCCACAATATTTGCTCTGATGAGAACTCTTATTTTCAGGGGATGAGTCCTTGCAATAGTGTAGAGGCAGGGTGTAATATACTTTAATCAGCAATATAAATAAAGAATGGGTGCCACTGGTTCTTGGAATTTAACCATAGAACTTATTTATCAAAGAACATAATCCACATAGGAGTTCAATTAGATATAAGCAGGAGCATAGAACAGCAGTGTATAGGAATATACTCACAGCACCAATACTCACAGAAAATACACAGTACAGAAGTACTCAGTTTTCAGCCTTTTCCTTAAGTGGGGCTAACTGACACTTAGGGGCACATTTACTAAAGGTTGAAGTGAAAATTGGAATAAAATTAAAATTTTTTAAATTTAAATTTCAAAGTAATTTTAGCCTACTTTGACTATCGCATAGCCCAAAATTCGATTCGAATTGAAAAAAATTCTAAAATTCAAATTTTCAATTTCGAAGTATTTGCCCGTTAAAAATAATTCGACTTCGACTATTCGACAGCTTAAATCTACCGAATTGGCATTTTAGCCTATAGGGGACCTCATAGAATCTGTCCTGAAAATTTTTCTAAGTTCCAAGAATTCAAAGGATTTTACAGAGAATCATTCGATCGAAACAAACTATTTTTTATACGATCGAAAATGGACCTATTTAATCGAAATAGGTAAATTTTCGATAAGAGCAGCCTGTATTTGACCATCATTATAGTTTAGTATAGATTGTATCATGAAAAATGTTTCTTCTTTCTTTCTCTTGCAGACCTTTGTCCGCATACAACAGTCTCACTGACAAACACCTGACAGGGTATTTCAACAATACTAGAATAAGAAGACACCTTCAAAGAGCTGGGCTGGTATGATTCTGCTTCTAATTCAACTTATTGTGCATATATTCTACAGATCAAGCCCTGTTATAAATGTGTTTGATTGGGGGGTAGTCAAAGGGTAATAATCAAAATATGAGATAATTAACAAACAAATTTAACTTCTTATTTTTTTTACCATATACCTTGACTCTTTATGCTTTAGCCATTCTTATTCCAGTTTTTACTTTTGTTTGAGAAGTGATAAAGCAGTTGTTATCTCAGAATTCAGAACTACACAGAGGTTTATGGCACGATCCAATGCGCAGCAACTAAAGGCCTGCGACAAATCGAAAAATGGTAAAAAATATAAATGCTGTATGAAGTCACATCGTTCATCCGACACGACATGACTATTGGTTGCAGACACAGCGTTTGCATCTGAGAGTCGTGTTGTGTCGAATAAACACTGCAACTTCATCCAACATTTGTATTTCTTACCTTATTTCAGTTGCATCTGATTTATCACAGGCATTTTGTGGCAGCTTGTCTGATCTCTCCAAAAAACGTCCATATAGTTCTACCCTAATATAGCAGTCCATATTGGTTTCAATAAGAAATCAACCCTTTTTCTAAATTGTTGATTGATGGCTATGGGCAACTACTGTGGTGCAATTTAATGTTCTAATCATGCCCAATATCTCATGAAAATACCTTCAGATAAATTTAATAAAAGTTCAATTTTACCCCAAATTTCAAATATAATAATTTATGTTTATAAAAGAGAGGAGTGTTTGTAGGGGTTGTTAATGTTTCACTTAATATGGCATTCATACTTCAATTTACAGATAACAAGAAGTGGAAGAATATTAACTGAAAAAGAATACAAAATAAATTCTATGAGACGTGACCATCAGAAATATATCAGACAATGCCTTGCCCAAGCCATATTCCAGAAGGTCATTGATATGGAGGTAGGATGTAAATGTTTTCCCCAGTATTTCCTGCAAATTATAATTTTTTAAAATTATTATTATTTATTAATTAATAGCAGGAGCTGTCACATTTGAATCAGACATTCATCATACTGGCACTAACTGACATATGTAAAAGTATGCTGCTACAGATAAGTCTGTTACATCCTTCTGGTGAGTAACAAAGGTTCCCAAAGGTATAACAGGCAAAGGCAGGCTCTGGGTAATCCCAAAACTTTGCATTTCTCTGCATTTTATATCTGAATAAATGTGTTAATCCCCTATACAGCATAGTTGAACTACTGTTCTGTTGCCCTTTCCATACTTGTGTTTGGGATCACTGCTGGAGTTCAGTCCATTAACAATATCTGCTGCCTTACTTCATACAGGTATAGAATCCATTATCCAGAAACCTGTTATCCAGATTGCTCTGAATTATGGAAAAGCTGTCTCCCATAGACTTAATTATAAAGAAAGAATTCCACTTTTTTAAAAACTGATTTCCTTTTTCTCTGTAGTAATGAAACGGTACTTTGTACTTGATCTCAATTAAGATATAATAAAAATTGGAAGCAATCCTATTGGATTTAATTAATGTTTAAATGATTTTTAGTAGACTTAAGGTAAGGAGATCCAAATTACAGAATGATGACTTATCCTGAAAATCCCAGGTCCTGAGCATTCTGGAACAGGCCCCATAGCTGTAATGGCATGGTATAGAGAATCTGCACCAAAGGCAAGTAGTAGATAGTTTATGTAATGACTTGTTTTAATTTAATAACAATAAATAGCATTGTTTGTCTGGTGGCCATAACAGATTCTTTAAATGTAAATAATCCTTAGTGAATCATGAATGTTACTGCTGCATTGCAGTTTCTGGGTCTTCAGTTTGACTCTAGCGTGGGAATGTAGCATTATCTATATCACACACAGTGCTTACAGAAAAGCTAATGGCAGATCATCATCAATTTGGAATAATATAAATCGCTTTGTGACTTTTATTAATGCATGTGCAGTGACATGAAATGTAGAGGAGCATTTGCAAAGCTTGCACTCTTCTTTTGTCCTATGCTGTATATGTCAACTGGCTCATATCCAGTACACGGTCAATTTACCTTGCATACTAAAGTTATTTTTACCTTTTATTTATAAAGTGCCAACATATTGTACAGCACTGTATAGAGATTATACATCATTCACTACTCTAGTGGAGCTTACAACTAAGGTCTCTGTCACATTCACTTGGGCCATTTTTATCAGGAGCCAGTTAACCTGCATGTATGTGAAAAGAAAACCACACCTGCAAAAGAAAAACATACAAACATCCCAGATAGTGCCCTGGCTAGATCCCAGTTCTGATGAAAATAATGGCTCTTTGTTGCCAATGCTATATTCATGAGGAACAGGAGAGTGAGGGCATTTAAAATGTGTCTAACTAGCTGCTCATCATGCCAGGTGCAACCCCTCTAAGATGTTAAAATGTGCTACATTAGCTGCTATATTACAGTTGAATCAGAGGAATGTCAGTTGTAATAACTGACTAACAAATCTCCGGAGCATGCTCATTAGGGCTGAAATGAAGAAATGTATCAAATAGTACATCAAATTTGAACAAAAAATTCCTTAAAACAAAAATAGAAAGCAATTAAAAAACTTAGTTTCCAGGGAATAATTTGAAACATAAAAGGTTGAAAAAGGACACACACCCATCAAATTCAACCTTTAACGTCCATATAAAACCTACCTAACTGCTAGTTGATCCAGAGGAAGGGCAAAAAAACATCCAAAGACTCTCTAATTTGCCTTTGAGGGGAAGAAAAAAATCCTTTCTGACTCCAAAATGTCAATGGGACCAGTCCCTGGATCAACTTGTACTATGATCTATCTCCCATAACCCTATATTCCCTCCCTTGCTCAAAAGTATCATTGTGTTTTTCTTATAGGTATTCCAGTTTCTTAATCTCTTGATGTTTTTATTTAATCTCTAACAGCAAACAGTCAAATTGATCAATTTGACATATGAATTACTTCTGCTGTTTACATGTAAAATGTTTTAATTTATGTAAAGTTCTCAAGTCCCTGTATGAAAGCATGGTGATAAGAATAAACAAGAAAATCCTACATCCCTGTATAAAAGAATTACAGCACGTCAGCTGCAAGGTTGATACTAAAATCACAGTCAGTACCTGAAATTAAAATTCTAATTGTGCATTATTTGCAAATTTTAATTTGTCAACTTCTCTCCTGTAACCTGTGGGGTTAAAGCATGCTTGCTCTAATTTCATATGTGTCTGTCTACCAACGTTCCCCTTAATGCATATTAATGCTTGTTTCATAAATGTGTACCTAGATAGGTCACTGCCAAGTAGTTTTGTCTCATAGATTTAAACACTATTCAATTTGTTATACTGCACAATGTGTTGCTAAGGCAATTGCTGCTATAGTAACCTGATGATCATCCTTCTGCACAGAGCTTATTTTAACAGTTTACAGAAATAATCAAGTTCTTCATGCACCGACACTCTAGGAATAGAAATAATTTCTTTTTTGTCAGCTTTAATAATAATAAAATGAGGTATATGTTGTACATGGAGGTTTGTCATCATGCCTCAGCAAAACGCCAAGAAACATTAGCATTTAATACACCTGAGCATATTGCTTTAGGCATTAGTAACTACAAAATCCATGTTAAGAATAGGGTTCAATTTTGCAGCTGGGCCACCTTTCTTTTGCAATTAATATACAGTACAGAGTCTCATCTAGATCAGCAGTATCATTATAGTATTCACATCATCAAGGAGTGTCTCAATAACATGTTTAATTATCAATACCAAGGCAGCATATTTAAATTGGCTAAAGCACTTGACTAGGGCCCTTTGAGATGGGAGAGGGATAACCAGGGAGTCTGACTGGAGGGTCAGAGGCCCATCGGGGCTTCCGCCACAGAGCCCCTTTTCCATTCCTAGCCCCCCTGCCTCTGCTGCAACCTCACTACAGCCCCTCTGCTGCAACCTCACTACAGCCTCCCTGCCTTATTTGAAACCCCCCTGAGGGCTCCCGTACATGCCTGTCATGTAGTTAGGGTTGTGATTGGGGCCGGGGGGGGGGTCTGTGGGTTTCACCAGTCCAGTCTGACCCTGCGGAAAACTCTCAGCCTTCCTCTGCAATACATTTTGAGTGTGAGTGCGTTTCATTCTCCCCCTGAGAAGTACTTAAAATACTACTGAAAAGGCTTTAGAAAGAAATGTAGATGCTCCATTTAGTAAGGTTGTTCCTTCTAAAACTTGTATAGGCAGTGACACTACTGTGTGAATGCTATAGGAACCGTAGTCTGCAAGCTTCATTGGGTCAGGGAATGATGTATAATCTCTGTAAAGCACTGTGTAAAGTCAAGTTTCTAAGATGACTTTTTTTAAATTTGAATTTGCTTTTACTAACTATGTGGAGGTGGCAGTCATATATATTGGGTGCCTTCATGGTGGAGCCCAACTTTGATTTTATAAGAACCCTATTCTATCTCATCTGTCAGACTGATTGTTTATTCTCTTTGTAGAGTTTAATAATGATTCGTCTTTCATCAAAGAAAGTCACTTAGCAAGGCTCTTCTATTATGTGTGTGGGGTGGAAATGATTATCCCGTTATCACAAATGCATGAGCATTTATCCAGCTCTTAGAATGTCTGTCAAAGCCTTATGTTTCTGAAAGAAATGACACCATCACAGTTTTCATGTATTTAAAATACATGGTAGGTTTTTACTTGTAATAAGCATAACTGACATTATCTTTTTTTTTTTTAATATATTTTACTTCTTTGGAAATGTAGTTATGTCATTAGTTAACATAATGACTGCAGGATACTATGGGATATCTATGAAATCTGTGTAAAACATTTCAGTGTAATAAATATGAAAGGTGATAGTAAATTGGAGTGGCCCTTTTCTCCAGAGACACATGTGTGAGCCCATGCAGTTTACAATAAATGGGCACCAGTTGTTCTTATAACTGATTTATTTAACAGGGATGGGGAGGGAGGGACAGAGGGCGAGCAGCAGCTGTACAGAGGCCCTCCCAGATTTTAGGTGTTATCCTCAAGGGGAACCCCAAGTCATATTTTTAAACACATAGTCCTTACTTCTGGGTAATAATACACCCAGGAATCTAATCCTGCTCACACATCTCAGTGTATCCTGTGCTGCTTGGATAAATAGCCCTGACTATCTATCACTTCTAGAGTGATCTATTAAAGTGAGTAGTCTATCCTTTCTAGACTTTGCATTGCAAACCCTTCCTACCTGCTCAGGTAAGGGATATAGCAAAAAGGACCCTGAGAATGTTTGCTCAATTTAAATATCATTACATATTGCCACCTAGAGGTGATACATTGACTTATGGAGGGGAGCCTATTGTATAAACTAATGGGCCCTTTAGTGGGCAAACTTGTACAATAAATGGGGAAACTAGTTATCAGTCCCCTACGTATATATTGCAGTTTTAATGCCACACTATTGTAATTCTGTAATGCTGTAGTTCTGTGTAGTTTAATGTAAAATCTGACTTAAAAAGAGGTGTTAAAGGGTAAAATATCACACAAAAAATCAGTGTTGCTTTCATTGCATTTTACATGAGAATGTAACCTGTTAGGAAGGGTGCACTACTTGGTGGACCAGGTTGTTGAAGGAGTTCTTCTGTGCTCAGAATAACAAATACTGAAACATTAGATGTTAGACATAATTTGTATTCCTTCATGTATCCATGTTTTTAGTCTAAAGGAGAACTTATTTATCATAATGTTTATAATATAAGATATATAAGATTATAATGTAATTGTAAACATTATAATATAATTATAAAGATGTTTTGCTGTACTTAACACAACAGCAAGAAATCCTAATTATAAGTGGATCTAAACCACTTGCACATACACTGTGCTTGTATATACCTGCCAGATTCTATATAAGGGTCTAATAGATGTTCCATATTCTGCATTTATTATTTTAGCGCCATCACCAAATTGAAATAAAAAGAAAACTGGAAACATTTGCAAGAAGAGAACGCATCCAAAGAATCAAGGTAAAATACTATCCATGACCTATCAGCATCTGTTTTTGAAATAACTAATGATGCTATACTGATGATGGTTTACTAGTGATTTAATGTTGCATTGAATTTACAAATTTGCCACAAAAATGGAGAGGCTGAACTAGGTAATCACAAAGAGGTAAGAGGTACAGCTCCACCCATTATCAGACTGGGCAATGCTGCTGTTGAATTTCTTGTCTGGACAGACCAGTTGTTATTCAATGGTATTTCAAAACTGTATCATGGAGCTGTTGTTGAGGAATTTTCAAAACATATCATTTTGTGTAAGCTGAGCTTCAGAAACAATTATTCAACATGCAGATCTGTAAAAATAAACATTTGTTTCAGTTCAGTGTTAAATCAGTTATTAATCTAAAATAAATATATATATATTTGCGGCTTCAGCCCTGATGCTGCCCCTCCTCTTCTGCTCCGTGCTTAAAACTTTAGTGGAAAAGTTGTTGTGTGGTTATGCGAGCGTGTATGGGCCTGGGTCAATGTGATTGTATTTGGATTTTTAAAGGAGAGATTATTATAGTCAACAAGTGAGTGTGTTTTTACTTTGCCAGCAGTTTCATGTTTCTGTAACAGTTTTAAAGGAGAACTAAACCCTAAAAACTAAAAATGTCATATTTTATATGCTGAATTTATTGCACCAGCATAAAGTTTTAATATCTCAATAGCAGCCATAATGCAGAACATCAAACTTGCCACAGGGGGTCACCATACTGGAAAATGTCTGCAACACACATGCCCTGAGCAGCTGTTGAGAAGCTAAACAGAAAATAAGTTTTGTCTGTAATATAAGCTACAAGGCTGATTATTGAATTTTGAGGCTAGTTGCACTGGTTTCTGCCATGTAGTAATCATCAGCCTTATATTGTGACATTTCTATTCTATTCTATATGTACTATATATATGTATATTGTGAGTCGGTCCCTAAGCTCAGTAAGTGACATCAGCACAGAGCAGAAGATAGGGAGATGGGGAGCTACTGGGGCCTTTAATGCTAAAAGGCTGTGGTTGCCTTGGACTGGTACAGAAGCACTAAACATAATGTATAACATTTCTAGCCTGGTAGAGACCAGCAGTACAGACTGAGATTTGTAAACACCTGAGCTGCCGTTCCTCTTCACTTGCTGCTTTTCCTATTGTTCAGGCTTACTCTTGCATGTAAGAATTATTAGAAAACTTTAATACAAAATAAAAATGTTAATCACCCCATGAATAATATTACTTAATTTAATTCATAGACATAAATGAATATTATAGACCAGTGACTTTATATCAAAGCTCCAGCCTCTTTTTGCATTGGACAAATACTCTATATACAAAATAATAGGAAGAATCAGGAAGAGTTCTAAAAGGTTTTTAGCCTGCACATATTGCATTTGAATTAAATACAACCTGTGTGGCTCTTCTTAGTGAATTTTGTAGAATCACCCCCGTTTTTGCAAATGATCAGGAAACCTGACTGAAATCACTCACCAACACAAACCACTGCCCCAGTGTCTGACCTTTGAAGTTAAGTGTGTGGGACTCTTAGCATCTGTGCTCAACCAATCATGACTTAGCCCCGCCCTCAACATCCCATGTCACATCCTGACACCAAGAGGACAGAAGCTGTTATGGTGAGTGTCTCACCTCAGTAACACAGGCTGTATAAAGCAGAGGGATGAAACAGAAATGTCTAGCACAGATTAGTTAACATTTACATTAAGGTGGAATTAGTGCAAAATACAAATACTTTTGGATACAAATTTTAAGATATTAGGCCCTCATTGCTTGATCGTTTTATAAAAGGAATACATGATTACGTGTTTGTTAAAGCTTTTTTCTGTATTCAAAATTGCACTTTTTTATTTTCAACAAGACACATTTTTTACAGTACGTTATAAAGGTATCTTATGCCGCTGTGAATCTTCCAACCATGTGTCTGCTATAACCGGCATTTTAAGCAGAGCATGGGCTGAACTACAAGGGTTGCCACCTGGCTGTTTTTTTTACCGGCCTGACCGGTATTTTTGATGGCTGATGCCAAGTGTTATTAATAGGAAAAAAAATATATAGGAAGGCTTGTATTTTTTAACAAAAGGTGGCAACCCTAACTACAAGGGAGCTCCTTGACAGATCGCATGCTTCAAGTCGTATGTAGTTGCATGTGTAACTGATGTTTTGATGTTCAACACAACACGCCTGTCAGAAGGAAATGATTCATGCTGCATCTTCATCCAGCAAAATAAAATTGCAGAAATGTTTATTTCTCATTGAAATGCATTGCCTGTAGAATGCAGAAGCAGGAAAATAAAAAACGACCTTTATATGATCAAATGAATATCGATCGAATGATTGAATTTTACATTACAGCAGTGTTGGGCCAAGGTGCTTTGGCACGAAAGGAGTTTTGGATTTAGACAACAAAACATAAATATGCTGTGCCCTAATAACCATTTTCTTTAACTATGCCCCTTATCCAAAATGGTAGCACACTTGGCAGGTGCCTCAGCTACATACCCTTAGGTCCGGCCCTACATTTCAGCATGAAGGATCACACTTATACAGTATGTCTGATCAACAACCAAATTCTGTCATGTAGATTGGCCCTTAGAGCGGCAGCTAATAACCTAAAGAAGTAAGGGACATATTTATAATGATGTATACATTATAGACAATGTATAGACAGTATACATTTTGGCAAAAATGGTGTAAAAACCTGTTTTAGATATTTCATAAAGCTCTGTCGTGTCATGTGAAATAATGCCTTGCATCATTAGCATTGGTATCTGTGTTTAGTGCTGGCATGTTATCAGTTTATAAATAGCGACTTACCGAGAACGAACCTGTCAGATTATTTACAAAGCGTCAATATATTTTGCAGCATTGTACAATAAATGGGTGCAAGCATTGATCATACAGTTTTACATACATAACAACCAATATCTGATAGTAGATGTAAAGCAGGCACTGCTCAAAAGATTAAGGGATACTCAAGTGGTAGTTACATTTTGATTTCCACAACAAACAGCATCAATCAAAATATTGTGTGTGTCATAGGGGTAAGGCTATCTTACTTTGAAATTTATGAGCCTTACATCTATGAGACACATGTATTTGATTGTAAGCTCTTTTGGGTACAGCCTGCTTTACAGCTTATAGCTTAGAGTTAGTTCCATGAAACCACTTACTAGTCAATACAAAATGAGTTTATATTTCAGGCTGACCATTCAAAGACTGTTGAAGAAGAAACATTTGCTTTATTTTCCCCTCGACCACCAACAGGACCTAGAAGCGTGGTGACTCGCCCGATGATAACACAAAGAGAACTTTCTGACTCCTCAGAATCAGTAAGTATTAAGTATTTCTCTGAAGTTTAGTACCAGTGAACCTTGGTCTTGGTAGGCCCTTTCATTGTTCTGGAGCACAGAGCACAAAGTCATTACTAACTTTTCTAGGTTTTTCTTGTATTTTAATGTATTAACAGCAGTGTGAAAAACAGGAAAATGTTAGTTTAGGACAGGAAAAGGGAAGTTAGGGAAAAGGCAGGAGAATTGAGGATGGTTATTAATAATGTAATACTGGTGGGGGGAGGGTTGTTTCTCTAGAAGAATTTGCAAATGAGAGAGCAAGAGCTAATTGATTCCCCAAAGCAACCATATCATCCAGCATATAATGCTGTCTGTGCTATCCTCTGCAGTCTGTCTGATGGTATCCCTGACCCACATAGAATTAGTCCTGAATGTGTCTTTCTGCAAAATGCCACACTGGTTATCCTGGTATGTCTATGTATACAAGGTTTCCTATAGATTTCACTGAACTGGAATCTAGGAGGCAAACTTTTGAAAAAAGTGCCTTTTGGTGCTAGGCCCTTGTAACACAGATTCTGCATGGGACAGGTGATTTTATTGGGGTTTACCTACTGATAAATTACCATGCTGTGTTGAACAAGAGAAAGTCTAGGAAACTTACTAATGAAAAATATTTTTTATATGTTTCATGCTTACAGAACACTAATGAAAAAAATTAAGAAGGGCCCTATAGTAATATAATAAAAGGTGCAAAGTTTGGTTATAAACCAATGAGATGCTTTCTCTTTAAGGCTACTTCCTAACTGGTTGATAAGTTTTCCAAGACCTTTGTCTCGCTTTGTGCCTTTCATAACAATAACATGTGAAATCAACCTTTAATTGAGAAGGAAATGGATTTTACACTAGGCGTGCCCAAGTGACTACTTTTACCTCCCTGATACCCCCTGCCGGTGCTCCATATCAGCTGAAAAACGCACCAGTCTGTGGTTCTTCTAGTGAGCTCCACGGATTTCCAGCTTTGAGTTCAAATTGCATGCCAAGTAGAGCAAAATAGCTGACTTTTTCGAAGTTCTGCTATCCGCTCTACTGCGCATGTGCAGCCCTGAGAAGACGCGGAATCGTGAAGTTGATCTTTGTGTGGTGCTCACTAGAAGAACCCCAGACTGATGTGATTTTTCGGGTGATAGAAGCACCATCCCAGGGTATCAGGTAGGTAAAAGTAGTCACTTGGGGTGCCTAACATTTAGCACCCCAAAGTGTAAAATCACATTCCTCCTCCTTTAAGTGTATAAGAGTCAACGTGTTTAATTGAAAGAAATCTAGAATATTTTTTGCTTCAAAGGGGCCAATTCACAAAAAGTTATTCCTTAACCCACAGTTTTGCGCGCTATTTAAGAAATTTTTACTATGGAACAATTCCATCATTGCAAGCGTTAATTTTATGGTACTACAAAGCAGTATTCTAATCGCATTGGATTCTTATAGAATAGAATTAATCCTAAAGCATAATTCACAAACATCTTTTAAGCGATAAAAGCAGAAATATTGTGATAATTACTGTTAAATTTAACACTTCCCAGGAGTAGGTGTTACTAAACAACATCAGGTGGATTAATAGGGGAAAATGTATTGAGGGGCTGTAGGGTGTAGTAATATGTGTAATACCTATGGTTAGGTATATTTCCCAATATATTGTGCCTTCTATTGATAATGCTTATATTTACCAATGGCAGCTGCAGCATTATTAACACATTTTTTTAGTTACTGAGTACTTAAAAGGTTTGTAATTAGCCCTAGTTAGGTAGGAGCCCATCCTGTAATACAATGCAAAATAAGATAGTATGCTTTGTTTCCCAACTGATATGTGAATAGGTGGGACACACCCCGAGAAACTATCTGGAGAGGGTCTTTTACATTTCAAAGAGGAACTGTTTGTACAGTTGTTATTGGTAAAATGGACATCTAAAGAAAATATCTGTTTTTTCTGTTTAACTTACCATCAGCCAATTAGAACCATTCCCCATTTGGTTCAATGAAACAGAAACAGTATAACAATGTAGCTAGTTTAAGCTGAGAGTGATGTAGGAAATAGGGGATACAGGAGATAGAAGAGACATATAGGACACATTTTGAAATACGCTCCGTATCATTTGCTGTCTCTGGGCTGGATAACCTGAATAAATCATTTCATCTCTGGGAATCTCGGTTGTATCATTTTACCTGGGAGTGGTAAATTGTAAATACATTTCTAGTGATGGGCAAATCTATCTCATTTCGCTTCCAGTCCATCAAGTTCAACCCCTCCAAAATTTAAACCCAGCATACACACACCCCTCCACTCTTTCACACAAACCATATATGCCCATAGCTATACTAATAGAGTACTGTAGAGTAGCCTTTGGTAGCCTTTGATATTATGTCTGTCCAAAAAAATCATCCAAGCCTCTTTTAAAAGCATCAACAGAATCGGCCATCACAACATCACCCGGCAGTGCATTCCACAACCTCACTGACCTTACCATGAAGAACCACCTACGCTGCTTCAAATGAAAGTCCTTTTCTTCTAGTCTGAAGGGGTGGCCTCTGGTGCAGTGATCCTCTTTATGGGTAAAAAGGTCCCCTGATATTTCTCTATAATGTCCTCTAATGTATTTGTAAAGTGTAATCATGTCACCCCGCAAGCGCCTTTTTTCCATCGAAAACAACCCCAACCTGGACAGTCAACCCTCATAATTTAAGTCTTCTATCCCTCTAACCAGTTTAGTTGCACATCTCTGCATTCTCTCCATCTCATTTATATCCCTCTTAAGGACTGGAGTCCAAAACTACACTGCATACTCCAGATGAGGTCTTACTAGGCATCTATAAAGAGGTATAATTATGTTTTCATCCCTGGAGTTTACGCCCTTTTTTATGCAAGACAGAACTTTATTTGATTTAGTAGTTACAGAATGACACTGCCCAGAATTAGACAACTTGTTTTCTATAAAAACCCCAAGATCCTTCACACTCCCAACACACTGCCATTTAGTGTATAACTTGCATCTATATTATTTTGCCAAAGTGCATTACACATAAAACCATGCTGGCACAAACTCATAGTATTGTTGTTTGCTATGAAGTCCAGTATCCTATCCTTTATTAATCCTTCAAAAAGCTTTTGTACCACCGACATCAGACTAACTGGCCTATAGTTTTGAGGCTGAGAACGGGATCCCTTTTTGAATAGCGGCTCCAGCTATCATGCCAGACCTCAATGAATCTTGAAAAATTAAGTAGAGAGGTTTGGCAATCACAGAGCTAAGCTCGCTAAGCACCCTGGGATGAATCCCATCAGGTCCTGGACCTTTGTTTATCTTTACATGTTCTAGTCTCTTTTGAATTTCATCATGTGTGAATCATGCATCATTAGATGTATTAATAGAATTGGGACTATTAATAAGGAAATAATAAACTTATGGCTTAAAATAATGCACAAAATAACGCATACTATAAAACACTGCACACAAGTCACTGAAAATGAACAAAGAAATAGCTTCTTATGTTAGACAAGTGAACTTTTAGTGAATCAATCGTTAATTCTAAAAATATATGACGCTATGTAATTTTTATGGCATGCTATAAATAATATTCACTTTTTTCTACCTTTTGTCGCTTGGTAGACACTTAAAATTTTATGTTGTACTTAAAATTTTATATTTTAAGTTTATGTTTTAATGGATGTTCTTTCAGGCTATAGGGTAACAAAATATTAAACATTTCAAATGGGAAAAGGACATTATAACATTTAAATTAGAAAGAAAGGTGAACTCACTGGGGGTGTCAAAAGTTGGCCATTCATCATTTATTGTATTCAGACTGATGTCCCTATCAGCAGAAAACTGCCCTCTTCCTGCATCTTATTTTTTCGCCCAGGTGTGCATGTGCAATAGAGTGAACAGATGAACTTTAACAAAAAGTCTGGGTTTTCCACTTTACTGCGCATGTGCCGACCCAGTGTAGCAAAGAATTATGAAGAGGAAGAAGAGAATCACTCAATGGTACTCACTGAGAAGAACTCCTGGGCCAATGCAGTTTTCTGCTAACAGGAGCACCAGCTGGGGGTATCGGGTAAGGAAATGCAATCACTGGGGGGCACTTTTGGAACACCCTAATGATTTCACCGTTCCTTCTATTTTAAAGGAGAAGGAAAGCTATTTATTGTCAATAGATTAGCCACTCTATTTATTCTGCAGAATGCCATACAGAAGTTCTATCTGTTTGTTTACGATAGCAGCTGCCATATTAGATTGGTGTGACACCATTTCCTGCCTGAGTCTCTCCCTACTCATTCATAGCTCTGGGCTCAGATTACAGCAGGGAGGGGATGAGGGAGAGAGGAACAAATTGCACATGCTCAAGCCCTAGCCCTGGAGGTTTATGCTGAAAACAGGAAGTCTGATACAGAAGCCCATGTATACGCAATAGAAGGGAAGAAATGTAGTGTTTCTTTTGACAGAGGACTTGGAGCATCATTACTTTGAGGGTGTACTGGTGTATTTATATAGACCTTTCTAATAAAGCTTACTTAATTTTAGCCTTTCCTTCCCCTTTAAGGTAAAATAATGTTGGATTTCAGTATAAATATTTTTTTCTAATGCCATTAGTTTATGTATGAATTATACACCCATGTTATGTTATAATACACTAAGGAGTTCCATGACAATATAAGATATTTCCTTATGTCATGTGACACAAATTACATCACCAAGCATCAATAAGGGTATACTTTATAACATAGCCATAGCTCATGGAAATTATAAAGAGATTATACAACATTTTACAGAGATTACTTTTAACCTTTAGATCAATTTATGCAGCTTCATTTTTAAGGAATGCTGCAGGCAAGCATGTTAACTAGTTTACATTCTAAGAACATTTGCTAATTTGGTTGATGAGGGTTCTGCAGAAATAAATCATACTTCAGGGGGTATTGAACGAATGACATTCACTGCTGATGACTTTTTTTATGCAAGTGCTTGTTGTTTGCACTTTAGGGAACAGTTTACATGATTTTTTACTATCTGAGAAGCTTGTAGCAACTTGTATATAAGCACAAGTTAGTACCAAGCAGAGAAAAGTTAACACGTTGTACAGTGACCGAAGCCAATGACAACTCTGGTAACCAAAACTGTCAAGTCAAAGTGAGACCTGGCTTTGTTGTCTGTTTTTCTTTGGTTGTAGTTCGAATGTCCTCAAGAGCATTAGATGCAGGCTGCACTTGCACTCAAATACAGAGCACTAGCTTTCCAAGCATTTTTCTACTTAGTAATAAAGATTTTTTATTGCTCATTACATTAGGAGCAACCCATTGAAACAGTAAATAAATGAATCATAATAATTGGATATTGGCACTTTTCTAGGCTGCGCATTTGCTGTATACAGTAATGCCTTGTTAGCTGTGCCAGCTGACACTGTCTGGCTATTAATAATGTACAAGTCATGGTCATTTATAAATATTTAAAAAAAATCCTATTAGTGCTAGCTCAGAAATATATTTGCAGAGTTTTTTTTTCTTTCTTATAGTTAAAATACGGTGGATCATAATATTGTTTTGTAAAATTCTTGAGAATATCCTCAATTTTGTTTTCCCAGGATAATATATATATATATATTTGTATATATATATATATATATATATATTTGTATATATATATATATATATATATATATATATATATATATATATATATATATATATATATATAACCATTGCCAGAAATAGTTATGATAATAATACAGCAGAAACTAATACTTCCTATTATGGCTGACAAGAATAATGGTATATATATATATATATATATATACAGTATATATATTGGCATACACCTTCCCTCATTTTCATATATTTTTTCCTCTGTGAGATAGATGTTGCTATTCCTTTTGGTTATAAAATGAAAATGTTTAATCTAGGTCTAGTCATCTGTAGCATCCAATAAGCAGGTAGCATTTGAAAGCAAACAGCTAACTGGTGGTTGTTATCAAGTTTTGCACCTTGTTGGATTCCCCTATTTTCACTTCTATTTTAGCCTTTCACCTTTTTTTTTGCCAATTAATATGTGCACTATGCTGAATATATCAGGAATATGCCAAAATGTGATATTTCTGTCGACCACTAGGAGTCAGCATAAGCTAACAGGAAAGAAGGTAATGCAGCAGTAACTCTTCAAAGGCTTTGTTCATCACCTCTAGCATTAGTTGTGAGTCATCTTATATTTATATGATCATAGTTTAGTAACGTGGGAGTATTTTTTAATTATAGCTAATTACAAAATTGTATTTCCTTCTAAAAAATATGAGACTTGAATACATGTAACAAGTACAACAGAGAAAATATTTCTAACTGAATGTATAGCATTTTCATTTGGCAAAATGTTATGCCAATGCAAGTGTTTGAAAATTTCGGAAAATGAATGCTGGAGAAATGATAAGGGATACACTAATGTAAACAATATTTTGTTTCCAAATCTCAAGGTTTCATCTCCCAGGCCAAATACAGCACCAGGAAATATGCAGCGTCCAGTTCGACTACAACCTATTCAGGGATATTGTCCATCTAGGATTGCACCAAAGACATCATCAGGATCAAGACAAAAAGAGTCAGCTGATGAGCAAGAACAACAGTTCCCTAGAGGGGTCAGATTCTTACTGATCTAATTTAAGATAAAGACATTGAGAAATAGTGCAGTAACTTATTTATAACACATTTGTAATCATTTCTATTCACTGCTCTGTCCAGGTTGGAGAAATACCATTCCACTGAATACTATATATCTGTGTATTAATAGCCTCCTCGTTTGCTGTGAAAGGATTGCAAGGCCAGCCCAGAACCATCTGTGACTCTAGGCCTGGCACAGCATAAAAGTAAAGTAAAGTGTGGGCAGTATAATATAGGAAAGAATGTAGCCATTATGACATACAGTTTGCATGTTGGATGATTGCATATTCAATTGCAAATATATTTTAAGATTAAAGGCACACATTTGATTTCCCTGCTCCCACCACTGGCTCACTTTCAGGTAGGTAAGCGTTTTATAATGGCAAAACTATAGAGGAAGCAGACGCCACAATTTGGGCCCCCGTTGACCCCAGCGTCTGCTTCCCCTATAGTTACATCATTATAATAAGTGCACTCTTATCAGAGCATAAGGTTTTAAGCACATTTCCTATGCTTGGCCAAAATGTCAATAACATACTACTTAAAAAAGAATGAATGCATCCCCCTCTATAGTACAGCATGTGCTGGAACTTGCACTGGTCAAATGCTATTCTGTTTCATTAGTGTTAATCTACAGTATCTTGAAACCTACTATATTATTTACAGACCTATAAAAGATATTTCTACCCTCCCTCTATTATTCCCCATAACGTTTTCTGTATTACAGATGTTGAATTATGTCCCTCCAAGCAGTGAAAATAATTTATTTTATCCTCTATAAAAATAGTCTTCGAAGTTTGTATTCTGTGTATGTTCAATATTTTCTATCAACTTTGCTGCACATATTTTATCTGTTATAACAAAGCTCCTCCACATTCTTTTTCTTTCAGTAGAACTTTAAATAATCCACAATCATGAACTGTTGCCAAAAACCTGCCAGAAAAAGTTTTCAGATAAAAAAAATCATGCATTTGCATACAGTTTAAAGGTATTTTATCCCTCAGCAGAGACATCAAAAACTTCAGTTTTAGTGACAGCATTTGCTTATTCACTGCACTCTTAAGCACGGCTTAAGATGCATGCGTACATCTATTAAATCTCGGGGGAGGGGTGGCTTTTAGTAATAGAAGGCCTGTGGGAGGAGGCCCATAACCTGGTAATGCTTGATACATTAAAAACACATATGACACAAGTTAAATACAAGGCCTTATTTGACATAGCCTTCCATTCTGTTTCCATACTGAAAAATTAGGTACATAAAGTTTTAAATTTAGTTTTTGTAGTAAATCTACTCTTCATTCTGAAAAAGTGCAAAGGTGCTAGTATTTGTGGCCACAATTGTATGTATAGTTATCCATTAGCACTTGAATACATATCTACAGGCGTGCCACAGTTATGAATGACATGGGGGTACTTAATTAATGTAGTAGAAAGAAAAAAAAAAGAAACTCCTTATCAATAAAAAGTATAAACAGTAAAAAGAATCATGTTCCTATGTACCATGTTGTATAGTGTTTATAGCTATTTAATTTCTTATGTGTTGTACCTGTATATTTGAATTATTATTATATAGTGATAAAAGCTGACTATTTATAGAAACTGTAAATAAGATTCTGTAAGCTTCTTCATTTACAGAGAGGTCCTTATTTCAAGGTGATTTATTATCAGCCATAGGATCAGTGTTTGCACACCCACTGCTAACCCTTTTACTCCTTCACAGCCTCCTTCTTAGCACAAATATAATGGCTGCAAGTGATTTTAGAACTTGGCTTTATATTTTGCCTTCAATAGCACTAGCAATAAATAATGGATTTTCGCAGCTCTATGTGTCATGCCAGGTGGCTGCACATGCCAGCTTCTGAAGATACATCACTCTGGCCAAGCAATTGCCATATAGACAACCCTTTTACTGGTTGCAGTTTAGCATATGTCAACGATAGCCAAAGTTTTATGTGACTGAAATGCATCATTAATCGCACACTCTTTAGAGTAAATATAAGAAGCTATGTTGTAAAATCTTAACACGTGTAATGGACTGTTTTATTTCAGGTTGACAGGGATCTAATGAAACTAATGAACTCAATGGACCATTCTGTAGGTGTGTCACCCTATCGACTTCCCATAATTAACAACTTTATGATACCTGCTCCTCCTCCTCAAAGAAAATATCCCAAACATCTCAAACAGACTATGAGCACATCATCCAGAGGAAGGCGCTTTCGCCCAACGACAGCACCCAATGAGCTTGAACTGACCTCTAAGGTACCAGCAATTATTTTACTGGTTTAAATGTATAGTGTACACACATATATAATATATATATATATATATATATATATATATATATATTACTATTTGTGTACATATATATATATATATATATATATACTGTATATATATATATATATATGTATATTTTATATATATATATATAGAGATATATATATATATATACAGTATATATATATATATATATATATATATATATATATATATGCTTCCAAAAGTATCATGAAGCAGCATTCATGGTTTTGACCAAAACTGCTTTGCCTAGCATAGCAAGGAACTCATTGGGTAGGTATATTGTACAGCATGGTATTTCTGGTAACTCTTAACTGTGCTGCAGTCTGCCTGATCCATACTGATAAATTAGTGTCTATTGGATGCATGTGCCTTCAGTGTAAGAGCACTGATGATGATGTCCCTGCTTGAGAGTTTGTTTTACTCTGCAGTATATACAATTCTTTTGGATTATTTACTACCATTTTTTTCAGGCTCTGTCACTTAATTGTAAGTTTGGGTAAATGATCGGGTTGTTGGGGCTTAACCTAACGCAGACTGCGATAATTTCCAGTCAGTATAGGGACCTCTGCCATTGACTTATACACAACCTCTGGCTTTTAGATGAGGGCTTTTTGCTGAATCTGCCTTTCATAAATCTCAAAATAGTTTTGATAATTGTTTAATAAATAACCCTCCTGATATTAAAAGAAAACAAACTGGTGCCTTTTTTATTCACTGGTACTTTGGTGTATGTGTTTTCTCCTAGGACTCTGGGAAGTTCCATAAAACAATCTTGCACAGCAATGTAGCAGTCACCATGGTTTACCTTGGAAAAAATGTTCACTTGTCACATGATGATAATGACTTCAGAGATGAAATAAAAGTATTTCAGCAACACTGTGGAGGCGAAAACCTATGTGTTTTCAAAGGCAGACTTCAGGAAGGAGGTACTGGATTATTACCAACGGTATTTTATTGGGAAATCTGTGACAGGGTTCATCCAAACCTGGATATCGGTTGACAAATTATTAGCAAACAGGCAGAATCAAGCTTTTATATCTAGTCGCAAATGTGACCAGCATGGGATGAAATGAATCCATGTAACAAAACTGAGTGGAAGAGGGAAAAAAGGGAAAATTCCTTTTCCAAAAATGATCGCTAATAAAGAGCCATTGTCTGGTCCCTTGCTGTATATGTTTGTCACTACTTCTAAATAAACTATTGTATTGTTTATACGTGAGATTGCTATTACAGTCAGTTTTAAAAGCCTTGACCAAGATCAGCTGTATGTCCGTATGTTTGTAAATTGCTGTTAGAATGACACATACAATTATCACTGGAGGATGCAGACAATTATATTTTTGGGGTACACTCATGCTGGTAGCAGTTCATACAATATTTGCTATGATGCCCACAGACTATAATCTGTGTCTTATTTGTACTTTTTTGAGAAAAGTTTACTTTTCATGGATACTGTATATATACATCAAAGGGATAAATAATAGATAATTATAGATAATACAAGGTTTTGGAAAACATTGCCAGACTCTAAGACTTGTTAATGTTATCTTCTTCATTCCAGAAACTTTTAACTTAATATCTCGACGGCATCGTGGCTTCCCATTCAGCCTCACCTTTTATATTAATGGTATGCAGGTAGATAGATTGAGCTCTTGCTGTGAATATAAACATCGCAAAGGTGCAAGGCTAGGAGGAAAAAATGGCTATTTTGGCTTTGTTAATATTGAAGGAGCTTCACCCTGCTACAGGTAAGTTTTTTCAACAACTCACCATTTTATCATATTATGCAGATGTGTGGGGATACACATGATGTATATACATAAAACACTCTTGGTCACCTTGTTGGAGAATTTGGCTGCTCAACTAACTGTCCTGATCCTAACTCTCACTCTTAGGAGGGTATTTACTAAAATTCCCATCCAAAAGTCTTGACAAAAAACAATGAAAATATGAATTAAATGACTTTTTACTATTTGTTGCTGTTGTTGTCCAAACACTCTGAATATTTCAGATTATCACATAAAACGCAGAGCAGATCATGAGATCATGACCTCTTCAAATTGTAAAAGGGACATCTGCCATTGACTTCCACATGACATATTTTAGCTGGGTATTTTTGGATGTGGTCTTATCATTTTTTTCCTCTAAAAATTTGAGTTTTGACCAGGAAAAATCAAGGTTTAATAAATAGGCCCCTTATAGTTAGCTATTACAGATCTTTCCTCACATTGTAGATTTTATTCACATAGCTACAATAAATACAAAGAAAGCAGTAATCTGACTGGTTCCAAAGGGGCTCCATTCTTCTCTACTGAAGCCTACATCCATATCAGGCTCTCCAGCACCAATCCCCCTCTTAAGCAAGTAGGGTCCAAAGAAAGCAAGCACATGATGGCCAACTACTGAAATTCCAGGGAATACAGTACTTTAACCTGGCAAGGGGAAATGCTCTCCTTCTCAACTGTCAAACAGGCCAAGCCCATGTCTGGAATGTCTGAAGTAAAGGTGAAAAACACCTGTACTTACCTACACTAGTATGATTTCATATGCAACTAGTTTTCAATAATCTACATATACATGGTAGTCTACATCCACAGTCAGCAGGTATATTCTGGTCTTGAATATAAGCATCTTATTAGTTGTTGTGTGTTAATGTTCCTAGCACAAATGATGCGCCTGTTGTTTTATTTGCCCAAGACTTAGATCATGAATCAACTATACTTTAGGTTGTGTAGTTGTAGTAAAAACTGTTGTTTTACAGTGATCCTTTTTGTGTTCAGGCAGTTTTCACAGTGATCCAAGTAATTTTTTTTTGGATTCTCTAACAAAACAGCTATAATGACTATGGCATTTCAAAGATTTGCATAAATGCTCCTTATGTAAGTAAAGGTAGTGGCTATACGTTGCTTACTGTTAATAATGGAAGTAACACATATAGCCCGTTGCCCATAATTGTAGCAGAACTCACTTCCCAACATTAGTCACATTGTTACTTAAATTGGGTTGAAAAAAGACAAAGTCCATCAAGTTCAACCCCTCCAAATTAAAACCCAGCATACACACACATACACACACAAACACACACCCTTCACATTTTAACACAAAACCATATGCCCAAAGCTATACTAACAGTATAGTTTAGTATCACAATAGCCTTTGATATTATGTCTGTCCAAAAAATCATCCAAGCCCCTCTTAATAGCATCAACAGCCATCAGCCATCACAACATTACCACCTACCACCTACGCTGCTTCAAATGAAAGTCCTTTTTTTCTGGTCTGAAGGGGTGTCCTCTGGTGCGGTGATCCTCTTTATGGGTAAAAAGGTCCCCTTTAATGTCCTCTAATGTATTTGTAAAGTGTAATCATATCCCCTTGCATGCGCCTTTTTTCCAGAGAAAACAACCCCAACCTGGACAGTCTCCCCTCATAATTTAAGTCTTCCATCCCTCTAACCAGTTTAGTTGCATGTCTCTGCACTCTCTCACAACTCATTTACAGTATATCCCTTCTAAGGACTGGAGTCCAAAACTGCACTGCATACTCTAGATGAGGTCTTACTAGGGATCTATAAAGAGGTATAATTATGTTTTCATCCCTTGAGTTTATGCCCTTTTTTATGCAGGACAGAATTGGCCACTCAAAGTCACTGCACAATTTACAACCAAAGTGGATCATCCAAAATGTCTGGACAGAGCTAGTTAGAGATAATTACAGTATAGGGTAAAATTGGCTGCAAGGTCAGAGCAATAACTTAAGCATATGAGCTGTTCCATCTGTCAGTTAAAATATCACAATATATACTGTACTACAAAATATGTGTACTACAGGTATTAGTTTATTTAAATACACTGCCAGAAAGTATGGCTGTAGCCAACGGGAAGTGAAGTTCACAGAGCTAAAGGTGAAAGAAATGCTCATGATCATATATCAACTTTTCTTTTGACACTTTCCTGATTTTCACCTATCATATAATTAATAGACTATTGATCACCTTAATCTTTATCACCTGAATTATGTGGTTCCAACAGTTTTTACAAGTGTAACCACCTTTTAGTGGTATGCAGTTTAACAATGTAACTTAAAATGCGTATTGTATCTAACATTTAACAATTCATCACATTAGATGTATTATTGCAATGGGCCTTGATAAGAAGCCTTCTCCTCCACCAAAGAAGGCAAAGGATGAGGAGTATGATAGCAATGAAGAGAAGGACAATGAAGATTTTAAATGTGAGAGTACAATGGATAAAGAAGCCATCAATGATAATGAAAGAGATGAGGAATATGAGGAAGGTGATGATACAATAAAAAAAGAGATAGAAGAAACATCCTCTGCTTATGATAAAACAGATATGGAATATGAAGAAGATGAAGAGGAACAAGATGAAGAATATGAGGGTGGAAAAAAGGAGGATAAGAATGATGAGTATGAAGCAGATGATGAAGCAAAAGATGGTAAATTCAAGCCTAGATACTGAGACATAATACAACTACTACTGCTGTAATATAATGAAAATAAAGTAACATCAATGAAAATAATGTAATTACTATATAGTACAATAAATGATTTGTAAAGCTTAACTTTCTAAGAAGAACCTGAAATATAGTTTAAGTGCCCTAAGCAATTCTAAGCAATATTTAAATGTTTTATGCCATTTGTTGAAACATGTCACATTTTATACATCTTACCTATGTTTATCTCCCATTACAAAACTGTTTGGCACATTGTTAGGTTTATACACCATGCTACATACTATCCATCTTGTAAATGTTACAATGTTATTAAAAACCTACCTAGATAGCTGTATGCTGATTTAAGCCATGGCACAAAGTACAGAAACTTGTACAATCTATAATTTGTTTTGCCCCACAGCCTCAATGAATTGTCAGTTTTCTGTACTCCGAAACAGCAGCTAGCCCCATGAATACAGTCCTGTATTCATAAGAGGTGTATGCTCTTGTGCCCCTGGGGTACTACTAAATCACCCTTATGTTTGTGCAACATTTGTATTTATGCTAGAATATTTACTAATATATTTTGTGAATAGGTTTTATTCAATCCAATGCAAAAGACCTCTTGTATTTTGTGAAATCACATGCAGGCAACATTTCACTCACTCTAGCACAACATAATTGCACAGTCAATAATAAATCTTTAACTATGTTATCATTTAAAATTAAGTTAAGTTAAAATACAATCATGTCTAAAATTATATTAGCATATTTAAAAACTTCAGAATTAGAATATAACGATATAATAATATAAAACCATTTCTAATTGCAGCTTTACATATTTACTTGTCAAATGCAGTTTGATCATCTATACTGATATGATTTTAAGGTGATAGGAAATACATAATTGTGCAGCTTTGTTTTTTCCCAGATTACGATGAGGATTTTGAAGTGGAAGAAGAGAAGCCAGATGAGAAATCTAATGAAGAAGGACAGGTTGATGATCAAGTGAATGGAAAGTCAAAGTCACCCTCAGATGATGAAAAAGATGATTTAGACCATGAAGGGGAAAGTAACAAGCCATCAAAGGAGGCAACAGAAACTTCAGACAGTGAGAAAGATGAAAGGGATGGGCATTCTGACAGTGAATATGAGGAGGATAAACAAGGTTAGTCGGTATTAGTATTTAAATGTCTCTATGCAAGAATGTATGCAGGATACATATATATATATATATATATATATATATATATATATATATATATATAATATGTAGCACAGCATTCTTCAATTTTTCCTAAAAAACATTTGTGTCATTGGAGAAATCAGTGGGTCACTGTTAAGGGCAGTAACCTTTTTCTGAGAGATGAATAACGACAATAGGGAAACATTGTCTATTTATGTAGTTCATACTAGTGTGCTTTTCTATAGTAAATATTATTGGGATGAGAAGAACATTCATAACCTCATAAAAGTTCTCCAAATGCTAACATTTTTTTTGCCATGCTTGATAAACAGTGATGTTTACTCAGAAGAGTCATATACTGACGTGGTTAAATCTGCTCTCAGTTTCATGTAAAAAAGACTTATCAGTGAAATTACTTCTTGATTAATCTATAGCAGCAGGCAAATAACTCCAAGTCAAAAGAGGCATGGAACCATTTATTACAAATCAGCTTTAACTTTTCTTGACATAATCACTATTACTCTCATAACCAGGAAAACCTGTAGATTTAGGGGACTATACAGTATGACACGGATTATATATGCCCTCAACCCCTAGCTGAAGTTGGGGGGGGGGCTCTGAAGTGAAACCTTCATTGCTAAGCAAATGGTATTGCACCTGCTGGGATACAGAATCCTATATTGGATTATATAGCAAGTGCCAGAATGGACATATGGTTGTTGCATAAAAATCACATAGATGAAGTGCTTTCTTTATGTTCATCTATCTATAGACAAAATGCCCACTGGTGGTGGTGAGGAATGTTACTGGTATGATGTTAAATGGTGGCCCAAGGGTTGTCTGCCTGTATGTTTATTTCCCTCTTAGGTCTACAGTGCAATTAAGGGGATAAAACTGCTGGTATGTTATTTGTAACTTTATATGAAAGGACCTCTATTGGAACCGCATATTTTGCAGCCAGTTGAACATTGCAACATGCAAGTTAGCCAAATTTCTTTAAAGAATAGCAATCACAATTACTGCCAGGCTTATTTAATCACACTGGACAAATTTGTATTGGTCCAGGAACCCATACCAATTTATCATCATGTAGTTATAATCAGCCTTCTGAAGAAATATCTAGTGTATCCTCTACCCTGATAATTCACTTGCAGATAATCTACTGAGGTTATTCTGCCTTGTTTTATGGCATTTGCTTCTGCAAGTAGAATAACGAAAGCAAATCTGTAATTAGTGTCTGTGACTTATTGAGCTAAGACAACTTTGCACTATTTTAGTAAACAAGTTCTAAATGTGTTGCTGTATAACCATGCCTAGGAATTCAAACATTTTGAAGTTTGGTATTTACAGAGTCAAATCTGGATCACCATGTCCGCTTGTTAACATGTCTCTATGGATAACAGGCAACTTGCCCCATGACTCATTCTAGACCACCAGCCGAGAAATAGTCACAAGCTCTTTCAAATTGCCCTGCTATTGATCAGTAATGTCAACATTTATTCAAAGAGCATTTTCAGTTCAGAAATAAAATGACACACAGCCTGTCATATCCATGGCTTTTTCACCATTCATTTAAATTCACAAAGCTTAGAAGTGACACATAAAATGATAAAATTCCAGGGCCATGAACAGTTTACTTTCATTACTTTCTTCACATAAGTTCCCTTTCCTTTGAACTTAGTAATGTTGCTTTGATTTTGTATTTTCCATATTGAATAGGAAAACATAGCATAACTGACAAGGAAATGAACATTGCTGCAAGGAAAATCCAGTTATTTTATAGAGAACATAGAACTCATCAGCAGAACATTCAGAAAAAGAAAACAGGTTTGAGCAGAAAAAATGGCAACCCAAATAGTTCTGCAAATGCTTTGGCCTGTGATTGTGCTAGCCGCATGAGTTGCATTCTTTTGTTTAATACGGTCAATCAATGCATTTTTGTTTTAATTGAAATTCCTAGCTTGCTGCATCTGCATGCTCTGCAATCAACAGTTCTGCGTGATTTAAAGTGCAGTTTTAATTACCCAGTTAAGTGATTGCTTAATCATGATTGAAATAAGCGTATGACAAATTATACCACAGTATAATACTGACATAGTCTTCCTCCTCAGTATTCACAGCCTCACATCGACACATGCTCAGATACACTGACATCTGCATGCTCACACATTGCTTGTACTGAAAATACAAGTGTCTCCTCCAGGTTGTTTTGCAAGTAAGGCAGTATAGTATTTTCCAAAGGTCAAGTGTGCATTCTGTGCAGCAGGGCAAAGAAAACACTCTTCTGCTTCCTTCACAAGATGTAATCAGAGCATCTCCCAGAGTGAGCAGATTATTGATCCCCTCTGTCCTACTGCATATACAGTGCTTGCTATATCCTAGTATTTAATAGCTCAACTGACAATCAGTCTAGTTGAAATATGACATTGATTTTTTTTTTTTCAAACAAGAGGAAACAAAAACAGAAAATACTTGGCAGTCCATAAATAAAAATGTAAGCCTTTATTAAAATGGCAATCTGTATTTATAACTAGGGGGCGTCCATTCACTTTCCACTATACAGTTAATTGTACGGCTTGCTGCGTGCCTTTTCTGTATTTTTACATGCATTAATACTTGTGAGCTGGAACAGCTTAAATACATGCTCATGAGTACAGCAATATAGTTTCTTTTGATCTTGGATTCAATGCCGAATGCTACAACAGATTAAAGTAACATTGCAGCTTCCACCTACATTTCTAAATATAAATAAGTACAGAGAATATTCTGCTCACACAGATGCTGTAATTTTTTAAAAATTAACCCTAATGTATCTTAGCTGGATGATTTAGATAGCTTACTCTATCAATTCTTTTCAGCAAGTTGCTTACTTGATTTTAGTTCTGCAATTTTCAGTTGTACTTGACAGTACCCCATAGGGACACTGAATAGGGTTCCAGTTGTGCTCTTAAGTTATAAATAAAGCACAGGTTGATTCAAAAAACAAAAAAGCACCTTCTTGTGCTGCCCTCTAGCTCCCTTTGTGAATTTTCAATATGATATCAAGGTCAAAAGGGACTTCATTGTTTTGTAATGTATTGTGCTATGGAGAAAATGCTTATGTTTTACACTGGTGTCCAGGTAAAGTGCCCTGAGCCCTTTCTAAACAATCCTCACAGTCCTATTGTAGTGTGTTATAGTGTCACTCTAGAAATCAAGTGAGAAAAAACATAACTAAACAGAAAATATTCATAAATGGAGGGCATGTTATAATTTTCACAATTAATTCAGTTTATAATTACATATGGGTGCAATAAACACAGGATAACCCCCATACAAGGTAAAACAATGACCTTTTTAGCACATATAGGGCCTACACACCAAATAAAGAGACCAAGTGGCATTCAGAAAAAATATTGTTATATTTAGTTGAAAAAAAACACAAAAAATCAGTTTAGTCACATTTACAAAAGCAAGGGCAGATAATGCCAACAGCCACATGCACTTAAATGTACATATCACTCAAAAATGGTCACAAATGGATAATCAGAAAAAAGAAGCAGATACTCTCACCTTAGAAAGAGAATAACCCTGACGTTTTGGCTAAACGTCTTTCTCAAGGGGAATTTTTTTTCTGATTCTTGATTTGAAGAGTGAAAATGCACCAGCTTTGCCTTCGCCTACGTTCGCCTCACTTCGCCAGGCGAATTTTCGCCAGCGCTATGCAAATTCACTAAGATGTGAATTTGCGCTCAGGGCTGTGCTAACGTTACTTCGCCAGGCAAAGCGCATTTACGATAGCGATGCCTAATTTGCATACGGCGTGAAGTTAAACGTATAATAGAGTTGTATGTTAAAGCCTCTACATTACACTACACAAGCCCAGGTAACCTTTAATAAATAAAATAAAGTTGTCATATTGCCCTAAACATGTGCCACTGTATAGTTGAGTTGCCATATCTTAGGAAATGTAGGGGGGTAAGGAGGGTAACCCTAAAAAATTTTTCGCTCTTTTTCAGACAACAAAAGGTAAAGACGCCAGCGTTTTTTGGGACTTAGAAAAAATTTCAAACTCCTATCTATTGTTTTGAACTTCACCAGGTCTGACCTGGCGAAGTAACGTCTAGCGTAAGAGGTAACGTTCAGTAAAATGGTCATCTTAGTGAATTAGCGCAGTTACGTCCCTTCGTCAGTGCGCAACTTTGCCTGGTGTAAGGGTGCGAAGTTGTGCAAGTCGATTTCCTTCACTAGCGAATTTTAGCCAGGGACACTGTTAGTGAATCAGCGAAGTTGCGAATTGACGTCACGCTGGCAAATTTGCGCTTTAGTGAATTTGCACCTTAGTATTATGTAGAGATTGATATTCTGATTTCAAATTTTTTCATTATTTGTTGTTTTTGTGTAATTTAGGTTTTTATTCAGCAGCTCTTCAGTTTGCCATTTCAGCAATCTGATTGCTAGGGTCCAATTTACCCTAGCAGCCATGCATTGATCCAAATAAGAGACTGGAATATGAATAGGAGAGTATCTGAATAGAAAGATTTGTATAAAAGGTATCAATAACAATACATTTGTAGCCCTACAGAGCATTTGTTTTTAGATGGGTTCAGTGACTGCCATTTAAAAGCTGGAAAGAGTCAGAAAATGAAGAAGGCAATCATTGGAAACTAAAAAAAAAAAATTGAAGACCAGTTGAAAAGTTGCTTAAAATTTGCCATTCTATAACATACTAAAAGTTAACTGAAAGGTGAACCACCCCTTTAAAGTAACCTTACTAAAACACATGCTCCCAACACCACTTACCAAAAACTATGAGAAATCATATCATTTTGTTGTATGATCATACTGACATATTTTTGCATGTGACTTAAAGCTTTTTAGCATGTAACAGATAAACGAATATTTGTATTACATGATACTTATGGTAAGTAGTTTTTTCATTATATTTTAATAGTTTTGTTAGTACTGTTAACCTAATGAGGTTTTAAATCAAACATTTGAAACCTCAGCAACGAATATGTTTATAGAAGAATAATATTTACAAGTTCTCCAACATATTATACTGCATAGCAGTAGGAATTCGGCTACCAAACAATCAAAAAGTGAACTGAAAAACATTACTCCTATAATATCCAATACTTGACCTAGCAGCTTAAAATTTAGCTGAAACTGACTTCAGGAGCACACCTTACAGCTGTCTGACCAATGAGCCAGCAGGGCAAATAGTTGGATATTACAGTATGTGATTTCACTGTATATGTGGCTAAATAGAAGTGGCACCTTGTTAAAATGTTTTAATAATTTCTATAGAAGACGCAGCAGATGTTCTTTTGTTTTGGGGCAAGAGACGCTTCAGTAAAGGGAACCACTGCCAAAATGTTATTTAAATTTTTTTTCTTTGATATTTATCAGTCCATTAGTTCCTGAATGAAGTTTGCATCGGGTAACCTAAGTAGTAATACTGTCTGCTACTCAGTATCCTCAGTATCAGAACCCTTTAGAGATTGCTTTATCTGTCTACCAACTTCAGATTTTTAGAAAAAGATATAAAAGAGGTGTGCATGGTTCATATTTGGCAGAATTTGGATTCAGATGAATCTTCTGAATTGAACAAGAACCATTAATATATGCCAACACCAGACCAGGGGACTAATTTTGCAATGTTGATATTGGTTGATAAATTTCAGTAGTAGTAACGTGCCACAGGGCAATATACTTTCTTTTACCTTATATGATTTAATTTAACTTATGTAATTTATCTTATTTGCTGATTTCAGGAACATTTGTGATGTACTTATGGGGCAATGTCATTATTTTCTCCTATTTATAGAGCGGAAACTCAGCACTGGATCTGTGTCATCCCACAGTACAATACTTACTAGCTCCAGTGAAGAAGGGTCAAGCGATGAAGATAATGAAGGGGAAGCTAAAACATCTACTTCGGAACATCCAAAGAAACATAAAAAACAAACACTAAAGAATTCAGAAAATATCCAAGATTCAGTGGCACATCTGGAGGATGAAACCCATTCAGAAGGACCAGCAAATGAAGAACCTAAATCAGAAGAGACTGGTGAAACTGATGAGATAGCAACCTGCACAAAGGAGGAAATCACTTTAACTGAAGATAATGTAGAAGACCCGCAGTCACATTCTGCTGAAGATGACATTGAACATGGTGTGAGTCCTTCAGAAAATGTTTCTGAGCAAGAGGCTGAGTATAAAGCTACAGTACACATGGATGAGAGTGATAGTAAATCCCAAGATAATTTAATTGATGATAATAAACATTCTGAGACTGAAGAGGAAGGTGGTGAGTATAGACATTAAGAAGAGCCGTGTTCAACGCATGAACTTGCTGTGTGCTCCCCCCCTTTTTGAATAAATGTGCATTGTAAAAAGCATGCTGAATGCTATTTGTGTATCTTGCATGTACAATATTAAGTGCATAATGAATTTTACTTATGAAAAAAACTACATTGTAATTGGTTTCTGGCAATTTAAATGTCAATACCTGCAACTGGATAATGATGCTGAATACAACTTAAGTGTCTGCTTTTTCTATTTAATTTGCAAGAAACATGAACAGCTAAAATCACTCAGGATATAATATTACTCCCATTGCATGTATTCTCTGAAGTGTATTCATCCGAATGGATAAATATACAGTAAGTGCCAATCAGGAAATTTATGCGTGCAATAAAAAGTAAAATGGGGAAAGGTATCAACTCACACAGCTATCATGGCACTTCTATTGCCAGAATTATGTGCAGTGCAATGTACAGAGCTAGAGGTGGTTAACTAGAAAATTAGATAAAATTTACTTAAAGATCACAGTATAAATGTAAACATAGATAAAACCTTACTGAGTTTAATTTTGTTTTTTTGTTATAATGTCTTAATCCACACTTGTGTCCACTTGTTTTACCAGATGCCAAACTGAAAATTATCCAGAGCCAATATCTGCTGTACACATGTTGCTGCTTATTTGTATAGGTCTAGGTAGAATACCATATCCTATACCAGTGCTGTCCAACTTCTGTGGTTTGGAATTTTTCTGGCCTACATTTTGGAGTTACAATAATGGAAGCCAGTGTTGACCACTTCCTGTTTTCAAACCACAGGGACTTATGCGGATCGCGGGCCGTTAGTTGGACAGCCCTGTTCTAGACAATATGGAAGCTCCTACTTATATGCACATTTACAATTATACATAGACAATAAATGAAGGTGTTTGGGTTTCAGACTAATCCCTCACTTTTTGTACAGTGCACCTAAATGACTCACTATTGTGAAAGATAAACAAATAAATGTAATTGCAACTGCTGGTACAAATGAAAGCTTGAATACTGTTTAAATTAATTATTTTCTGGATTCTAAATTCAGTGCAAATGCAAACTTTTACTGTTGGACCATGTTTTACTATATTAGTTTACCACATGAAGAATATTAGCATAGATCGTTGGTAGCAGCCTGTATATGTATTGCATGTAGTGTTCAGTAAATACATTTGAAAAAGCAATATCCTTAATTACTGGTTTAAGTAAAACCTAGAAATAGACAAGATGAAGACTGAAGTTTATATAAAAGTTGAGTGTAAGTGCAACTGATATGGGCAAATTAGCTAAAAGGATACAAAAGAGAGGATATTGATCATTGCACATTCTCTGGTCCCCTATCTGACTAGTAATTTGGGATATACTGTATGCAAGTGCATGTATTTTAAAAAACAGGAGGTTTTGTTACAAAGTAATAATCATAAAATTGTCAAGTTACCATACCACATCAAAGCAAAACCCAATATGGTAGACTTGTTTACCACTGGTCATATCATTTTTTTATGCTAGTACCTCCCTGCATGGTAGCAGGGATAAGTGTTTCCTGACCAGACAAAGGTACAGAATTCAATGTCACTTGTGGCAGGTGCAAGCAGGGTCAAGCCCAAGGGCTTTTACCTGTTTGCACCTGCCACAAGTGACATTGAATCTTGTACCTATTGTATTGGGAGGGTGCCGATACCTCCATCATTGAGCACCGGGCGTACAGCACGTGGAAGGCCAGGGAGTGCAGATTTTGATACATTTGTTGAACTGACCAGACAAGGGACTGGTCTCCATTACAGGCTTGATTCCTCTTGCCTTTAGCTTTTATAGAAGAGAGACTAAAAAGAACACATGTTTAATACACCCCAACACTCTTTTTTTTTAATGGTATAAGACCACCATTAAAAGGTGTGGGGGTGCGATGACCAATTCTCTGCTCTGGATACAATTTTCCCAAGAGAGGTAATGGCATACAAAAAGTTGCAAGGTAAATAGTTAGGCCCATATAGGGTTTATATTGATATGGTATGGTAACTTTGAAACCTTAAAACCTCTGTTTTTAGAAAATATATGCACTTGTATGTATACTAAACAGGAAACCAGGGAATGTGCATTGATTAGTCCCCTCTCTTTCACATGTGTGACATAAAACCTTTCTTGAGCATTTCAAACTAATTTCTCAATACTTAAGCTTTCATGCCAGTCTGTCATCTGTCTGTTTCGTTCATTTGCTTACCTTATGCTCCACTATAATTATCCTCACACTGCAAGCTTGTTTTTTTGTTGCCTGGCTCTGCAAACCAACATGGTTTTTGCACTTTGCCCCCTGTCCTCCACTTGTGGATTTCAGACATCCAAGCCAGGCCATGACGAAAAGCACAATATGAATTGGGGAGTTGGTCCCACAGCTCTGCTCTTCCATCTTTCCATCCTTCTTTTATGCACCTTCCTGGAGTATCTGAATGATAATGGGGTAACTGTGTAGCAAAAATATGTATGATTATATATGATGGCCAGAAAAGGGAATAGTTCAAAAACTCAAACGGGTGAAACTGAGAAAAACTATGGATAAGAAAAAAATGGTCAAATTTAGAATATGGCACAAGTCATGGAGGTGAGTGAGAAGAAAAGTAGGTGATTTCTTCCATGAATGGAAGCATTCATGCAAGTCGTAATTGTAAGAACTAGTAGTTTAAATGATTGTTACATATAAAACAAATCTTTGCGTGGTACACCTTCTGCTAACCAGGACAGAAAATGTTCTCACAAAGAAGAGAAAGACACCAGAGTAAGGCAAAGGTTATGGCTCACAAAAAGGCAGCAGAGTCTAAGGAAGAATTTTTTGGGATGGAGAAACGTGGTCAGGAACTATTAACTAGAAACCAATTAGAGTTGAAGAATTGAAGACAATGAAGTTATTTCTTTCTGGTTGAATACTCTTGACAACAGACTAGAATATTAGTACATTAATAATGTATAGGACCAGGGCATTGTTGTAGAGAGGAAATGATGGAATAGAAACCTCTGAAAATAGTAGGCTGCCTTCCCAGCACCTTTTGGAAGGTGGAATGAATGTTGGTTGAATTTTTTCTATTATAAACTATACTTTACACAGTTAAGTTGGGTTAAAAAAGGACCTATAATTTACACTTCCATATAGATGCCAATATCTATACTAATAGTAGATTTTAGTATCACAAAATTCTCACAAGTTCCTAGTATAAGGCATCTAAAACCCCAAAAAACTAATGTAACCTATTGAGCATATCTATAAAAATTAGATAATTGGATATATGGAACAATGTCAAGAATGTAGAATCAAGTAAAGAGTTTAATGCTGATATACTCATTGGAACTCATTGGACTGACTCACCAGCTGCCTTTTCACGCCAGCCAGAAAGCCTGGAAGAAGCAGTCTAATGGTTAGTAAAACCATTAAAAACAGAAGATTGTTGAAAATTACTTGGAAGTAATTTACAATCATTCATTTTTGTTTAGATTCCGTTTAATTGGGGGGGGGGTATGATCCAAGCTCCTGTACTTGGTCCACTGGCTCATTTTCCATTAAGCATCATTGCAGCTGCATATGCAATTGTTCCAGATGATCCAATACCAATACAATGCATCTGTTTTAAAGCACCACACTTGTGATTGCGTTCATAACTGAACCTTTTAGATCTCTCCTGGCTGTCTTATCTTGGATTATTTAATGCCATTTCAGATTGATCGTAACAAAAACTAATCTGATCATCATTAAATCTAATCTGATGATAATCTTTCTTATGCTACAACTACTGACATGCTTGTTAACCTTGTTAACCTTATTACAGGTTATATTTGACTCTTCTCTCTCCTCTATCCAAGTCAATGCCATGATCAAAATCTTTCTTGTGACAGCAACAGCTAAGTCACTCATCCATGCCCTCATGCTATCCCATCTAGGCTACCTTAGCTTGCTATTTACTGGTCTCCCTAACTCCCACCCTTCCCACCTTCTTCTGTCTGTTTTAAAACTCTGCTGCTATTAGAAGTTTCCTCCTATGGGAGAATAAGCCCCTTCTCTGTTTTAAAGCTTTATTGTAACTACCTATAGCTTTAGGGAATCTAGCATTTAATAGTATCTTCAGGGCTGCCATCAGGGAGGCACAGAGGGTACTGTTGTACCCGGCCTGGGCCTGAAGGAAGGCCCGCCATGCTGCACTTTTAAAAATAGCCGGACACCCCTTGACTGGCGAGAGTTATTATGTAGTCGGAGACTACACCTTTATAATGTGCAGGGATTGTGGCAGGCCCGTGATCCCTCCCCGACATGTCCCATTGATGCTCTAATGAGACAGTGTTATTATATCAATGGATGATATAATGTTCCGTTTCAGTTACTGATAAAGCTCAGTAAAATTGATTCCCTCAACTTCCGTACTGTAATCCCCAGATCACCCTGCATTCTGATCTCATATCAAGGGGGAGCGGCGCTGAGTGTGTGGGTGGATCCGGCTATCACCATGGAAACCCATTGGTGAGCTGTGGCCCTGAGGGGAGGCACCACTAGGGTGGTTAAGGGGCCCTGGGGTGTGTCGGGGGCCATACTGTGTGCATAATGTGAGAGGACTGACAATGTTGCACTGGGGTTGCCAGGGAGAGAGGAATTGTGTTATAGCTGGGGATTGTGCCTTTATTACAGTTTCAGACAGAGAGGGGGAGGTGGTTGTTAGTAGGTTTACGGGCAGATTTATTAAGGGTCGAAGTGAATATTCGAATGCAAAAAATTTGATATTCAAAGTAAATTTTTGAAAACTTCGACCATTGAATAGGCTACTTTGACCATTCAACCATTCGATTTGAATGGTCGAATAGTAAAATCCTTCGATTTCGAAATTCAAAGTACTGTCTCTTTAAAAATTCTTTTATTTGACTTTGCCAAATAACAGCTACCGAACTGATATGTTAGCGTATGGGCACCTTCTAGACCACGTTTTATCGTTCAGTCGAACGATTGTTATTTGATCGAACGAATGCCAAATTCGGTGAAAAATCCTTCGACTTCGATGTTCAAAGTCGAAGGATTTTAATTCGATGGTCGAATTTTGAAGTATTTTCTACTTCAAATTTGACCCTTGATAAATATGCCCCCAAGTGTAGTGTTTGTGTAGTTTTGTAAAAGGGGTGTTGTGATGTAATATACAGGGAGTTCATGTGCTGTGTTGTTGTATGTGATGTGTGTTTAGTGACTTTCAGGGTAGTGGCTTTGGGTTAGTGTGCATTATTGCCATTTTAAGGGGGTAATATGCTGTATTGTAGCTGGGGTAATGTAGCCATCTGGCAAGTAAAAATTATGTTTTTTTAAAAACTTTTATGGGGAGCCCTGGTGCCAATGTTTTTTTAAAAATATTCTCTGGGCCCCAATGTTTTCTAACTTGTAAGGGGGGCCCAATATTTAAAAACAAAAAAACTTTTATGATGGGCCCTGGCGCCAATGCTTTTTTTAAAACTTGTAGGGGAGACCTGGTCACCAATTATTTTTTTAAACTTGTAGGGGGGCCCTGGCAACCAAAAAACTTTTATGGGGAGCCCTGATGCCACAGTTTTTTTTAACTTATATGGGGTCCCTGACCATCAAAAGTTTTTATAACTTGTGTGTGTGTGGGGGGTTACCTTTTAAGCGCTGATGTCTGTGTGGTGTTTTAACTGTGGGTTGGAGTGGGCATCATCTGAGGTGGGGCTTGGGGGCTGGAGTGGGTGGGGGCCAGGGGGGCCCAAAAATTTTAGTTGAACAGGGCCCTGTGATTTCTAATGGCAGCCCTGAGTATCTTAATTGTTATATGGCTGTAGATCTAGATTTGTACAGAATATCTGTGACATGCAATCTTAAGGGACACAGGTTGTCAAGGTGTTAGTTTCCCTTTAGCTACCAAAGATATGAACGCAGATGCTTTCACAGAAAACTATTATTTTTGCATTGTTTTTTGTAGCATTGCTTATTGTTTTAGCAATAAGCCCATAGCGTCAAAATATAAAAATAAATGAAGTGAAACAGTGAAGCAGATCCATATTTAATCATACATAAGTTATATGTTTATTATATGACTTTAATGCATACTTTTTTTATAATTTCTCTATGTGAATGCCCCCTTGCATCTGGAATATGGTAATGATATAACTTGAGGATAATCTAATTAATTAGAAATGATAATTCATAAGATATGCGGTTTTGTTAAACTTTGTGTTCACTTTGGCAATCGATGTATACTTTGTTGTGCCAAACAGCTGTGGGGCTGCAGACTGGACATTACTGGGTTAAGGCAATCGAATTGCCCAAATCCCAAGGCTGCAATATCTGTGCTAAATGATGTAATGTGGAATTTTAGGGGCATTGCCTGTATTTAGCTATTCTACTTATAAACACACATAATTTGCATTCATCCATGACTTTCAGTCTGGAATTATAATTTCCCCCAGCACAGCATAATATTCTTAATGCAAATTCAGTTTATTCTTTGCAAGACTGGGCATACTTATGATATTTATCACAGCATTTCAGGGAATCTTTGACAGGAATACTATTACTTTTTTATTTTCTTTCTTAATATTGCATCCAGAAACAATGAACAAGAATAACCCAATGTCCAGTATGGTTTTAAAATTGTATATTCATTGAAACATAATATTAGAAATCAGGTTTAAAGGTCCTTTCAGAATCTTTAAATGGCATGCTAATGCATTGCAATCAGTTGGTTTTTATGGGTCTCTGACTGTGCTGTAAGAACATTACAATGTTATTTCATTGGTTTTAGTTGCCTTTCTTTGCTCCTTTTGTCTTGTATTTCCTTTCAGCATGTATTAGATAGTAAGGCATGTACATAATAAACTATTTACCATTGTGCCATTTCCTTGTAGTTCAAAATGTTGTTTCATTCTTTTTTATTGTAAATTCACATTACATTGCATTGTTGTTATATATGGGAAAATTGAAATGTTCCAAATTGCTGTTAAAATGCATAACACATATTGTCATTTAGAATGTTAAATATGATACAGCTACAATGAAATGTTAATATAAATAGCGAATTATACATAATTCTCCCCAGCATTATCACTCCTAGTGCTATGAATTTGATTCAGTTGATTGATTATCTGAATGACTGATTCCTTGGCTAGCCCTAAACATTTTGGCATGAAAGCATTTGCAAAAATAATATCTATAAAATGCCCTGGAATTGCTATAGTTTGGATTATGGGATGACAGTATTTAATTTTTGCTGACAACAGTAACATTTTTCTTGTCACTGTAATCTAAACTATAGGTTATTTTATTGTAGTCCTAGCTGAAAGATTGGATCATGGTGTTTGATACTGTCACTTACAAAGTATTTAATGCAGGTTCTTTTCTTACTAGGCTATTCAACCCTTATATCATATTACTATAAAGTTACAATTCTTGGTATTTTTGTCTTAATATTTTTAATCAGTTAATGCGGTAAGTTTATCAAAGAGTGAAGTTAGAGATCACCATAGTCCTCTACAACGAAATTCTGCCACTCTCCATTCATTTCTATGGGATTTTTAAAAGAGTATTTATCAATTCGTGAAAGTGAGGATTCAACCTTTGATAAAATGCCTTTAAAAATCCCATAGAAATTAATGAAGAATGGTGGAATTTCACTCTAGCAGACTGTGGCAATCTTAAACTTTACTCATTGATAAATATACCCCCTAGATTCCCAGATGTTATATATACAGATGAAGCCACTTGGATTGTGCATTTGACACAGAATAACTTAACTCATCT
>CM044437.1:72948454-73107475 GCA_024363595.1 Xenopus borealis
ATGCAAAAGAATAAGAAATCAGGAAGGGGGCAAATAGTTTTTCACACCACTGTATTTCTAAAACATTCTGGTAACACATTATGGACTTACCTCTGAGGATTGGCACTGCATTTGAGCTGTACAGTCAGTCAGTTCTTGCAAAATGGATTTTGTATGGTGTATTGTTGTGATTATTAGGTGATCTCATTCTTTAAATAAAACAATGTCTCCTGCTTATCACACACACAAACCCCAGGAGAGCATGGGAACCAACCACACAGAAATCAAGACTGGTGCCAAATTGAAGAGGTTTCATACTTCAGCATCATGTTATTTAAATGCTCTTCATATGGAGAGTAGATCTGAGTATAAGGTAAAACCAGTGTAGCTGCTCCCTGCAATGCCAGTCAGGGGTATCTTTATGAGATCCCATCAATAAACCATGTTTCAACATAAAGCACTTGCAAAAAGACTATAGGAATGAAACATGCTCTTCTTACCTTTTGTAGGATTCTGGTAATTAAAGATGATGAAATCCCAACCAACCATTTGGAATAACACCATTTATTCATGTGCATATATATATATATAAAAAATCTGGAGAGCCCAGTGTTCTGCATCATGGTTTTCAGTTGGTGTGATTCAGAAAAGTAAAGAACATACACCTTAAATAATACATATATGCAAATACTAATTTCATGTGACTATAACACAACTAGGGGACAATAATTTATCTTCTGAAATATAGTAAAAGAAAGGAAAATATAAAAGACAAAGCAAATGTATTTGGAATACACTCTTTCAAAGAGCTACATACATTATTTCTGCCTTTTCGTGGTTTTACTTTCTACAGTAATTTATCTATTTTTTAATTGTCAAGGCACTTAAAACTGAATTCAGGTTAAGGCAAGTTGGAATTTAATACTGGTGGAATTATTTGCTTTATATGGGAGTTCCAAAGTAAATGAATAAACAAAAGTATTTGTTTAGTCACAATGCTACAATTCACTGGGAAGTAAAAGAACTGGTTAAGGCAATGTTTTGCATTTATTTAGTGGATTTTCAGTAGCAGGGGTACATTACCTTCTTAATAATAATAATTTGAATTCCAGATTAAGATGGATTGCTATGTCCCCAAATTAAAGACAAAATTGGGTGTCTAACACAGAAACACCCACAAATGCACACATAAATAGTTGAAAATACTTGTTAGTTATTGTTACAATTAAAATCAAGAACTAACAAACCATTACATATGCTATACATATACATTCTATTTTTTAAACTTGACCAGACTAAGGTAATAAGTAAAGAATAAAACTCTATACAAGACTAGGTAGTCTAAATGTGATGTCTCTCTGCATGGTGTGTGCATGTTTTGGCTTGTGTTTCTTTGCATGCATTTGTAAATCAACCATGTAATCAGCATTGATGTTATTGGACTCTTCCTCAATGCACTGCTAATTTGCTTCTGCTTAAGAATGGATGGAGTGAAGACGTTATATTAAGCTTGCAGACTAATTTGATTTGTGAACTCTTATATTGTAATAAAATGGTATTTTTTAAAGATGGTCGATCAGTTCAAGAGAAAATAGCAGAGGCAATTGACCATGATGAATGCTTCAATTCAGAACCAGAGCCCAGTGATTCAAGTACAGATGAGGAGGACAACTTTAAGAATGCATTTCATGGAAGCAAATGTAAGATACTTATGATATTGTCTTAATGAATGAGTGATTTATAGTATTTATCCAGTGGTATTAATTTATTTGATAGTTTTTAAAAGACAAGTCACAACAATTATTTGTAGTAACAAAACTCTTTTTTTTTTTTTTAAATAATAATCATTATAACAACTTGTTCCCCTCTCTTTTGTTTTGGATGGTCATGCATCACCTGACACAACAGCATCTGGACAGACTTCAATTAATGAAACAGATGAGCTTATTGAACATTGTCTGAAAGAGCAAAATAATGCAGAAAGAAGCACAAATAGAGCAGATTCCATGACACTAGAAACTGCATTAGAATCTTTTAATTTGCCAGACAGATCAATAGATGAAGAATCTGAATCACCAACTTTTAATGATTTAGAGACTGGATCACAGAATATTGATGAAAAGATGCAAGACGAGGACACAACAGCAGCTGAAGAATTAAAACAGCTAGAAGATGCAGTAGAGGAATCAAAACAACCAGATGAGTTGATAGATAATGGAGAAAACATTAATGACACAGTCTCTGTTGAAGTACCAACAGATTGTGAGAAAACAGAACTTGAATCATTACACGAAGAATTAAAAAATAATGGAAAAGATATTGAAGTAACAGAGGCTCCATTAGAAACACCAGAAATAGAGGGAGATAGAGAAATGCAAAATAATAGTGATGATTGTGATGCAAATAGTGCCCCTGATGCAGTAGAAATGGAGGCGGATGCACTTGAAACATTAAACATAAATGCAGAATGTGAATTTATGGGTACTTCCACAATCACAGAACAAAATCCTGACGATGAAGATGCAGAAGAACAAAATATTCATGTAACAGAAGAGTCACTACATTCATCTTTAGAATCTGGGGATAGAACAGAAGATGAAGTCCAAGAATCAATTGTAGAAAAAGAAGAAGAAGCAAATCCTCTTGAAGATGGTATGGAAAAGGGTGACATAACCCTAAATGAAGACAATTCAGATCTTAAAAACCATGATGTGTCAGTTCAGTCATCTGCTACATTAAACATGGAAATTGATGAAGCACTGTTTAGTAATGATACCAAAGAGAATGACGATCATATTGAGGAACATGAAATAGCTGATATTTTAACTGAGGAAGAAAACATTGCAGTTATATCTGATTCAGTTGATGAAGTAGAAGAGACAGAAACAGAACAACATGCTTCTGAAAATGAAATTGCTGAAAGTGCTACAAATAATGAATTATCAGAAGAATATGTAGACAAGAACCAAACAGAAGATGGCATACAGGCAATAGCTGAAACTGAACTTCTTGATGCAAATGAAAATATTACTGAAGAGGAACAAAATGAAAATAATACTGAGGGTGCAGACACCAGTTACAATGCAGGCAATGAAGTAGATTCATGCACTGATATGGAAAATGTAACAAGTTCTGTCATTGAAGATGGAGAATTGGTAGAACCTTCAGATATTGTGAAAACAGAAAATAATGTTAATTCTGAGGATATAAGTGAAGAGAATGCTTCTATAGCTGTAAGTCCTGAAACAAATGAAGAGTGCATAGCAATGGAAGAAGCTAAGGAAGAGCAAACTACTGAAGAAAGCAGTGAAAACAATGTTGTTCCTAATGATCACGATGATTGTAATCAGGACATTCCTGAACCACATGATTCCACAGAGTGCATAGCAATAGATGATAATTCTAATGAAGAACAAACTGTTGAAGAAAGCAGTGAAAGCAAATATCTTTCTGAAGATCATGGTGAGACCAAAGAATGTATAGAACCTGTAGACAGTGAACTAGTGAGTGCTGATATTAAAAATCTAAATAGTTCTATCATGTTAGAAGAAGGGGAGGCATTAGAACAGGTAGATAATTCAGATACTGTGAATACAGAAAATGAAGTTAATTCTGAAGACTTAAGTGCAGAGACTACTAATAGAGCTGTAAGCCCTGAAAAAAATGAAGAGTACAAAGCAATTGAGGATGCTAATGAAGAACAAACTACTGAAGAAAGCAGTGAAAACAATGTTGTTCCTCCTGATCAGGATGATGCTAATCAGGATGTATCTGATATTAGCAGAGATGATGCTAATTCTAAGGAAGAACACACTGCTGAAGAAATTAGTGAAAACAATGGCCTTCCTAGTGATCATGATGATGGTAATCAGGATGTATCAGATGTGATAAATGAGAAAGAAGCAGAATCTGTGAGCAAGGAGATGCAATTGCAATCACAAGATGTGGCTGTGGAAGATGATATGGCAACTGTAATAGAAGCCTTTTCTGATGAAACGGGAAAAGAAACGGAGATTGAATGTGATAATACAAGTAATAATAATGCTGTAGAACATAGTGTTCCAGTCACTGAAGAACAGTCATTAGATGATCCAAGTAAAGAGATGGCATCTGCACCTGAGGATTCCAGTCTTGAAACCCTATGTGAATCTACAGATGTTAATGATGCATCTGGTGATATGAGCTCTAAAACAGAAGATGAATCTGATAATGTAGATAGTTTCAAAGCTGAGAATAACATGCTTGATGAAGAGGAAGGCACAGATACTAAGGATAATACAGATCAGATAGGTCAGGAGGAAAGTTTCACTTCAGATATTTTAAATGAGGGTCTAGACAACAATGTGCCTGAAAATGAACATTCCCACGATGATATAGTAAATGAAAGTACTTTTGAAAATAAGGAAGAAGCACTTGCTGAAATGTGTTCAAGTGAACAGGATACTGTTAATAACATTACTTCTTCAGATCAAGATAATGAGAATAGTGTAGAACAGTCAACAGAAACAAAGGGGGAGTTAAGTAGTGTTAATGAGGAAGCTGAAACAGGCAATGTAGATACTACTGATCTTAACGATATTTCTGAAGCTGAAAAACAAGAAGAGATGGAAGCAGAAAACGCAATTGAAAATGTATCCATTAATAGCCTTCATGAGACAGATGCCCAATCTTCAAATACAAATGAAGAAAATAGAGAGCCAGATGAAAAGGCAGACTCCAAAGAAGACAATGTAAGTCAAATTGTGGATGAAGAGGAAAATGGACAACTCGAGTCTGAAATATCTCAGAGTGAAATAGCAGACAATGAAAAACCTGACACTGAGCAAGAAGAATATGTACAGCAAGCTACACCAGTCACTGAATTTTCAGAAAATATTGAAGAGTCTCTTAATAAAACAATGAGGGAAAACGAAGGAGAAGTAAATGAAACTGACCAAGACATGAGACTTAATGATTCAGAAAATACACCTACAAATGACCAAATTGAAGAGGTTCTGAATGTGTCAGCAGCTGGTGAAGAAGAGCTCGGAACTGTAAATACTACATCAGACAATGAAGTTTCTCAAGCAGAAACTAAAGATCCCATATAACAAAGAGCTTCAGATGAAGATGGTATGTAATTATTTTACCAAGATTTTCCATTCTGCATCCTACAAATATGAAATTAATTTGGCATTCCTAAAACTGATCAAACAATTTAACTTATTTAATTTAACAAATTAATTTATTATTAGCAAGTCAGTATTTGAATAATAACTGAGACTTTACTAAGGGGGTTATTTACTAAACTCAGAATGCAGAAAATCCAAAAAAAATGTGTTTGTTTAGTATATAATTGGAACTTTAAAAAAATTTTTTTTTGCGTATATTATATCCTGAGGATGGAAAATCCGGCATCTCAGACCCGCCGAGGTTGCCTAAAAGTCAATGGGAAAAGTCTCAAAGATTTTTTGATCTGTGCTGGGTTTCGTGCAATAACCCAAAAAATTTGGGGTTTTCGGGCAAAATCTGAAAAAAAAACATTTTCTGGTGGAAAATCTGAAAATTTGTAAAATTCAGATTTTTTTTCCCACAAACAAAATATTTGGGAAAATATATTAATAAATAAACTGGAAAAAGCTGTGCGGATTTGATTAGAGAAATATTCAGAAAATATTGAGATAAATACGGACCATGAAACAGACAACAAATCGGCAAAAAAATTGTGAAACGCATTGAAGTCAATGGGAGTCAAAATATTATTTACATTCAACAAATTTTGAGGCTCACAACAATTGTTTTTACTAAAGTACAAGTATGTGATTTCTTATCCAAAAACCTGATATTCAGAATGCCCCAAATGGTCATCTCCCATAGAGTACATTTAAAGAAAATAATACATGATCAAACAGTGAGCCTTTTAAAATACTACAAGTTTCAGTAATAATAATTCAACAAATTATTTCCTATTTCTCTGTAATAATGAAACAGTTCCATTTATTTAGTAGTAACTATGCTACATAGATGGCAAACAATTCTTTTGGATTTTTTTAATAGTTACATGTTTTTCGACTAGACTTAGGGGGAAATTCACTAAAGCGCGAAGTGACTAAAGCTGGCGTAAATTCGCCAGCGTTAGTGAAAATCTTAAGTTCACAAATTTACGTAAATTCGCCAGCAATGTAGATAGTCTAGCGCAACTTCGCACCCTAACGCTGGCGAAGTTGCACTCTGGCAAAATTCGCAAATTCACTGTTAGTCATTTTTCTGAACATTAGCCCCTTTGCCAGAGTTCACTTCTCCAGGTTAGAGCAGGTGAAATGCAATTCATTAGATAGGAGATTTTGTAAAAAAAAAAAGTTGAACGAAAATTTTTTTTGGGTACCCTTCTCCCCCCTTAACTTCCTAACATAGGGCAAATATACTAGACTAGGGGCACATGTGTAGGGCAATAAAACAACTACATTAGGCTTTATTAGGGTTCCCTGGGCTTGTATAGTGTAATGTTTGAACTGTAACATATACTCTTTTCAAACTTCAAAGTTCCTGCCGTATGCAAATTAGCCTTTGCTAGTGCAACTGCACTTTGCCAGGCAAATTTTTGCTACCGTCCACTTAGATGAACGCAACTTCGATTTTTAGTGAATTAGACAAGTGCTGGCGAAAATTCGCCAGGCGCAGTGCAGCGAATGCTGCGCTAGCGCAGCTTCACTTTTTAGTGAATTTCCTAAGGTATAGTGATGCAGATTAGTGATACTTGCACATTTTGGTTGTCAATGTTGAAGACCTATAGAGAGAGACCAAATACAGCATTGTATAGGACTACTAAATATAGGAACAGTGCCATATTAACTAAAAATAAAAAATTCTGATAAAATAATTTAATTTACAACGCATTGTTTCTCCAAGTGCTACAGTAAAGAAATTGAGGGAATGCCTCATAAAAATTTGAGCAGTTATCAAAGCTTCATAGCAATGTCAGGTCAATTAGAAGCATGACAAACAAATTCCCTGAAAATATAAAAATGGTCTAGATATACATTCCATGTTGCTCTTGTGATTTTCAAGTGTTCAAACAATGAGCATTTTAAAATAGTATCATGTTTTTGCTGGAATAGTTTTTTGCTGGTATTGCTTTATAGCAAAGCATGACCAACAATAAAAATTCCCTGAAAATATTAAAAATTGGTCTACAAATAAATTCCATGTTGCTCTTGTGATTTTCAATTGTTCAAACAATGAGCATTTTAAAATACTATCATGTTTTTGCTGGCATAGTATAGTACAGAGATTTATGTTGTGTTGTGAATAATCTTTGCATGGACCAATCATCTTCCACTACATTATTTCTGACCTCAGGTGGTTTTCCTCAAGCAAAATGAAAATAATAATAAATAAAATAAAAATGCTTATCTTTTTATCAGTATACTACATTTTATTACTCTTATCTGTTATGGAAATACCACAAAGCAGAAGTTATTCTATCCTTTTGTGTGCATACAAAACAAAAAATGTGCTTATTAATATTTTATTACTATATGCATAATAAATATTATTTTTTCATTACCAATTAGACTTTTCATAATATGATCTTTCACTATTGTATTTGAGAGATGTACCTGAAGGTAAAGACACTGACTTATTTTTATTTACTGTTTCATCTAGATTTCTTCAATTTCAAAAAAATGGAAAGAAGATATAGATTATATTTATATGACTTTGGTAAAGAAGCAGATATAAATATATATATTATTATCCATATGTATGCAGAATCCTGTGTGCACTAGTTATTTGGCCATTTGGAGTCTACTGAATAAAGCCCATAATGACAGAAGAAAATGTTCCACTGAAAATTTGTGAAAACAATAAATGAGTAAAAATAAAAATAAAAATATATAAGTTGATTGATTTTTTTCTGTTCTATACGTGTCTTTTCTTAGACGTGTTGACTCGTGTGTTGAACCATATTAAATATTCAGTAACTTTCGTCAAGCATCGCTCTTCCTAGACATGTTGTAGATTTTTTTAGACGTAATTGTTATATGTAAATGGTTTTAGGGCAAATAAATGAACATTTATTTATTTTTTTCTGAATATTTTTCCAGCTGCCTTTAAGGTAGTATAAATGCTTGTTGTATTTTTGTATATTTAGGGTTATGATTATTAAGCAGCATATTTAACAAGGGTCCAATTTTGAGTTCATGGGAGTTATTTATTCGAATTCTCCAAAAAAATTTTGAATGTCAGGAAACCAGCAAACAACTCCAAAACAGCCATTCAGCAGGTTTAAGGAGGTGAATAGTAAATTCAAATTCTTAGGGACATCTCAAAAATCGAATTACATTTTTTAATAAAAAGTTCAACTAGAATTTAAACAATTCCCCAGTCAAATTTCACAAAAAGAACTTGGAAACTTAAAATTCAAAATTCAAATTGGAAATGTGAAATTTCACTTCAGATAAAATCTGCCCCTATAAGTAGCAAGAGTTTTTGAAGGACAAGAAGTTGTGTTGCAGTAGTAATGAAGACTCATGAATTATTATGGGACACTTGTTAACTAAGGGGCAGATTTACTATTAGTTGAATTCGAGGGTGAATTTACCCTCAAATTCGACCAATCGAATTGTGGTTGAATTGAAATCCTTTGAATTTGAATATTAAACTTGAAGGATTTTACAACAATTTGATCGATTGAACGAACAAACGATTGAATAGAAATAAGTTGATTGATCGATAAAATCGTTCGAATCAAATGCTTTGAATGATTTTAAACATTTCATCAAATTTTTTTATTCAATCAAAAATAGCTAAATCTAATTTGGTAGGTTGAATCTGGCGAACTAGGCAGTTGAATAAAAATTTAAAGGGCAAGTTATTTGACTGTTGAATATTTGAATAGATTATTATTCAAAATTTGATGGTCGAAGTGGTCTTCAAAAAAATTCGAAATTTGAATTTGAATCTTTTCGAAAATTCGATCGAATTTCGAATCATTCATGTGAATTTTATAAATCTGCCCCTAAGTGCCTCACCTAACACTTGTTTTCATTGCTTTAAGTTTTAGAATGTTATTCCTTTTGAATTAACTACTTTTAAAGCCTGCTTTATCTCTGGTTTAAATCCACTCCTGAATACCTAGGTCATTTGCAACTGTTTGGCATGGTTATACACCTATCACTGGCTTAGTACAGGTATGTTTAGAACGATGAAAGGCTGACCAAGCTGAAATCATTATGTTGAATTTTGGTTGAGGTTCAAGTACATGGGAGTTATAAATCTTCCCCTAAATGTTATCAGTTTGCAGAGATTGTGTGGAAGCATTTGAAATACAGATTACTGCCAAAAAGAAGTAAGCAGCTGAGAAAGTCCTAGAGAGTTACAAGGCAACAAGTACTGAAAAAATGAGTGTACAGAAACCTACATGCTAAGCTTTAAGGGGTGGTTCACCCTTTAGTTTACTTCTAGTATGTTATAGAATGGCAAAATCTAAACAACTTTTTAACTGACCCCATCTAAAAAACAAATGTTCTGTAAGGCTACAAATGTATTGTTATTGCTACTTTTTATTACTCATCTTTGTGTTTAAGCCCTATTCTATTCATATTCTAGTCTTGTATTCAAATTAATGCATGGTTACTAGGGTAATTTGGACCCAACTAAAGCTGACCAAACATCACAAGTACAGTTAAGGGCTCTTCCAGTCGAGGAGATTGCAGGGAGATTTGTTGCCTGCGACAAATCGCCGCGTTTTTGGGGCAACAAATCTCCCTGAATCACTTCCCCCAGTCTTGCTCCCGCTAAAGTGTAAAGTCGACCTGCACCTATTCACACACGGCGCGGCGCTTTTGAAAATCGCTCGAAAATGCATTTTCTAGCGATTTTCAAAAGCACCGCACCGTGTGTGAATAGGCACAGGCGACTTTACACTTTAGCGGGCTCAAGACTGGGGGAAGAGATTCAGGGAGATTTGTTGCCCCAAAAACGCGGCGATTTGTCGCAGGCAACAAATCTCCCTGCAATCTCCTCGTCTGGAAGAGCCCTAAAAGTCCCAGTAAATGTGTGTGCAACAGCAACTGAAACTGAAAAAGATTATTTGCCACCTTAAAGCTGCCAATTGCCATTTTAGCCTATGAGGACCTCCTAGAAAATTCCTAGGAATTCAAAAGATTTTGCGCAAAATTGGTCAAATTGTTTGATTCGAAAAAAAGCGATTGAATGATTCAAATGATTTTTATTTGATCAAAAATGACCCCCTTCAAAAATATTAGATCGTTTTTTCACTTCAAAATTCGACTATTAGCAAATCTTCCCCTTAAAAACGCCAACATGAATATTTCACATGGGTTTATCACAAATAACACAGTGAAGGAACAGATACAACTAAACAAGGCTAATGTGGATAGCCATTTGATAACATTAACATTTTAAGGGCACTGAGATGCTTTTTTTTTTATAAGGAATTAAGAATGTAAGAAAAACTCATTGTAGCATACTATATGGTAGCATACTCAGCTGTTACGTGCTACAATGTGAGGTCCTCTCATAACAACATCAGCATCCAATAGAAGTATGTGTATCATGGTGCACCATAGAGCAAATTGTTAGATTAAAACGTCATACTTTATCTTTCTAAAAGCATGGGCAATGATTGATCAATCTCATCTGAGATTTTTTTTTCTCATCTGAGTTTTTTTAACCCAAAAATGTGACCCTAGAAAAATGCAACTCAACCTTTGATAAATCTATTCTAATACACTGATGTAAAAGGCTAAATATGAAACACTGAAGTTTTACATGTTTGGATGAATGTACAATGTATAGGAGTAAAGAGAATTGGATATAAATAACTTATTATCGAGACTACAACCTTCATATTGTGGCACATTGAAATAGTCAAGACAACATGCAAAGTCTTGAATGCGAGTATGTGAGGAGGTAATGAGAGAAGAATTGAGTAGCAGGTCAATAGAGGAGCATAGTAAGCGGTTGGGTGAGTATATAGAGATTTAGGGTGGGGCAAAGTTATGAAATGCTTTGCATGGCAGGTCCATTAATTTGAATTTAATTCTGAAAGGTAGTGGAAGCCAGTGCAAGGATTGGCAGGAATGGCATAGCAGAGGAGTGGTTGCTGAGGTGTATATGCCTCAAAATAGTGTTTATTGTGTACTGGAGAGGTGACAGTCTCTGGAGGGAAAGGCCAGTTAAAAGAGAGCACTACGAAATATGTTGGCGCTATATAAAAACATGTTAAAAATAATAATAAATGCAATACATACAGCGGTGCATGTGCATAAGGCACATCCCTCCAAACCATTTCTCTTCTGCCATTGCAATGACCTCTAGACTACTGCCTTCTGCTCTTCTATGTTTTTTGGGCAGGCTAGAAAATATTATTTGTTATGGTATTCTCTGTTAGTGGAGGCCTTACAAAAATTACAAATTGTGTAAGCTGGTAGTCTAACAATTGTAGAATATTGAACATAAATAGAACTAATAGTTGTTCTTATACATAAGCCTTCCTGCATTGGCCTTGGAGCCCTTTTTTGTAACTTCAGTAATGTACACACACAGACACATACAAATATACATACAGAAAACATTATACAAATGATGACACATTTACATGTAGATAAAACTCGCTTGGTTGACAAGAAGTGCAGAGTATATTAGAGTAGCACCAACACATAAGAAGGAAAAATGGAAAATATGCTGAGAAAAAATGGAGGGTAATATGCTGAATTACAAAACACTGAATTGAACATTATACTATGATAAAAGAAGTTACTTGTTCCTTATAATACAATTGATATTTTTAATATTTATTTTTAATATTTATAACATGGGGAGACACATTGATCAAGGCTGGAATTTGAATTCATGTTTTTTTTAATTTACATGAATTAGATTTTACTCAAAATTTGATTGGGGACATTCATTTAAAAAATCGAATATGGCAAACTCAAGTGAATTTTACTGAAAACTCACATCAAATTTGATTAGAATTCAACCAAACTCGATTCGAGTTGTTTCTCTGAAAAAAACATGAATGTCAGGAAGGCTACAAACATCTCCAAATTTGTCACTGGACCTCTCCCGTTGACTTGTACAACTTGTAATTCATCAGGTTTTAAGTGGCTGTATAACTAGAGGTTCTATGAGTCTCTCGGAAATAATTAAAACACAACAGTTATGTATAAGCAAAGGTTTTAATACATACAATAGATAAAGAATATATACATTACCAAACGAGCAAACTGGGCAAGCAGCCGATCATTGTAATATGGACTGGGAGATCCCAACACACTGCAGATCGAGGCTCAAATGGCTTCAAAGTTCCTGTGACTGCACGCATAAACACCACAGGCAAAATCTCAACTGACCTAATCGAAACCCCCAGTTTATATAGGCTTAGCTCATATAATGATTTGGTTAATAATCCTGCTTCCCATGCACTCATCAGGCTCTGGCCAGACTCCCAACAAGCACATTTAAAGCAGAGATCTTATCTAGCTAACTAGTAGCTGAATAGCATATTTTGCCCCAGTTACAATAAAGGAGGGTCCGATGAGGGCTTCAGAAATCATAGGCATATTAGATAATACATATGAGAATATCCAGAGTAAGAATAAAGAACAAGTATTAGGTCATCAAGTTGATTAGTTCCATGATTTCTCTTGCATATGATGTTGGCTTCAAAGCCAGTATTATACAAGAAGCTACTGGGTTCAATCAGAGTATTACCATGAGCCATTACCTGATAAAAAGTCCCCTCATTACAGTGGTGAATAATCGAATGATAAATCTCAAAAATTGAATTACATTTTTTTAAAATCTCTAATCGAGTTTGGATAATTCCTTAGTCGAATTCAACAGTTTTGACCATAAAAAAATTAAAAAATTCAAATTTTCAATTCAACTCTTAATAAATCTGCCCCTTATCATTAACATCAGATGTCACCCTCTTATTATAATATTGTTATACAGCATAAATGTTTAAAATGCATTGGTCAGAATGTAATCCATAGCCGTTTATCTGGACTTGATTATGTAATATTTTATTTTTTACAAATGGAATTTTATAGCACAGTGTACACAATGAATTTAGAGGTAGATTATTAATTACCTTTACTCAGTGTAGTATGGCATATGGGAGTAGGTGGACGAGTAGGTGAACATTCAGTATTAATATCCACGAATAACATCTGCTGGTGACAAATGTATAATCTTGTGGTTGCTTGTGACTAAAGACTATACAATAAAATATAAATAATATTAAGTTAACTAATAAGCAATTGAATAGCTTCCTGAATAAAACAATTTTAAAAAACAGCATTGTGTTTAGTACTTAATAAGTTCAATAAAATACACCAAAAGATGACATAATAAGCAATAGATGATGTAGTTTGAGCAGACATTTGATCCAGGGACTGGTCTGATTTGGAGTCAGATTTTGGAGTCAGAAAGGATCCCCCCCCCAATAGGAGATGCTTTAAGGGGGGTGCCTTAGATCAACTTTTAGTAAAGCAGGTTTCATTTCAATATAAAAGGTTGAACCCAATGGATGTGTGTCTTTTTTCCAAACCAAATAACTATGTACAGTATTAACTATTCTCCTACAAAGATCCCTTCCCACAATGACACTTTTGATATTATCAGTCTCATCCAGTCTTTCAATCACAGAATATACAAAGTACTGTGGGAACTGTTTGGTTGGAGGAGAGCTGACTGTCAATTCAATGTTCCAATGGTAGGAAAAGTCAGGGAAAGGAAAGAAAGAAACCTACTTTCAATTTTAATTACATTTGCAAATTTTACTTTAACAGCATTGCAATTGATAATTAATATACACTGAAAAGTTCCAATGGACATCCCCATTAAATGATCAGTTTACTATAGAGTAGTAGTAGTATATCAGATGTACATAAACACCAACTTACTGCATTGTTAGGGTGAGATACAGAGTACTCTTGGTAATGGACCATTTACTTATAAACATTATAATGAGGTTGCTTGAAGAGTATGAAAGCTGTAAATATTTTCTATATTTGCATTTTTTCTGCAAGGTGACTTTAGCCTAACTTAAAATGGCACTTGTGAATTGAGGAATGTGTGTTATGAACTGTGAGCGAAATTCTCCCTACCTAGATTTATATTGCAAACAAGGTAATGATTTTTTACGAGCACCTGGGATACAATTTATGGCAAACATTATTTTAAAATGACACCTACATTAAGCTTGGATTGGGCAGTTTTGTGCTTGATATGGTAATCCAGTCCACAAAAATAGAAAACAATGACCGGCTCAGTTATTCAGTCCTAGAACAAGTCTTTTTTATTCATTGCAATAAAATTAGTAACCTGTTGAGGAAACAACTGTTACTTTGTTCATTTAACATTGGACATTGCATTGGCCTCCAGACAGCATATAATTAATCCAATATGTTTGCTACTGTATATGTCTTTGATATTATTGGTCTGGGGATTTAAAGTACTACTATTTTTTGTAAAATATATATCTACAAAGTAATCAAGATATTGAAAACCAATGAACTTTTAACACGGAAAGGAAAGGCAAAAAAATAAAATTCCATTTTTACTTTATTTAATGAAAAAGAAAACTATTTACTACATACTTTAATTAAAAAATGTCTACCGTATGTATGCAGTGAAATTCTCCCTTCATTTACTTCTGTGGATAGGAATTGTCAGACAGTCCCTAACTGCTGTGCAGAAAAACAATCATACTCATGAACAGCACAGGGAGCCCCCTCCTTGCTTTCCAGCTGTGCAGAAATCAAGCTCGTTCCCATGCCTGCACATTTTAATGGATACCTAATAAAGATGCGGTTTTAATGGATATCGCTCTCCCCGCTTGTTTTTGCCGAGCTCGATACTGCCAAACCTAACTTGTTCATAGCTACTTTGTCCGCAGCCAGAAGCGGATCCCGGCGGTTTCCTCGCAAAAGCCTTCAATCACTGGTCACGTGGCTCCAGTCTCGGCGTTCTCCAACATGCTGCAGAAATCAAGCAGCAGTCGGTGACTATGTAGAGATTTGTATTGGATTTTGTCTTTGTCTTTACATGCCCTTTACTTCCAACTCCAGTTGCAGGGACAAAGACCCTGAAGCCAGATTTAAACAGATAAACTGAGATTCTATTTGGGGGATATTTTTCTGCAGCCACTAGTTCTGCAGAATTGGAGAAAGTTTGTATTAAACTATGCAAAAACTATAAAATTCACATTAGATTACCTGACAATACATGACCCAGTGCAGTCTGTATATTCTGATTATTAATCAGTCTTGCTGTATCGGCTTCTGGCAGATATTATTTGACTTGTGATGTTTTGATAATTTATGATGATCCCTAAGCAGCCCAGACCACACTGAGCATGTGCAGGTTCAGGCAAATATGTATAACAAAGTTACAAGATGACAGCCCCCCTGTGGCCAACTTTGAAAGCATAAATCATTTGTGTGATTAGGCTTGTGGTGCAGTAAGTTCATGTTTATGGTTAGTATACAAAATACAGAATTTCTAGCCTTATTCTACTTTAAAGAATATTCATCACTAGAATAAGAGATATTAGCATATGTTTTTTAGATGGGTCAGCAATAGTGATGGACGAAACTGTGGCGTTTTGCTTCGCCAAAAAATTCGCAGATTTTCAGCAAAATTCGCAAAACGGTGAAAAAATTTGCGAAACAAGTTGCGCCGATGTTTTGTCGTGCGCCCAAGTTGAGGCGCGCTTATAAATGCATACCCCCAACGGTCCTTTTTTTTGGAGGGACATTTCCTCTTTTGACAGCGCAACCTGCAGTCCCTCATTTCATTTGAATTGGAAAGTCCCTCTTTTCTCTGCACAGAATAGCCAGAAAAAGAAACAGAGTTTCTAACTTAATTAGCTTTTGGCAGAGAGCCTAGAAGAACAGCTAACAGGTGCAAAAATGATGCTTTTTAACAATTTTGATATAATAAAATAAGTAATTGATTGTATTTGTAACAGTTTAGATAAGGATAAATATGTTCAAACTTTCATAACCTGCCAAATTTGGTAAAACGGATATGTTAATTAGCGGGTGTGACCACAAAAATGGGTGTGGTCAAAATGTTGCAGCACTATGTATGGAAAAAAAAAATTCTGTCCTTCTTTTTACTTCCAAAATGTTGGGAGGTATGGAAATGTGAAAAAAAATTGTAAAAAATAGCATCTTTTGCTTTGTGTCTGAATGTGCTGAATAGCATTGGAGTCAATGAGAAGAGGAATTTACACGCGTGTTTCACTTAGTATACACACATGCCCTGCATTGTTAGTGAAGAAAAAAATGGCCTCCCATTTTGCCAGCTTCTTAAAAACATCCGTGATTGTTATTTAAAATAGTGAAAAATTAAAAAGGCATATTTTAATATATATTGATTTATTTTTTCACTGCACAGATTGTGCTGTTTTGAAGTGAAGCGGCAAACTCGATGCGCGACGAAACTCGACGACTGGCAAAACGAAACATTTGCCGCGAATTCGCCTAGGGCGAATTTATTCGCCCATCACTAGTCAGCAACACCTATTTGAAAGCTGGAAAAAGTCAGAAGAAGGCAAATAATTAAAAAACTATAAAAAATGAAGGTCAAATGAAAAGTTGATTAGTCAATTCAGAAAGTAGAAAGAGCTGTCTGTGTTTGGGAAGGCACAACCTGGGGATGGCAAGCTGCATTGTAGGCAAAACATTGATGCAATTATTCTGTTTCTGAATCTTGCCCTAAATTCTAAAATCAGTCAACATCATATATCGTTGTAAGTTTTTTTTTATTAAGCAAGCTCAATAGTAGACATAACTTGCAGTAAAATAAATCGTTGTATTAATAACTGAATATGAACAAGAGATTACTTGGAGAACAAGATAACACTCAGTCACTGACAGATGTGTATTTCTGATCTCAGCCGTCACACCATGTTAGGGACATACTGTACACACACAAAATGAAGTTGCAACTCTTGTTTCATTGGATATTATTGGTCATGATCCAAGTTTGGCTTTCTGAGTCAGGCTGGAACTGTACCAAACTCAGAGACATAACCATTTAGTCATGTTATCAAATATTCCATGGTGGAGTATGGAATAATGTACCCCCTACTGGATTGCATTGTAAAATATAAAGATACTAGAAGTAACATGTACATTGATTACCATGTAAAGGCCTAAGCCTGAGAACTTTTAAACAGGTTAAGGCTATTTTATATCTTTATACTTTTAAGAAGGAGGCACGTTATTTCTCTTATTACACAAGTTTAAGTGGTCATGATACAAAAGTGACAGAGCAAAATTTAGAACTAACAACATTGACAAGAACCATTTCTTATGATTTATTTTGCAGGTCGAATCATTTTTATGAAGTGAGGATTATCACTATGAAAGTGACAGAAGCTGATTTACAAACATAGATGCAGTTGCCAATAGCAACTGATCAACAACCAAAGTAGTCTGGCAAAAGTTAATGAGTAAAAGGGAGGACCAGATTGGTTGCTACTGGCAACTACACCTGTGCACTTTAACAAGTTTGTAAATGAACCTTATAGAGTATATTTGTAATAAAGGCAGACATCATAACTCCAGAAGGAATATCAGAGATTCATATCCATAATGTATACAGGTATGAAAAACGTTCTCCAGAAAGCTCCAACTTACTGGAAGGCTATCTCACATAGAGTCAGTTTAAAGCAAATAATCCAAATTTTTTTTAAATTTTCTCTGTAATAATAAAACATTACATTGTACTCAATCCAAACTAAGATATAATTAATCCTTATTGGAGGCAAAACAATCCTGTTTGGTCTATTTAATATTTAAATGATTTTATTTGTAGATATTAGTTGAGGAGATTCAAATTACAAAAACATTTTGAGCATTCCTGGATAACAGTTCCCATACCAATAGTTAAAAACTTCTGGTCAGGTAGGCATATAGTTTGAAAACACCGAGTTAGTTGATGGCTGCCCATTCTGAATTCTGCATAAACTTTTGACATACTGGTGACAGAAAATATGCTGCTGAATGGACTTTCCAGATAAAAATACTGGGTGAGAGACAGTTTGCTATTGTATCTCCATTATCTTCTGAAGTGGGGATGTGGAAGGGGGATTATTGACAAAACTCAAAAGGAAAAAAACATAAGGAAGCATTATCAGACAGAAATCCAAACATAATCCAAACATTGTCTTCCTATAACCCTGTGGCTCTGGGGGGATCTCAGGTGTGCATTGATTTGCCCTTTAACATCCATATCATTTGTGCCAATGATGCTCCATCTGTCAGTTACTATCTTCAAAGCTGCTGCTCCGACAGCAGGAATGGAAACGCATTGTACTCATGGGATCGGAAACGTATCCTGCAAAAAAATACATTCTTACTGAATAAAATATTTTTTTTTGTGCTATAACAATAAGCATGTAAACATGTAGTTTATTATGTAGATCACTTGGCTACAGATCGAGTGAATTACTTATTCGTCACTTTTAGGCATTTATTCTCCCTCTTTATTATATTTGCTCACTTTGAAATGCCAACCCCACAAAAGCTCATTTACTTACATAAGTGTTACATTTCAGCAATGTAGAAAGGCATAGCAACTAGTTCTGTATTTGCTTTTGTTATCTAACTAGAACTGCACTAGCCTGATCCAAATAAATTATTGATTGGTTGCAATTTAGCACCTATATGAATAAATAAGCACTCTATGCTGTAAGGGAATTTAAATTGTAAACATTTTCATGGAGCTGTTTCAAAATTATTTCTAATATATTTATATATATATATATATGTGTGTGTGTGTATTGAGCCATTAAGTATGCCTTTTATGTATTGTCTATTAACAGCATGCTTACATTACCAATATGTTTATACCATTATACATTCAGCATTGGGTTGAAATGTTCAGCTCCAATATTGTTCCATGGAACCCATGTCATACAACAAAGAGCCATAATAGTCATTGAGGATTTCATTTCCTTGCATACTATAAATTAACTACGCTAACTGTTGTGCAGTTACCAAATTGTTGCTAATTGCTATAATTAGTGAGAAAGACCAGAGACATCAAATATTTGTCATATGATCTTAAACTGGCATATGACATGCAAAAATCTCATCCTACATAGACATCATGGCCACATCGGAATCATGGATCAGGCTCTGCAGGCAGATGTTATAGCAATATATACTGTTGGCTTTACATTAGCAAACTAAATGAAGTATATAGCAGCTGCATAAAATCCCCTAATGGCTTAGGAAGTGCCTGCTGCTGTAGCCTATGCATATGGAAGAATAAGTAAGTAAATTAAGTTTAAAAAGAGTTGTGCACTTTTGAGTTAACTTTTAGTATGATTTAAAAAGTGATATTTCAAGACAAGCTACAATTGTTTTTCATTTTTTATCATTTGTGCTTTGTGAATGATTTAGCTTTTTATTGAGCAGCTCTTTGCTTTGCAATTTATGCAATCTGTTTGCGAGGGTACAACTTCCTCTATCAACTGATATAAATAAGAGATTGGAATATGAATAGGAGAGGCCCTGGATAGAAAGATAGAATGTGTGGGCTTTTGTTTTTTAGACAAAGTCAGTGAACCCCGTTTGAAAGCTGGAAAGAGTCAGAAGAAGAAGGCAAATAATGAAAAAACTATTAAAATGAATAATGAAAAGTTGCTTAGAACTTACTAAAAGTTAGGGGTGAACCACAGTTCACGTTTGAGGTGTAAGGTGGTTAAGAACCACTGGAATGATTTTTGGGATAGTCCAACAACACTATCCTTTCTTTCACAATACAATGCAAAGGCCTAGCTGAGAAAAGTCCAAGGGTAACTGTGCTCTACTAAGGAGCAGCCAGAAAACGTTGTTTTGGCCAAAGAGAAACTTACAGAACAAGTTCTGCAAACTTTGCAGAACAAAGGTTATTGCAAATTTGCTTGCATATACATTGCCTGTATATTTTTAATACTGGCCTTGGTTGGTAATTTACTGCATATTGGTCAGGTGGCAACTAGTGATGGGTGAATTTATTCGCCAGGGGATAATTTGCGGCGAATTCCCGCGATTCGCCACTGGCGAATAAATTCGTGAATCGCCAGCGAAATTCCGCTTAGCGAAAATTCGCTGGAAAAACGTTTTTGACGCGACGCGCCGAAAATGACGCGCCGTGTGCCGAAAATGACGCGACGCGCGTCTGAAACGACGCGTCGCGCGTCAAAAGCGTCCCGCGACTCGTTTTGCTAATTTTTCGCCAATTTTTTGGCAAAGCGAATCTCGGGAGATTCGCCCATCACTAGTGGCAACACTATATCTAGTAACAGGTTTTTGGATAATGGATAACATATATTCACCTATATGCTATAGGTCACTGATCAGTCACATGCACTGCACCACTAAATATTACACCACTATGAGCCTAATTCATAATAGTAACATATCTTCCCTCAGATACAGGTTAGAGTGCTGTGTACATGTACTGTATGTATAACCAGGGCATAGTTTCATTAAAGAGCTATGCGTTCTTCATGAATGACAAAGATACAGTATTAGTTGGAGGGGATTTGTGCTCTTTTCACTTTTACAATATTAGTAATTAGGAGGAAGAGAGTGACAAACACAGTAACAATCAAGAACAAGCAAGAGGCAAAAATAACAAATAGATATTTAAGGACTGTTTTACTTATTTTCAGTATCATGTTTTGCCACGATTCAAGGAAATTGGAAACCAGTTCTAAAACTTTACATCATAGTAAAATCACTTTTAGCACAGTCCCCAAAGTTTTGCTGCCGTCCCACTATTGTTGCATGATTGGTGTGTGTACCTCGATACACAGGGGCAATTTCCTCATCATCTGTACTCATACTCACCATTTTTGTCTATTGGTGGGTACTGGAAACTTTTTCTTATTTCTTCAAAGGGCAAGCCACGTGCTGAATCAGAGCTGAGAAAGGCAATTAAAGAGTCAGCATAAGCATAACATCTATATACAGTACATTACATCTACACTTTTATTTATACGACTGGAAAAAAAGCAGCCTAATATATGTTAAATGCCAGACAACAGACTGTGCAGCACCACTATAGTTTTCCTTATTTCTGTGCAAATGGTAGAAATGATAAAATGAACCCTGCCTATCATTAAGGGGGCACAGCTGGATGCATCACAGTACTAAGTTACTTCATACAGCCTTCAATGTTCTCTTCAGTCAGGGATAAAAGAGGTAAACAAGCAGAGGTGAGCTTTCACATACTGTGATATCCAATTTAGTGGGCCAAAAAATAGTCCTGCTCAGATATGGAAATGTTTGCAGCCCTATAAACTGAGAAACTATTTATTTAACAAAATCTGTAGCAAATGAATTGCTTTTATTTATTCTTCAACTGTCTGGAGCACTGTTTAAAAATGTAAGAGCAGATCTACTCTCCTATCCATTGTCCTTTGCCTATAAATATTTTATCACCATGTACACTATCATGTTCTCAAGATATAACTGCTGTCACAGTTCCCACTTGCAACCTGGCTTACCACACTGCTCTTTCTCTGTCTTTTTAGCCTTATCAGCAGTTTTCAGGTAAGGACACCCCACAGCTTCATTCTGAAAGGCTTCTCATGTAACAAATGGTAGTCTATGCATTTTATAGAAGACTGTATCCTTTCCTAGCATTTAACATCTACAAAACAGTATGGAAATCAGGTGGGGTGTGGGACAAGTTCCTTCAAACATACACTGCCAGAAGAAGAAGGACTCTAACTTGCATAGGGTACAGAGAAGCTGTCAGACCCAGATACAGTCTGAGTGCACATGGCAGGTATGTAAAGTCTGTTTTGGAAATCAGGCTTGATTTGCTCTCTCATTATGTTTAACATAATCTTGGGAATCATCATATCTCTAGTCTCAAAAGTTTATAGTTTGAATAATAGGTAGGAATATAGAATAACTTTGAAAACTCATGTACATGCTGGCTTATTTCAATTTCTGTATTGCTGCATATTTTTAGACATTTCTGTACAACACTTATAATATACAGGTATGGAACCTGTTATCCAGAATGCTTGGAAACTGGGGTTTTCCAGATAAGAGGTCTTTCTTTAATTTGGAACACCAGAGCTTAAGTCTGTTAAAAATCATGTAAACATTAACTAGACCCAATAGGTTTGTTTTGCCTCCAATAAAGATTAATTATATTGCCGGGATCGAGTTTAAGGTACTTTTTTATGTTTACAAAGAAAAGGAAAACATTTTTAAAAATGTGATTATTTGATTAAAATAGAGTCAGTGGAAGACGGACTTCCCATAATAAGGAGCTTTCTGGATAACAGGTTTCTGGATAATGGATCCCACAACTGTATATTTTAACACACTAGCAAATTATTTTTATCATTTGGCATTGCTGTGCCAGTCACTTCCTCCCTCACATTACTCATCTTTAAATTACACTACACATGGTAGACAGTTTACAAATTGCTTTATATTGTTTGCCTTAAAAGTAGTAGCCCCTTGCAGTTGCAGCTTTTCCTTTCTTTTCATAACATTAGAAGACCTAGTGTTAGGTCTATGACTACAGCGGTGCCTTCATATAGCCACAAAACTTCTTGCAAATTTTAAGGCACCTTTATATGGGTCTATAAAAATGCTTCAAAACACACTACACTTCTGTAGGTCATATGAATATAGCTATAAAGTGTTAGTTTGGAAAAAAAATGTTAAAACTGTTGCAGCTTTTGCACTTTAACTTTTACACATTTGAAAACCTGAAACTTATCCTGAATTCTTTTATTTAACAGAAGTCACCTGATAGAGGTTAAATTCGGGTATTAAAATGTTTTTCAGAAATATTTATTTGGTTGTTCCTTTCAACATGGATAAAATAGAGTTTTGTAAAGGGAAACAAAATGAAGAGGAGAAAAAAAAATCAAGCTTTAAAGCCATGGCTCTTGTCCCTGTCTCAGTGTTTTGCAATGTCAAATGAAAGAAGAAATCTACAATACATATGGATTATAAAACCAAATTCTCAGTGGCAAAAGAAATATATTCTTAGGACACATTCATCAGACCATTTACAATGCTTTTTGTTGGGATAGATACCAAGGGCTATTGACTTTAAATGCTCCATAAACCTGATGTGACTATTGTGCTTGTGAAGCTCCTTTTCATGGTTGCCTTTCCCAATATTGCTTACATTAACCTTGTGGCGCTTTTGAATAATAACATTAGTCATGGGCTCACTGCCCTTATATTCATTTCTAATTTTAATAAAAAGCTAGTCTAATAAACAGAACTGTTTAAAATATAAGCAGCCCCAGAAAGAGTAATTTCATAGCCACAATACTGTAGGATATGCTGCTTCTTATCACATGACATGGCACCTTGAATAGCTACAAACACCACAATAAGGAGCTCTCCATACCGTCATACTCTGCTCTAGGATTATCACACAGTAAAGCAATTTTCTTTTAATGTGCTTAGAGTAAGTACTGCAGCACAATAAATAATGCAGTATTGCAAATATCACATAATATCTGTATCTGTACAGCAAACCAGATAGACCAAGCACCTCGTTTGAATTCTTCTGGAGTAGCCAGACTCTTGGCCAGTTCTCTCATTTTGCTAATTAACAAATCCTACAATTAAATGTTTAAGTATCATGGTAAGATGTGTGATTAAGTCATCTTTTGCAGCAATAATAAAAAGTTGTAATGAAACACAATTCCTAATTATTTTTTTATTTAAACACATATACCTATTATAAAGGGCTAAGGGCTAGGCAATTACCTTCACTTTCCATTCAGCACTTCCTAGATGTCTTTGCACTTTTTACATCCCCTCTGCCTCCCCACAGTCTAATTGTGTAGCCTGTGCATGGACATGGTCATCAGGTCCACCATTTTGGAGCATAAACAAGATGTTGGCATGATGCAAAGCATGTCATAATAACATTGTTTACAAAATAACTCCTGCCTGCTTGCTGTGGTTGTGTAATTCCAAAAACGAAGGACACAAGATTGAAATAATTTATATAGTGTAAAGTTTATTTTGCTTGACTAACACAACAGAAAATAATTCAGAATTATACTTTAGGGTTAGTTGCTGTAAGTCACAGTTCCCCCAAGAGATCTACTTCTTTTATTAGTTACAATTGTATCTAAGTTCAGGCACTGAGTATTCTAGGCGCTCTGTCAAAAATCTTATCTTATTTAGTTTGAAATATAGTTACCTTTTTTTGGCTGATCAGTGTAGGAGATCAAAGAGAAAAGAGGGACATTCGAATCTGGGACAGTGGGTTGAGCTGTCAGAATCGGGACTGTCCCATGAGAAGTGGGAAAGCTGGGAGGTATGCTAGTATATACTAGATTTGTACAGTTAGGGAGTGATTTGGGGATCAGTTATCCTAGGCAGATTTTCTCCAGGTTGTTCAGAGTAATCAGGAAACACATGTGCACCTCAAATAATAAATAGTTCCACAGATTCTCACTTGAATTGAGCTCAGGGCTTTAAATGGACCTTGCATGACATACACTTCCTTGCATAGCACTGTGTAGCTCCAAAATATTAGGACTAATAATGTCTATTTTAAGAGTAAATATTCCCCGGATTCATTTGTAGGTTATTAAATCTGGGGATATGGATATCTTCAAGTGTACATTTTTGTATATTTAATGCTGAGTACAGGACTTACATGAGAAAATACTATTTACTAGTAATCTATCTGGATGCAAACATTTTGTTACTATTGCTCATTTTAGTTAATGCTCATTGTACAGCTAATGTCTGGGCAACACTTTCAAGAATTTTTAAAGTTCAACCCTAATATCTTTGAAATCTCAGATAAACCTACAATAATTTGCTGTTCAATTCCAATTGCGTCTCCCCATTTCCAAAAAAAGTAAATGCAAATATAAAGAGAATGGGACCCAGCACAAACTATTATCATTAACATTTATTTTAACTAACCAGCTCATAAAAGTTGATTTATGAAAGTATCCATGCCATAGGAACAGTGCCCTACTCCTGGGCAAAAGCCGTATGTTTTATCAAGAGGAGTCATTACTGTAAACTGGGCCACAATCTGGCTACATGTAGCAGCATTGCCAAAATCAGTGAGCTCACATCTGGCATTCAGCAAATTGTTTGTTGTTATAATAAAGGAATACAAAGAACGTCACGCTCAACTGGCTGAATGGATAAATTGCTATTTAAAGCAGGTTTAGAAGAACACAATTTGCTGTAAAATAAACAAATGAAAATAATGTTTGTTCCCAGTCCATACTGCTTCAATACTTTTTGAACTGATTTGTTTTAATGGTGTTAATATATTTGGTGCAGAAATGGTTATAGTTAATTGTTTTTAATTTAACATGAAATTGTACATTTATCTGGGAATGCATTGCTATACTGCTCTTATCAAGGTGGAAGATTTCCTGGGGATGCATTTATTGTGCACATTGCAGCCATGGATGTTTAGGAAACACAGACAGTTTTTTAATTTTAAATAAATGTGATCTTAATCATATGCATAAAAGCGAAACCATAAAAATATGTTTCTCAGCCCCTGCCGTACAACCTCTTTATAAAGCACAAATGGTGTTCCTTTTCTATTATTAGTGATGAGTGAATTTTTTACCATGCTTCACAGCCAGCAAAAAGTTTAACGAAACTGCTAAAAGGTGAAATGTTTCACCGGGGTAGAAACTATTAGAATTTGAGAAAATGGGGTCCAAGCACACAGATGCCATCTGTTGGTGGTTGTATTTATTAGTTGTGCCGCTGATTGTAAGCTAGTAATATATACTCTAAAAATTGTACTTTTTGGTCAAACAGCAACATACTGTAGTTACTAAGGGGTTATTTATCAAAGGATGAGTTTGAGAGGTTTCTTCTACCTTGAATGAACTCACATCTCAAATGTTTGCTTATTTATGAAAAAAATTGAATGTAATAAACTCAAATGAATGCAAAATTGGCCAAAAAAACCTTGAATCACTCAAATCGATCAAGTTTTCAAGCACAAACCACAGAAAACCCCCCGAAAATCATGAAGGCTAAAAACATCTTCAAATGGTTCTAGGGAACTCTGCCATTGACTTCTAGATGGCCTTGACAGGTTTTAGCTGGAGTATTTTTGGATTCAAGCTTTTTGTTTTCCCATTGACTGCAATGCAATTCAGCGAACTTTTACACTGCTTTGGGAATTTTGACACAAACAAAACATGGCAGATTTGCTCAACAAGACTTGGAAGTAAGGAAAAAACTTTTTATTGGTAGTCCCAAAGCAGAAAAAGGGTGCCACGAAAAAATTCCCAGAGACAAAAATTGTCTAAATGTACAAATGTACATCAACACAATGCATTAATAGCAAATAATAATTTTATAATTTTTATATTGGCCACTTTAGGAGATTAGGAGATTATCAACACTTTCTTTAATGATTGTACTCTAAGCATGCTACACATAAGGGGGGTGTAGTAGACTTAAGGTATGAAGATACAATTAATGGAAAAATCCGTCGTCTGGAAAACCCCAGGTACCGATCATTCTACATAACAGAACCCATCCTGTACAGCAACTATGTGACTGTCTAGACATGAATAGATTTCATTTGTACTTACAGATAATTTCAGTTAATTCCCCTCTTTAGAGTCAGCCGAACATCAATTGAAACATTGATAAGTGATGTATCAAAGTGTGAAACATTGTTCTTGTACAGTACAAGAAGCCAGCACACAAAGTGCTGAGGGTTTAAATTACATGTTTTTTGGCAGAGCTGGATAGAATAGTGTGATCTGAGTGCAGTAATTTAATTTAAGAAGATTGTAGATTTTGTTGCGGAAAGCTATTTTATGTCTTAGTTACTGGTAATCATGAGTGAATCTGTCCTGTTTCACTTCACTGAAAAATTTGCGAAATGGAGAAAAATTCACTAAATGCAATATTTTGTTGTGCATAATTTTTGTAGCAAACTACATTAGAGTCTATTGGGCAATTTTGTGGCATCTTGTTTCTGCTTTGGGGCTACCAATAAAAATTGGGAAGTCATAATTACATGCATTTATCAATAATACCTACAGTTCACTAGGCTACAACTGCTTTTTCAATCGAAAAAAGGCTCCCATGTTGTCAATTTCTTAAAGACATCTGTCTCCGGTCAATGGTATCTATTACTACACTATGTTGCTGTTTAAGAAAATAGTACCGCCTATAGTTTAAACTGTATATTACTACTAGCTTATAAACAAAGACACAGCTAACAATAATTCTGACCACCAACAGATAATATCTGGGTGCTTTGTATCCCACAATAAACCATATAATTATGCGTATGTCTTTATTTAGACAGTGGGATGGCTCAGATCCCTTTGGTTGAGGTACAGTAGAAGGAGAGGGAATTTTTTTTTATTAAGAAAATATACATATTTGCATTAAGTTTAGACTTCATACAGTACAACTGTCACAAGAATATTACATTCATTACAGTGATTAACACACTTTAAGAAACGTCATATGAAAATTCCAAATTAACCCATAAATTCACATTCTCTTTCTTGCGGTTCAGCTCATTCGGTTTAATAACCAAAATTTCACTGAGAATTTTCCTGACAGTTGCATCTATGGTACCACTCTCATTCCCAAGTGACTTCCTACAGCGCATCAGCCATAAATGATATCTCACAGCATAAAACACAATAAACAGGGTCTCACTATTGTATGAGAGTCTCTTACTCACTATCCCATAGGCTCTTTCACTATAACAATTGGCACATCTCCTATAGATTCCCAGGATTTACAGCACCTGTCTATATAACTCTTCAGAAATGGGGCAATCCACCAGAAAGTGCAGTAGAAGGAGACTTGCATGGCATAATTTTGGTGCAGTTTCACAAAAACCTTAACCACGAGCCAAACACGGACGTTTTTGGCAGATCTGTACATTGCAAAATTTTTCACATATTACTAGCTACTGGTATGGTGTAGTAACAGATGTAGACTTCAATTTTTAGGTAGACTATTAATGACTCTGGAGGTTTCCTTTTCTCAATTCATAAAACTTGGTGCAGATGCATATTGTAGAGCATAATTGGCAACATAACTCCTATAAGTGTCGCTGATCTCTACCCATATCATGCGTACTTATGACACATACCTAACTTGCAGAAAATGGTAAGCATACATCTGTTGTTTGGTTCTTAAACATAGAGAAGCAGACCAAAAACATCTGTAATGCAACTCACTGTAAAATATTAAAACAATTCAGTAGCTTCCCTCTAACTATATTTACTGTAGTTTCTCCTGCTCCTAGACACACAGCATTAGTTCATTTATGCTGACAGAAAGGTTTTCACCAGAAAACAAGGAGTTAAATCCACAAAGAAAAACCGCAGAGTTTAGATCTTCATATACAAAATATTTTCTTCTCAACAAAACAATACTGAGCAGTTCAGTAAATTCAGGACAGTATTTATAATATCAGATATGGAAGAAAGACACTTTATAATTCCCATAGGCTTTTAAAGATCTCTGTTATTACTATGCAAATATCTATGCACTGAATTTTTAAGCTTGAATAACAGTATTGTTGAGAGGATACATAGACTATGAATGCCAAAAAAAAGCCCAGGTCTGATATTTTGTTCTGTATTTTGCAGTATTTAAATGTCTCTCAATTTGAATAACCCTCTACACTATTATCATGATTTATTGCACAAATAAAAGATCAACCAGTTTAGGTAAAATATAAAATTTCCACACAATTCCATTATACATGGAATGTATTCACTATTGCTTCACTAGAAAACATATTTACCATACATTACCCTGGATTCAATAAGTTTAGACTGACTATTTCCCACTGTTTTCAGAAACACAGAAAAATGTATACCCAAATAATACCCATATCAATTCAAGTACATGAAAGTAATATATACAGTAATAGGTAATTCAGCTATAAGGTAATTCATGTGTAATTACAGCAGACATGCATAGGTTTTATTGAAGCCTGTCTGAAAAGGGTCCGTAAGCACAGTAATACCTGTAATCATGGGGAGTTCATTTTTGAAGAGAATGCTTTTTTATTTAAATGTTGTAAGCATTATTCTTTAGTTTGTGAAAAAAGTATTTATACTTAGATTACTAATAACTATAATTTTATTATTCGGAGGAGAGGTTATAAACCTTACTGTAGCCCAAATGTCTACAAACTTCATCTGCCCTGGACTCCATCATGTCAGATTAAATTTAATTACATTTTAGGATGATATACAGATGCAGTCACTTGGATTTGTGTGTTAAATGCATTGTGACTTAACTCATCTATCCTATTTATCCCACTTAGCACAGAATATTGTGTCACAGCATCCCATTCAATTAAAGAGTTCACCATTGAAAACAATGGTGCTAGTCCCATGGGATCCGTTATCCATCCAAGACATTTGAAAAGGTTAAATGCATTAAATGAGTTAAGATAACTTTGGATAACACAGTTTCTTCAATTAGCCCTGAGTCACGACGCATTTAACTTACAAATCCAAGTGACTGCATCTGTAGATAGTGATATTCTGTGACAATTTGCAATGGATCTTCATTTCTTATGGTTTTTCAATTATTAAGCTTATGCTCAGCAGCTTTCCAGTTTGGTAGTTCAGCAGCTATCTGGTTGCTTAGTCTTATTTTCTAGCAAATAGGTAAAATCAATAATGGCGACCAATTGTAAAATTGCTAGGAATTAGACATTATATAACATACTAATCCAAGTTACCTGAAAGGTGAACCACCCCTTTAAGATGCCTAAAGTACAGTAGCAATCTTCTGCAACATATTGGGACCAATTTACTAAAGGTATAGGACTCGTTATCCATAATTCTCAGGACCTGTGTTTTTCCTGTTCAAGGGATCTTTCTGTAATTGGGATCTCCATAAGTCTGCTAAAAATAATTTAAGGTACTGTTTTATTATTACAGAGAATAAGAAAATATGTTTTATAATTTCCGCCTTCTGGTGATGGGTGAATTTATTTGCCTGCGGCAAATTCCAGCGATTCGGTGCAGGTGAATAAATTCGTGAAACTCTGGCAAAATTTTGCCTGGCAAAAATTTGCGGGCGTCACGTTTTGGGCGCAGGCTTCCAAAACGAGACGTGGCAGCATTTTGCGAATTTCTCTAGAAATTCGCAAAAAAATTGGCAAACCCAAACATCGCCCATCACTACTGCCTTCCCATAATTCAGAGATTTCCAATAAATGTCTTGGATGGATAACGGATCCCATGGGACTAGCCAAGCGTGTGAAGCAGTTTTCTTGTAATTAGAGCAAATAAGCCTTCTAATGTCTGTAAACGGACTGATTATAATTATGCAATAATACCAAATTCAACAAAGGGATTTTTGCTTTTTTTAGTTATAACTGAATGCCACTCCTAGTGGTAGCATGTAGAATCTATTTATAAATATTATCGCTGGCCAACAGGCCATGTCACATAGGGGAAAGATACTTAAAAAAACCCAAAATTGCTTATTTGATTTTCAGTTAATAAAATTATTAATCCTTAAATTCAAAGAAACAGCTGACTCACCTCTGAGACCAGAATGAGTATGCTCTTGAATTTAAAGCATACTCTAACTCAAAGCGAGTACGAAGTGCAGCAACGTGGCTTCGACCAGGACTGCCACGGCCTAATAGACAGTCTGAAGAGGCAGATGGGGAGAGTGAACCACTGCTGTTACTAGATGCTGGAGACATCAACTGCAATTAGAAAGAAATTGGTTGTCTCTGTAGGTCATAAGTGTTTTAGTATTGAGTGCAAATTGCAGGTGTTGGAAGCTTTAACATACCTTTAATACTACCAACTTTCTCTTTATAGGCTCATATGTTTTATGTACTTGAAATAGAAGAGTTTTTATTTGTAAGAATTCTCCAGTCAGGCTGTGCCTTTCACAATTAACTTGGAAAAAGGAAATATGTTTGTAATCTAACAGAAGATCCATTAAAACTGCCTCCTGAAGGGTCCCTACATGGAGCAATGGTCTGGTTGTTCTACCAGAAAAATGTTGACATTCAACACTTATTTGGTCTACTTTAAAGAAGCCGGGAAGCACAACTACAGTTTAATATAGTACAGTTATTCACATATTTAGCCCTTTGCAATATATGTCAGGAAAGGCACTTAGGAAATTGAAATACTTAGAAATATTTTCTAGTGTTCTATTTCAACAAATATTCATTGACTGCCAATTTCAGGTAGAAATGAATCCTATCAATAATGTTATTTCAGAAAGACAAATAATCTTCATGGAAGGCTCTTCCAACACTGATAAAAAATGGGCAAAGGAGAGAACAAAATAACTGAAAGCTATGTAGCAAACACTCTAAGAAATAAATATGGTTACAAAAAGTTACAGATAATTCCATGCTTCCTAATATGCCTGGGAGCTCTTACAATGCTCTTTAATTTAGCATCATTGGCCTTATTGTTGCCAAACTTCATGAACGAAAGGACTATTCATTTTTATGGCCAAGCATCATTCACCCTTTCAAACTCAGGGACATTGTGCCGCAAGTGTTATAAATTATACCTTCTTGCAATAATGTATCTTGATGTATCTGTCTATCACCTAAATTTTTCTGACAGGCATTTTTTTCTTTTAGATTCTAGCGCATACAGTTCTGCTGCAAGGACTGTTTATGAATAATGTATTTTTCATGTAAGATTTAAACATATCCTTCTTAAATCTGCAGTTTAATCTATTACAGAACTTGTTTCAGCTAGCACTTTACTTTGCATTTATCAAAATTATACTTTTTCAAATGAAAATACAAAACACACAGTGAAACAAACAAAAGTACTGATATTTGAAGGGTTACTCTGCCCTTATATTGTGCTTTTTACACTCACAATTTTACAGTGTCATAGATGTATAGTGTCTCCTGGGGAGCTACCCCTGCTTTTATATAATGTATATTTAGGAGCTTATTTATCAAAGGTAACATTTTAGAGGTTTGTGAATTTTTTTAGACCTCGAATGAACTCACAATTAGAATGTTTAGAATTAGAGTAGTTGGGGTGAAAAACTTGAATACTCGAATCGAGTTTTCGGTGAAAAAAACCTTGAATCACCCAAATGACTATTATTATTAACATGTTTACAGTGCCAACATATTGCCCAGCACTGTAAAATGAATGTGCTTATACAAAGAAATCTCATGAATTACATACATATAACATATAGGGACACATTTACTAAAGGTTGAAGTAAAAATTAAAATAAAATTAAAACATTTTAAATTCGAATTTTGAAGTAATTTTCAGCTACTTTGAATATCGAAAAAATTCGATTTGAATTGAAAAAATTCAAAAATTCGAATTCGAAGTACTTGCCCTTTAAAAATCCTTCGACTTTGACTATTCACTAGTTTAAAGCTTGTGAATTGCCATTTTAGCCTATGGAGGACCTTATAGAGCCTGTCCTGAAAAGTTTTCTAAGCTCCAAGAATTCAAAAGATTTTGTGGAGAATCATTCAAATAGTCCGATCAAATTGAGCAATCCGAACGATTTTTTATTCGATCGAAAATTGACCTATTCAATCAAAATAGGTGCATTTTTGATCAACAAAGCCCTTTAAAAATCCAGCCCTTAGTAAATCTGCCCCATAGAGTTACATAGAGTTACCTCTGATGAAGTGCCAAAGAGAGGCATGAAACGCGTCAGGTGACCAGTCATACCCTATGGGTCAGTACGAGACATGTTTTGATACCTGCTTTTTACTTTTTAAAAAAAGAAATTTTGGTAATAAAGGAATTTTTTACTGAATTTCACGTGTGGTGTTTTGGGCTCCCGTTCAACTGCTTTTACTTTGAACAGTGTATATTTTAGCTGGAGCGGAGTCCAGCTGACGGGAAGCTTCCCACATGGAGAATCACATATTCACCCACATGTAAGTCTCTTATCCATAGAGTTACACACATAACAACCAGTACTGGTACAAAAGGTGAGTCAGGCCCTGTACAAAAGAGCATACAATCTTAGGAGTGGGCAAAAATAATCAAAAATAAGCAGGTGAGAGATGTAGCATATGGTATTGCATTTAGTAGCTAAAACAGAGTGGGCTTCTGTAAATAAGTGTTTTAAGAGATCTTTTGAAAGACAAGAAAGTTTGGGAGAAAGTCAGACAGACTGTGGGAGAGAATTCCAGAGGATGGAAGCAACTCCTGCAGAGTCTTGAATGTGAGAGTGTGAGGAGATAATTAGTGAAGAGTTGAGGAGCAGGTCAGTAGAGTAGCATAGTAAGCGGTTGGGTGAGTATCTAAAGGTGCGTTTAGAGCTGTAGGGAGGGGCAGAGTTATGAAGTGCTTTGAATGTCAGGGTCATTAGTTTGAATTTTATTCGGAAATGAAGCCAGTGCAAGGATTGGAGCAGGTGTATAAGCCTAGCAGCAGAGTTCATTATGGACTTGAGAGGTGACAGTATCTGGCAGGGAAGGCCAATTAATAGAGTGTTACAGTAGTCTAGATGTGATATGATGAGAAAGTGAATACATATTTTGGCTCCATATTGGGTGATAATGATTGTATTTTGGGTATGTTCTTCAGGCAAAATTGACATGATTTAATAAGTGAATGGATATGGCAAGTGAAGGACAGAGTAGAATCTACGATAACCCCAAGGCATTGTGCCTGGGGAAGTGGGGCAATAGGGGAATTGTTAACTACGATAGATACTTCTGGGATGTCATGTGTGTTTGTCACGAACAACACCCAATACCAGAACAGTTGCTAAGCACCTTGGTCTCAGCTCGGCTTCACCAGTTAAGTGACCGCCTTTGACCTTGGGAGGAGCCCTCAGCTTACTCAGATGCCACCTGGACTTATCGAGAGGTGCAAAGCTAAGAATTCTGGCTGGCACAGGGGCACGATCTTCTCACCAAGGATACTCGGTTGAAGAATACCACCAAGTGGGACGGACCAGCACAAGCAGAGTAGAATAGTCAGACAGGCCAGAATCTGCATTAGAGAGTGTAGAATAGTCAGCGGACAGGCAAAAGGTCAGGATTGGAGATATCAGAGTAAACGGACAGGCCAAGGTCAGGATTGGAGAATAACAGAATAGTTAGACAAAGCAAGGGTCAAAACCAGTATATCAGGCAGGAATCAAGCAGAAATCACACCCAGGAACTAACTAATAGAACCTAACAACAGGCAAGGAACTATAGGCCAAGTTCCCTTTAAATAGTTTGAATTTGGCGCCACTGCGCACTGACGTCATGACGTCAGCCCGCATGCGCCTTTAAAACCAGGAAGTGCATGTGCGGTGCGCCATAGGGATGCTGGCAGTCGAGGGGAAGGATGCACGCGGTGAGCGTCCCCGCCGGAGGCATGGCAGGCGCTCCCGCGTGCATGGGGTAAGCCACTAGACCACCAGGGATATCCTTCATTACAGTGTTATTTGGGGGAAAGAGAACCATTTCCATTTTAAAGAGGTTTAATTTAAGGTTACATTGTGACATCCAAGTAAAGATAGTGGACAGGCAGGATCAGACCTTAGTTAAGAGCTGTGGATTGAGATCAGGAGTGGAGTGATTGATCTGAGTATTGTCAGCATAGAGTTGGTATCGGAAACCAGATGAGTTGATCAGTTTGTGGAGGGAGACAGTATAGAGAGAAAATAATAAGGGGCCCAGGAAAGAGCCTTGTGGAACCCCAAAAAAAGGAGGTAGGGGAGAAGAAGATACTCCATTGTAAGAGACACTGAAGGAACAATTAGTGAGGGAAGACGAGAACCAGGAAAGGGCCATGTCACAAAGGCAAAGGAAATGGAGGGATTGGAGGAGGAGAGGATGATCCACAGTGTCAAATGCAGCCGAGAGATCAAGAGGTATTAGAAGTGACAAGTGGTTTTTGGCTTTTGCTGTTTAAAGGTCATTATTTAGTCGGGTTAGGGCAGTCTCAGTGGGGTGTTGTAAAATCTATCAGATTGTAGGGGTTTGAGTAGATTATTGTCAGAGAGGAATGGTGTTATTTGGTTGTAAACTAGACGTTCAGCTTAATGACAATTTAATGCATGCCCATTGACTTTAATGCAATTGGCACGCCTCAAATTTATCGCCACCATCAATTGTAGACCCCCTGAATTGACACGTCCATCATAATTTGTGTTTGGTGAACTTTTTGCAGTTTTGAGAGAAATTCACATATTTGTCGGCGAATTGAAAAGGGACAAATTCACCCCTCACTATTAAATAGATGAGTTAGACATTGCAAAGAAGTTTGGAAAGAATGGGATCAAGTGGGCTGGTAGTAAGGAGAAAAGAAGGCAAAAGTGTTGAGACTTCCTCAACAGTGACAAGGGAGAAGGAGCACAGAAGAGACTGGGGACTGTGGAGGAAGGGTGGTGAATATTTAGGTGGGTTTATTAGATTAATATCATTTCTGATGTTGTCAATTTTATTTTTGAAGTGCTCAGCAAAATCTTGGGCAGAGACAGATGTGCACAGAGGGGGTGGGCAAGGGGAAAAAGTGTTAAAGGTAGAGAAAAGTTGTGCAGGTATTTTCCTTCTGACTATGCTAACATGTTAGTTATCTAATGCTTGTGAAAATAGCAATTAGATCTATGTATACAATGAGTGCAGTAAGTATGTTTGTTTGGGTTAGGGAAGGGCTGTTGTTAAAGGAACGCAGGGCTGATTTGTATCTCCAGACGTTTGATTTGAAGCAGGATTTGCGCCATCGACACTTGTTAGTGTCTTTGGAGAGCTTTTCTATGAACAGTGTTCCAAGGTGGAAGCAGTTTGGGTCTAGTACATTCAGTTTTTGGGGCAGTGGTGAGGGTGCTGTAGTAGAGAGAGGTAGCCCTATTAGTACAGGAGGTGGCTGAAATATTGGAGTGAAAAGAGTAAGAGAGACCTGACATGTGCAAGTTGTTAGGGAGTTGGTGAGAGTCGAAATGTGAGCATATTGTGATCGGAGAAGGGAAACGGTAAGTTGGTAAAATTGCTGATTTGCACAGAGTCTGGTAAATATAAGATCCAGAGAGTTACCACTGGAGTGAGAGGGGAGTCTGAGCACAGATATAACCTAGGAAGGATGTTAACACGTTTGAGAGAAAGCAGGGTTTGATCAAGTTTTTTAAGTGAAACCCACTGAAAAAAAACCTTGAAGTCTATTAAAATCGGTTCAAGGGACCACTGCTATTAACTTCTACATGACCTTGACAGATTGTTGATGGGATTTCAAGATATTTACAGATTCAGGGTTTACTAAATCGTGACAAAATGTTTTAAAAAACTAGATTTTTTTTTTTTTAAACCCTAAAATTGATTTTTGATTGAAAAATACCCTAAAAACACAATTTTTTCATGGAAAAACAACTTGACTTTTGATTAACAAACCCCTTAATTTCCAGTTCTGTTGACAACACTCCTAGTGACATTATACTGTGGCTCTCAAGTTATAGGTTATGCCCTGTCTAGCTTCTTGTAATGAGATAAGATAAAGAAGCCTATGAAAGGTGAGAAGGAACAAGGAACACCCAAAGGACAAAATGCTTATGGTATATCAGCACAAAGAACATAAGTGATAGCAGTGTTATATAGCAATGAACTTGGTGAAGGTCTTAAGCTCCTTAGGGGCAGATTTACTAAGAGTTGAAGTGAAATCTAGGGAATTTTCGAAGTAAAAAAATAAAATTTTTTGGATACTTCGACCATTGAATAGGTTGCTATGACTTCGACTTCTACTTCGATTTGAAGTAAAATCATTTGAATATTTCCCCATTCGATAATCGAAGTACTGTCTCTTTAGAAAAAACTTTGACTCCTATACTTCACCAAATTAAACCTGCTTAGTTTAATGTTTCTAATGGGCAGATTTACTAAGGGTCGAAGTGAATTTTCAAATTAAATTCAATAGTTGAAGTAGCCCAAAATTCAAATTTAAATTCTTTAAATTAGAATTTTATCCGAATATTCACTTCAACCCTTAGTAAATGTGCCCCTAAGTGTTTACTTCAAATATCAGACCCCACTGCATGCAGATGCACCAAAACATTTTGCCTGCTGAATCCTGTTGACAGCTCTGAGTGTACATACTGTATGCCTAGTGACGCTCTATGGCCCATACATACAAGGATAGGTGCAAACATACTACACTATCATTTCTGTATCTACTACTGATTACAGAGATTGCATCTGCCACTGTCCACAGTCCAGAAAATTGTACCAATTCAGCACAATAAGGAGAATTGTTAGGAATTTTAATAAATGGGTCAATGTGATATAAGAGCCAGCCCCCATAGCCTTCCTTTAAAATCACTTACAACCACTTGTGCTCTTAAACTCCTATTTCAATACCAGTTAGTATGCCACTGTGAAAAGAACAGACTTGTATGTCAATATTATAGAAATTAATGTGTATTGTGCATTAAAATGTAGTTAAATATTAATCTTTGGCTTAGCTTGGCTGGACGATATTTATTAAGGATATTCTAAAGCAATTTAACAGTAGTCATTTAAAACTCATAGATAACTCATGTCTAAAGAAAATGTAAAAACAAATTACCTCTATGTTGCTGAGACACTCTTCTAGCTTTGACACAACCTCAGAAAATTCTGGGCGTCCCTGCAGGCAAACAGAACATGTCTGAAACTATATAAACGAGTGATAATATATATAATAAGGGTTTTAATAATGATTATTAAAAATGTAAATTAGTATAAATGGTAAATTCCATAAAAATATACAAGTCCTTTTGACTATGCTAACATGTTAGTTATCTAATGCTTGTGAAAATAGCAATTAGATCTATGTATACAATGAGGTGACCTGAGTAATAAATTAAGATAGGTTATAAACAAGGGTTCACTCCATCTCCTCCTCTGTGAGCAGAAGATTGAAGGAAGTGCTTAGGAACTGTGTCCCCCCAGTTGATAAAGGTTATTATTATGTGCATATAATGTGATTAACGTTGCTAATCATATGACTATATAGTACATACAGGGGAATATCTAGTAGCAATACAAAACCTGCATTTACCTTGTTTATTATGAACAAACGGAAATAGTATTTGCGACTTTGGACATTTGCTATGTACATGTTGCTCACTTCGCTTATTTTGACTTGGGGGCAGATTTACTAAGGGCTGAATTTTCAAAGGGAAACATTTTCAAAAATTCGACCATTGAAGTTTTTTTAGGATTTTTTTGATCAAAAATGGACCTATTTCGTTCGAATAGGTCCATTTTTGATCTAATAAAATTGTTGGAATTGTTCGATTGCATCATTCGAATCGATTGCGCAAAATCCTTTGAATTCCTAAAATGGCAATTCGGCAGCTTTAAAGTGGCAAAGTGTGGAAGTCGAAGGATTTTTAACGGCCAGTACTTTGAAAATTCGACTTGTTGAATGTTCAAATTTTTTCAGTTTGAACAGAATTTTGGGCTGATAGTCGAAGAAGCCCAAAATTGCTTCAAAATTCAACATTTTTTAAATTCTAATTTTATTTGAATATTCACTTCGACCCTTAGTAAATGTGCCCCTATATGTGATGTTTTGTTTTCTTTGTTTTGCTTTTGAATTATGAAAATTTAAAATAAAGAATATATAAAAAAAATATACAGGTCAATAAGACTAGAATTCACATTTGGGTAAATTGTTTCTGTAAATTATGTCTTTATAGATTATTGAAATTATATTTGATTTTTTTTGCACTACTACAAAATAATTCTACTGATCTAGTGATCAAGAGGAGAAATCAGTGTAAGGAAAGACCTTTAATAGCTCCCTCTAGGAGTGAGATCAGTGCAGCAACCAGAGGCTCCAACAATAAGGGTTATTACCCTGCTGTGCCACCCACCAGCATAGAGATGCAAGCAGTAAGGCTTAAAGGAGAAGGAAAGCTTTAAAAATACAACCCCTCCCAGATATTTGTCTCAAGCCCCTCTCCTGAAACGCTGTCTTATTAACTTTCAAATCATTACTATTCTTACACATCATTAGTTAAAAGAATCCCCACTATTTAAAAGCTTGCCGCCGCCATATTCTTCTGTGCACGTCACTTCCCTTCCTCCACTGTAATGCTACTGCGCTCTCACAAGAATTTGACCCCACCATGTCATTTTTAACTTGAATGCACTATTGTACACACCACTGTCAGACAGACCTAAACGCAGCTGATTTATCTGTGTGCACTGCTCCTCCTCTCCCTGAAACACTGAGGAGAAAAAAAGCGAGCATAGTAGCTTCAAAACTTATCTTAACTACGAGGCGTCTCCATGGCAATGGGACAGCTGTAATCCTACTGGCGCTTGAGCTAGAGCAGGCGGGGCAGAGAGGTCAGCAATGACTCATGTCACGTGATATCTCTACACTGGGCAAAGCTCTGGAAGTTGTGCGCATGTGCAGGGCACCTCAGAAACGAACTGCTCATGCGCCTGCCCTGAATAGAAGAATATATGGATGGCAGCAGAGGTGTACTTTGCAGAACAGCTCAAAGCTTATTTTAAAATCGATTCCACCTTCAGAATAACTGACTAATTGCAGGAAAAAATTACTGATGGTATGTAAATGCACATTTTATGGGCAATGATTAGGGCTTTATTTATTTTTTGCCTTTCCTTCTCCTTTAAGAATAGGAGGATCTATCAGATTATGAAATGAAGATGACTCCCAACTCCTGTTTACTTTCTGCTGTACCATCAATCAGTCTGTTGACAGTAGAAAGGTGTCCATACTATGTATGGCCACTCATGTATCTGTCCATTCAACCATCGAGGAAATAGGTCCAATATCCCAAAGAGTATCACCACCTTAAGCTTTCTCCAGCAACTCCTACATTCATGGCATGTACATGTAAATTATAAAGAAGTTGCATTCAGGACATTTATAAGATGATTATCTGATCTAGACTCTGTCATCTCATAATATCTCTTTTACTTCTTCATGGTGTGTGGCAATGTAGTTGTGAGTAAGGGTAAGAGTCAGTGTCAACAAGAAACACACAACTCAGTTTCTTTTGTCTATTTCTAGTAGTCAAACATCCAGTTCTCTCTCACATATTCCAGTTGAATAATCCAGAGATTCTCTCTGTTCCCTATTGACCTGCAGTTTTTCAAGCTGATAATTGTTTTGAAAAACCACTGCTTTCTGGAAATTAAATAAATGATATAACATAATTTGTTTATGCAGCAAATTTAAATTGATTTCAATTTATTTTAGGTATCATCATCTTGCTTAGCACATCACTGAACTCAGTAACTGGCTGCCCTTCCTCATGTATAGTATGTTCAGGAGATGAAACAGTATGTCAAGGACTGGCACATATAATAGGTAAGAATTTTTTAAAGAAGATTTACTTTTGTTATGCAGAAATGCAGTAGTGAATTGCTGGGTTATTTATTTACACAAATATATTAGATTCAATAAATCATACTATATATTTTTATTCTGTAAGAAAACGAACAGAAAGTAGATTTCCAAAGTACAGAAATATATGTTAATACAGATGTACAGTTATTAACATTGTTTTATTCCATTTTATTGGTGAAAGCAAACAATATTTTTGGTCTATGCAGATCCAGTACAAATTTTAGGATTCTTTTAAATGGATAATTTAATTTTACTTTTAAGACTAATTGTGAGTAACATGACAAGTCTAGGCTATGATCTGTCTGGACAGGCTTAAACATTTACTCAATCTAGAAATTTACCCTTGCCAAAACTGAAGTAAGATGGCTGAACGATTGAAGAAAATAACACTGAATCAGAATGTTACTTTACAGGTGGAGGGAGGTGGGGCAGGAGAGAGGAACGGAGCCTCTTTTGTGTGTGGTGTTTTTAGACAAACCCACCATTTCTGTAATTCCTATATATTATCAAGAATTATTCAAGAAAAAAAATTATATTCTTAGTAGTTCCTGCAATGATATTACTCTAATACTGCATAAAGCTTAATTGGCACATTTTCCATTGTTGATTATAAAGTACTCATAGTACTGTAAAAAGCCAGGTGGGGAAATCATTTAAGGTGATATGGTTATGTCTTTCTGAAAGTGGAAATGTTTGTCATTAGGCGGAAGCACCGCAATGGAGGTGTACTTCATTTGATTTGCTGATGAGAAACTCTGTGCCACTCCAGAAGAAAGATACTAATCTATATCTGCAGTTGGCTTAGCAAATATATTCATGCCTTATAATTTTTATGAAAAAAGCATGGCATTATTATCTCGAAAGTGATTTTGCATATTCCAAAAGCAGCTTTGGCTCTAGTAAATGTTCTTGTAAATCTGCTCTATTTGAACTGACACATACACAACCCATGTAACTGCTACTTACACCTGTGCAATAAACTATACCTTCATACATTTCTCTCTGAAAAAATAGATTATTTTCCATTTGCCCAAGTCTTTTTTTATAATTTCTTATAATGTTTTTTTATAATTTCTTATAATGTTTGCTTCAAGAAGAAGCTGCTGTAGAACCTAAGCAATATTTGCTCAGATACTAAGCATCAATTTACCTGTTGCCTGTGTAAAATATTACATACAGGCCTATCTTGTTCCTAATACAGCTGTAGTCTGCACCTTTCAAGGTGCAGAGCACAGCCTGTGGACCCATTCCCAAGGGTAACATCCCTTATGCAGTATTGAGGTGGGCATGTGGACAACATTCTAGAATTTACTTAAAGATGTATGATGTATGGATCCAGCTCAAGTCCGTGCAAGAAAAAGTTATGGAAATAAATAAAGATTTTTTTCAAATTTCGAGAGACACCGTTTTCTACCTACCTCATGACCTGGTATAAGCCTTTAAAGTCAGTGGGACAAATTTAAGAAAATAAACGTTGTTATGATACGTGGTCAAATGCTATGTAAAAGACAGCACATATTTTACACCATAGCGTTACCCTTTGCTACAGATTTGTACAAAAATACATTACACAGATTTACAAATATTTTACACAACCTACCATAAAATTAAAGTGGCTGTAGAAATAATTTTTACACAGCTTTATGAATATAATATAGATATTTGATGGTCATATATCACTAGGCACTAAGTAAAGGCCCAGTTGCAGCCTGAATTTCTACTCAAGTTAGGGTACAGGTAGGGAGCAGTAGAAAGGATTCCATCCACCCACCCCTTGTAAATAAAGTGCTACCAAATACAGTTAGCTCTGTAGGTAAAAAACAGGCCGCAAAGTGCAAAAATGTGCCAGATTAAACCCTTTAAATATGCTCTGATGCAGGCAAATGCCTTCATGTTCTCACATACTTAGTTGAATAGATCCCACCTGTGTGCGTATTATGGGGGTTATCTACTAAATCTCAGATTTATCTGGTTGGGCTTTTTGGGACATTTTTTGAGATTGATAATACCACGGTGCTGCCCAAATCCAAAAAACTGCCATCTCAGACCTGTTGATGTCCTGTATAAGTCAAAGGGAGAGCCACCTATCCCCATTTGAAGTATTTGTGGTCTGCTTTGGGTTTAGCCCTACAATCCTACTTTTTTGGGGTTTGGGCAAAAACTCTAAAAATTCAAGTGTATCGGGTTTTTTATTTTATTAATAAATAAGATCAAATTGAACATGGGAGTTTATTTGTGTTTTTAATAAAATATGAAATAAATTAGCATTTTAGTAGATAGAAAATAAATACTTTATACCTGTTAATGAGAGACCCCAGAGGTTGTTAGAGAACATATCTAACAACATCATATACATCAAGGAGCTATCAAAACAAGGATAGGAATAAGTTCAGAAGCATCATTCCTGGTTGGGTTATTAAAATACTGCCCAAATTGTGAAATCCCTTATTACAAAATGGAAAGGATATGACCCAAGCACAGCTTTTAAAAGGCGTATAAGAAATATGGTAACGCCAAAGGAGCTGGAAAGTCAGTGGGACAACTAATAATATAATATTTTGGCTTTAGAACTTGAGAACTTTCTGAGTTATGTGTCAAATAACAGCAGTAATTAATAAGGTGGAGCCAGTCACTTTACATAGATGAGTTGTCAATTCCTAGATATTTGCATCCCTTTCAATGTATATTCTTTTCCTTTTGCAGCTGTTCCTAAAAAAACCAAATCCTTAATTATCACAGATGGAAATATATCCCTAATCAACATATCCAACTTTTCAAATTTGGCAGATCTAACTCAGCTTACACTAATTAACAGCAACATTGTAAGAATCCACGAAGAAGCTTTTAATAATCTAGCTAAACTGAAGACTTTAATACTGGACAACAATGATATATCAGATGCCTCCATTACAGAGAAAACATTATTTCCTCTTCAAAATCTCGAAATCTTAAAGTTAAACAATAATGTGCTCAGCAATATTTCTGGATCTTGGTTTACGAGCACCAATAAACTTATTAGACTAGAATTAAATGGAAATCATATAACAAAACTAACATATAATAGTTTCAGAACCAAATCACTAGGTTGCCTTAGGCATTTGGATTTATCTATCAATTTTATAAGCTTTATTGAGGAATATGCATTCCAAGCACTTCATCAGCTGAGGGAACTGGATCTTTCCAAGAACAGATTAACAACTGTTCCGGACACATTCTCTTTGCTCTCCCATCTTATGCTTCTTAATCTCAGTCATAATCAGTGGAACTGCACTTGTGAACTTCAACAACTGTCTGAGTTTTTACAAAACTATACATCTTCTGCAATACGAATTCTGGAAAATGAAAATAACCTGCACTGCAGTTATTCAAGCAACCCAGCTGTTCAAACAGTGCTGCAACTAACAGGAAGAAACTGTTTATCTGCTCCCCACAATATCACACTTATATTAAAGGACAAAGGCAAAACATTTTCCCTAAGGGATTTTGTCTTAATAGCGGTCTTATGCCTTGCAGGTAATTCAGTTTGTGTGTAATTGTGCTGTGTTATATCTCTCGGGTGTATTTACAAAGCTGATGATGAAGCCTTAATTTTATATCTGCGGTTGCACTCAGTTTGACCCATGCTACAAACTGAAAATGCACAGTATTTACTCACACAGCTTAAAGGAATCCAAATATTAGATCCTTAATCTCTCTAGTACTATGAAGAAATCAAAAGTAGTTTTTTTCATTTGATATCATTAAACTCCATGTAAACATTGCAATTCAGAATCAAAATATATTTTTCTTTTAAAAAGGGGTATCATATTTCTCAGAAAAATTAAAGGCATATGATGATTATATAATTTATTCTAACATGTAGAATGTGCATTTCTCACACTACCCATTAACTGCCCATTAAGAAGTGTACATTACAAATCAATAAATGTATGGCATGGCAGGTACTTTGGCCCATGATTTGGCCCAAACATTGTAGTTTATTTTGCATAAACATGGGTATCTTCCCAAACAATTGTACAGTATACATTGACATTTTACATTTTATGTACTATTGAAACAATCAGAAATATCAGCACATATATTTTAGATTATATGCAGGTGTATTGCCAACCATTTTAATAATCTAAAAGAATTCAAAAGAAAAACACTGGTCATTTTATGGATTTTTGCAGTTTGTTCAAAAAATTGTTTTTTCCCTCCGTGAATGGGGGAATTTTTCAGGTTTCTACAAGTGTGGATATTTTTTTCTATTTTTAATACAAAACTGTATTTATGGTTGAAAAACACTGAGATGATTAAAAAGATAGGATAAATAATTAAACACAGAAATTATTAGACATCATATTAAATTTGGTAAACAATAATCATAAATACAAGTATCTTATGAAGTGAAAAATGGTCTAGGTGGAAGGTGAGCAGTTAACTATAGATTTAACATACATGCTAGATTGTACCATAGCAAATCACTGTGTGTAAAACCCAAAAACTGTACTACTCATTTTTGAAGCAACTGCCAATAATGAATTAACTGAAGTCATAAGGCTATAGTGTCTTGAATTGTTTTTCTGTGAACATTAAAAAGAAACCCCCAGGAGGTAAATGTGACTGGCTAAATCTGTTTTATTCAACTTAACAACAAGCTTGCATGAGACTTAACTCTCATACCTCTCTCATACCTTATTGAGAACCATAGAAGAGAAAACTAATTGTACCAAATGAATAAATATCAAATATCAAAATAAGCAATTTTAGGGATAATAAAAATAAAACCAGTCCCTTATACTGCATATTTATATCTTTCACATCACCAAATAGTTAATGAAAACTGATGAGCATTGTATTAAATCTAACACAACTCAAGTTGATGGGAAATTATTTAGAAAAGCTCTTTTCCACAATGGAACAAACTAGCAATTAGTATGGGACTTCATTTTATGTGAATGGAATATGTAATCTCTGTTAGGATCGGAGTAAAAAAGTCACTCTATAATGAGCTCCAAATAATGTAGCTAATATTGTCTTCTCAAACTGTTAGTATTGCTGCATTTTATTGATGTTTTGGCTTACTATTGCCAGGGGAATATGGCTTCAGCCAAACATAATTGTATCATTTTTTGATGTGCCTATAGATGCATTGTGCCATACTGATACATGTGCATGCTATTTCCACAGGGGCAATTTCTCTGTTCTGCCTTATTACAGTGCTTATTATGCACAAATTGCAGAAAGTGATTGATGAGACAACAAGAAACTGCTGTGGTGGTACATTTAAAGAATTCCAGTGTGGTCCCTGTCCAACAAATTCTCATTCCAAACAATATGGCAAATTACAGTTAAAACAAGAGAGTAGGACAAATGATATGTCAATCATGGATTATCCAGGCATGGAAAATACTATTATAGAGCATGGAAGAGGCACTGCACAACTGGAATGGCATCCTTCAAACATGTCTTTTAGCATGAAGAGTAAGGAGATGCTAGAAAGTGTTAAAGGAAGTTACTTTATCTGTCTGGACTGTAGACTGATTCAACAGTGTCCTTCCAATGCACCTGGCTCATTGGGAAATGTTTTTGAAACTAATGAAGTAGAAGGCCTTACAAACATTGCTAAAAGGATTGTAACAAATCCAAAAGACTTTAGGTCTACTGCACATTGGGAAGGTGTGCAGAGCACAATTTTACAAGAGCTGTCAGAATATAACAGAGGTAAGCTTTCTTTCTTCATATTCTCTAAGCTTTTACGTATCTTTTGGATACCTAAATCCTTCTGTCAAGTGTACTTTGTAAATCCAGATCCAGCTTTGTACAAGTTTTATACAAGTTTTGGCTGCTATGCTGTAATTACTGTAAGCATCCTGAATCCTTAGTTTGAATATGTTAGATTTACATAGGATGTTATTTTTTGCTTAAAATGTTTCTCTAAAGTTTTGTAATTAAACTAAACTTAAAGGACTTAAAAGAATTGCACATATAAATGCTAATCACATAATGGGCCAGATTCAATTCAGTGAGAAAAAGTTCTCCCAGTTTATCACATGAAAATTCATTCAATTCAAGGATAAAAAACTTTTCTCCTAATTCAATTCCAGTATTTTGATAAAATGGGCACACAGACACATGCAATATGTGCATTATGTTTATCAAACAAATGAATGCATTTAATGGTATGACCATATACAGTAATGTAATGACATTTAGTGTAACATACGGTTCTCTACAAAAACAAGCACACAACCCTCATCTATAGCATTGTTATTTGGTAATAAATCTATTTGTTTATCTACATGTCTTATTGCAATAGACATGCAAAACCTCCACTGAAGGTATTTAAATGTATATTCAAAGAAAGATTCATGTTTTCTGAATACTAAAAAAAAAATCCATTCTGCTTGAGTTAACAGTGAAGATGTAGTAAGAAACCATAACTATATATGGCTTTTACTTACTGCAAATCCTTTTTCTTAACTGATTTTTACAGTATTGTATTTTTATTAGAACTGGATATTGTTAAATTTATAAAACTTTGCTCTGGAAAAATTCATTACATTGCTGAACAGAACACAAATAAAACTGTCTAGAATTGCTATAATTTGACTGTAAATGTACTTTTGGTGGCTGTAACTATTCAGTGGGGAGGGTAAAACTCAGTACTGCATCCCATTACTCATCTCCTCCACTCCTTCCTTCCACCCATCAACAGCCTCCACTTTCCCCTGCACGGTGCTTACCTTTTACATGTCCTTCCATCCATAATTAGTGGCTGGAGTGCCCATTGCGACCCTGAGTAAATCTGACCCTAAAAATTGCTTAAAAGATTAGGCAGACTATATAGCCCAACTCCCTGGCCAGTGAATGTTACAGGACATGCTCTTAGACAAGTGCAAGCTGTGTGATCACAAGTAGTGCATTAGATCAACTGAGTATGAACAGCATATTTTTGGAGCAGCAATTGTAGCTGCAGATTCAGAACCATATACCTTATTTCAAGTGACACATGCTTGGACAAAGTGTGGACTGCCACTTGAAATGTGGAACTGTTATACTCTGTGCAGCGTTTTGAGTGGCACTCCACACTTGTGCCACTTGAGAGAAGGTTGTGTAGCAGTTTTTCTGGGGTTTAACGTGCAACTGACTGTGGTGAAATGTGTACAAGTACAACTTCATTGTAGGCACTTTGCTATATTGTGGGCAAGTTCCTGAAAATCTTAAAGGAGAACTAAAGCTTAACTAAAGAAGTAGGCTAGAAATGTTGTACATTATGTTTTGGGTTTCTGTACAAGCCCAAAGCAACCATAGCCCTTTAGCAGTAAAGATCTGTGTCTCTGAACCTAAACAGTAGCTCCCCATATTGTTTTCTGCTGATTCACTGCACTTTCTCTGTGCTATTGTCAGTTATTGAGCTTAGGGATGGACTAAAAATATACAGTACACATAGAACATAAATGTTGCAATAGAAGGCTGATTGGTAATTAAATACAGATTGTTGCTACATGACAGAACAGAAACCAGTGCAACTAGCATCAGAATTTAATAATCATTAATCATAATTCTGTTTGATAATATCAACAACCCCTAAGAGCAACCCCACTGATCATGATCATGAGTGTCGCCTGTGACAAGTTTGAAGTCCTGGATCATTGCTGCTATTGAGAAGCTGAAAGTTTAGGCTGGTGCAATAAGTTCACTATTTAAAATATGGCATTTTTAGCCATATTCATTTTTAGGGCTTAGTTCTCCTTTAAATGATACAACACATTCATTTTTTCAAAAGCTACACTTTTAAAAACTAGATGGTAGATGTTATTAAATAAATATCTCTTTACTGTTTACAGTATCTCTGATTAGTATTCAGTTTTCCTGTTATTTCTTAACTGGTTATTTTTTATGTATATTTTTATGACACCCAGGATCAACTGTTTCTTTTAATATACAGGTTTTGGCGGTCAGATGTGTGACAAAAAATCTTCAGTTCCCAAGTCTTTGATGCATGAAAGTGAATATAGCCTAGTTCATGCTCCACATTTAAATGCCTGCAGTTTGCTTCCAGGAAAAGAGCAGATTAGGATAAGATCTCAGAAAGAGACTAGCCATGATACGAGTAGTTTATTGACAAATAATTCTGTGGAAATGAAGCTACACGCAGGAAAGCTGCCACTGTATACATATCAATCACAAAGGGGTGGCCACGGTTTTCTTTTGGGTGAGAGTGAAAATACTTCTTCACAGCCAGACAACTCCCTTATCTGTAAATATTTGGATTGTGACAAATTAGAGGACCACAGAAGACAAATCACTGACAAACAGGCACAAAATGTAAAGTTTGAGGAACAGAAAATTCAAACTGATGACACCAAAGAAAATTGCTTTTTGAATGATGACAATATGTTGTTGTCAGCAAGAGTAAAAAGGATGAATATACCAAGAACTGTTGGCTTCTATATACCAAACCTCATGCATGATCCAAACACAGCACTAATTACTTCTGTTTCACATAAGGACCAATCCTTCAAAATATGCCCAGGGAGCAAGTATCTGCTTAGGATAAATAAAAAAGACAAAGGATCAGGAAAAACAAAGAAGACAGAAGCGCTGTGGGATTCTTTGAAGGATGTGAACAAAAATAACCCAGAAGGTAATACAAAAAGTACAAGAAAGAGGCAGGATTGCTTAATGGTAAAAATGAATCTGCAGCCATTTAGCAAAGTCAGAATTCATCCGCAACAAATTATCTCTAGTAACACAGAACCCATCAAGAGAGGGTGTAGACCAAAACAAATTCCGTTACAGCTACACAGAAAGAAAATAAATGGTAATCATCATTTTGGAACAAAAAAAGGAAAAGATTCAGTGACACAAGCCTTAACTCCAGACAGCCCAACCAAATCCATAATCTGTTCGAATTCACAGGAAATAAAAGCAAGTGAAAAAAGAGTGAAAAGGAAATTGGGCAAAGTGGCCTCACTTGCTAATCCATGTGCATCAGCTAGTGCAAACCAGTCTGGGGTAATAACTATGTCACTTGAAGAAAGTGATAAAGCATCTTTTCTTCAGCCTAGTATTTCACAAAGTAATCTGAAAAGTACAAATCAGATCACTTCTCCAGCACAGTGTTCCAATGTATTTAGCAAACAAATAGCTTTGAAATCTGAAGTCGATCATACAGGTCAGCTATCAACAAAGCAAAGCCAAAAACGCGCTGAGCATAGAGATTCACAGATACCAAGTATGACTCAGGAGCTAACTGCAAATACATCTCCTACACAGTGTGAAAGAAAGGATAAATTTAACACTCCCCAAGCAAATTTGCATAATACAACATTTTCAAATGTCTCTAGTACTTTGGTAGAGACAGAATTTGGATTATGTGTAAATAGCATTAGTGGCAAAACAAAGCAGGGTGGCTCATTGCTGTCTAGTCACTCAGATAATGGTTGCTTGGAAAACAAAACAATGGAAAATACGACTAGTTTGGGCCAATTAGGCACAGCTGACAAATCACTTAATGACAGAATAGATATACCTGATAATGTGAATACAAATGGTGCAACCGTTTCAAATGAGGCACATTTTTCCGACTCGCCACCAGTGAATCCTACATATGAAAATGAAGTTCTGAAAACAGATACCAAAACAATAAATTATATATTGGAATCAGAGGACCCAAACCATGTGAAAATGCTTTCTTCACCTCCTACACAAAGTACTGATAGGGCTCCTGAGAAGGAAATTTTACCACAAGGTAAGCCCAAAGAACTTGTGCTTAAAGATAATGAAGATTTGCACAATGTTAATGAAGCACTAGTAGATCATGATAATCAACTTAATAAAAAAAACATAATGCATCAGCAAGGCACCATGACATTAGTAACACCACCCTTGAATTCAGTGTCACAGGAGTTAAGTGACATTCAAACCAAAGCAGAAAATAAGGAAGATATAATGTATAGTCAAGTAAATGATGCTTTAAATCTCACTCCAAACTTTTTACAGCTGCCAGTGATAGCTGAACAATCTAATTTATCAGGAACACAGGCACAGCACAGTGAGCAAAATAGTTCATTTGAAAAACCAGAATCAGAGCTTTTGGACCAAGCCAATTTGCTTACTACTTCTTCTGCACAAAGCATCCCTGTATCACCTGAAATCAAAAATATTCCATTGTCAAAACCAAGGGCCAACTTTCCAACAAACTATAATGAGTATTTGCTGGGTACTAATGAGCCTAATACACAGGTCATGTATGATAAACTGGATAAAAATAACATTATGAAACAAGTCAGCACAACAGCAGTCAAAGAACTGGATTTGACACAAGAGACACAAGAGAAAACTGACATGTCTACATCAGAAAATAAGGCAGTGTTTGCTCAAAGCCATGATGATCATGATTTAATGACTGCTCCACCAATGTGTGCTAAACATGCAGATGCATCGTCTGTACAGGAACAACAGCCTGGAGAAAATAATTGTAATAACAATCATACCCCCAATATTCCAGCTACAGAGACAAGAAAAAAGCGCCTTAGCTTGTCAGAAAGCTCCAAAGTCATCATTGTGGTAGAGAGTCGAAACGAGACTATAAATATACAAAAATATCTGAGTGAAAGGATCAGAAACCATCAAACTTGGCAGAGTGCAATGTCTTCAAATAATGAGCCTGACAGCATTTCTGGTGACAGAAGTCAGAGAAAGAAAATAAGCCTTATTCTCCCAGAGAAGTCCAACACTAAAGGAACCAACAAAAAGATAAAATAAACTTTTTTTGCCTGCATGTTTATAGAACTAAGCTAAGTATTGTTTTATTCCTACAGTAAGTTTTAATAGTTGCCTTTCTTACTTTTCTTGCAAAACCAAATCAAAGCAAGCTGCCAAGTCGCATGGCCACAAGGTGGAGATATTTATTCTCATATAACATGAGTCTAAATGGTGACTGGATTTTTAGCAATGCCCTTTGTGTGCAGAGACCACCAGAACAAATCAATCTTTATCTTTAGTTTAAATGTGAGTGATTATTTGTATGGGTATAAGCTCTTATCAGGTAATGCAGATAGGCTAATTATGTTGTGTTACAGAATGAAAAACATCTTGTGTTTGTATTTTCTGTTTCACTATTTAGATGATTGATTACAATATGCTCTCGTAAATGAGTCTCCAATATACTGCAGATCAACAGCAGGCTTCACAGGCACTGAATATGGAAAAATAAGGAATAGCAGGATCCAATGAAGTTGACTAAGCCAATTTACCTTAATATGACCTCTTTAATTAGTATGGAAAAGGATTTCAAAACAATTAAAGTATATTATATATTATGTATGTATATATATATATATATGTGTGTGTGTGTATATATATATATATATATATATATATATATATCCCTTGTAAAAGTTTTCAGTAGCTTGAACAATTTTCTCATGTTAATAATGCATAAACCCAACAATGAAATATTGTGGTCCCTCATATCTCTATGATATTTCAAAATACTGAAATTCAAATCTAGTCTTCTTAATGGCATTCTTTTACATTAAAAATGTAAAATGTTAAGAAAAATAAAATTAAAATTTTCTGCATGCATTAGTATTTAATCCCTGCACTTTAATCTTGTGTAGAGCTACCTTTTTTTTGGGTAAGTATCTAGCTTTGTTTACTGTTTAGTAGTGATTTCTGGAAGATTCAATGCAGGTTATTGCTGTTAGCCAAATCATCTTTTATGTTAAAGGAACAGTAACACCAAAAAATAACAGTATTTTTAAGTAATGAAAATATTATGTAGTGTTGCCCTGTACTGGTAATTCACATAAACAAGTTGCTGAGTAGCAATGGTGGAAATTGAAGGCTATATGGCACAGGATGAATAATGGATAACAGATTATGTTCTGCAGAGCTTATCTGCTATCTGCTGTGTAATTTAAGCCTTTTCTCCTTTGAATAGCTGCTCCCATGGCTACACAGCATCTTATTTATATAAACAATAGTAGTGTTTCTGAAGCAAACAGCAGTTTTACCAATGCAGGGCATCATTGCATCATATTTTTATTACTTTAAAACAATTACATTTTTTGATGTTACTGGTCCTTTACACCAAGCAGGTGGGCAGGTGGGGGAGGATTAAGCCTGTGAAACCAATGATGTGGCCTTGGCAATCTCTGTCTCTTCTAAGGGTGGTGGCATACATAGTTTTCCGGGGAGATTAGTCGCCCCGGTAAGAAATGGCATTTCGGGGAGATTAGTCGCCCGAAGAAGAGGACATATGTCGCTGGGCGATTAATCTTCCTGGAACACTATGGGGCAAATTTACTATTATTCCCCAAAAATAATTTGTTTCTATTCGATATTCGATTAGCATTCGATTTTCAAATGTTAATCGAATAGTTCTAGGCTACCTTTTATTCGATATTCGATCATTCGACGAATAAACTTAAAAAATAAAATCCTTCACTGATCGAATGATCGAATGATCGAATAAACAGGCCACTAAGGGGCGCTCCGCCAATGAGGCGAGTTGAGAAAGAGGTTTCCAGGGGCAGCAAAAAGACGCTTCCGGCAACTTTAAGAGCTGAATTTTCCGCCTCAGGCAGCTCCTTCCTCAGGATCGGCCCTGAGGCCACTGGAATGCACTTGAATAGGGAATACTCAGCTACTGAATGTCTTTGAAATCAATGGTGGCCTTCTGTAGCATATTTTTGAAGCATTTTTCTTCTTTTGAAGGCTGACTTTTAACTGAAAGTCACACACTTCTTGCAATACTTGATAAAAATAAATACATTTTATGCACTCAAGTCTTAAGAATTAACCTAAGTCATTTACCAGCAAGGGTCACACATATTGACCAACATAAATTCTAAACTGATAGAAACCTAAGGGGTGAAAGACATGATGAAATTTTGTGTCCCCAGCCCCCACTGGTAAATGACAGCCCTGAGAGGAAAAAGCAGGGTGGAGAGATGATCCAAGGTTCTCTAGTTTAGCTACGCTATATCAGAATAGTTCATGTAAACTTTACCTTGCAAGCAGGGCCGCCATCAGGGGGGGACTGGGGGGACAAGTGTCCCGGGCCCGGGGCTGAAGGGGGGCCCGGCAGTGCTGCATTTTCCGAAGAGCCGGGCCCCCCTTACCAGCGCCAAGCCGATTGCTTTAATGCCGATGCAGAAGTGCCGAACAGACGCGAAGGCAGCGACACTTAAAGTCCTGAAGTCACGGAAATACCCGAAGTCACGATGAGCCAGCACTAAAGAATATACCTGAAGTCAAGCAAGTATACTGAAGTCCTGCAGCCATGAGTTCAATTCTACCAACACCAATGTGGTTTTTTTTTTTTTTTTTTAAATCCCCTAGCCTCAAATGTTTTTTTTTAATACACTATAGGCCCCTGTCACCAATTTTTTATTTTATGGGGCTCCAATAATTTTTTTTTTTAACTTGTTAGGGGGGCCCTGTCGCCAATGTTTTATTAAAAAAATATTTTTGGGGCCCCAATTTTTCTTTTAACTTGTTAGCGGGGGCCCTGCCACCAATGCTTTTTTAAATGGTTATTTTTGGGGCCCCAATTTTTTTAACTTGTAAGGGGGGCCCTGTCGCCAATGTTTTATTAAAAAATTATTTTTGGGGCCCCAATTTTTTTAAACTTGTATGAGGGGCTCTTGCACCAATGCTTTAAGAATGCTTTTATGGGGCGGCTTGCACCAATTTTTTTTTAACTTATAAGTGAGCCCTGGGGGGGGGTTACTTTTTTAGCGCTGATGTCTGTTTGGTCTTTTTAACTCTGATGTGGATTCGGAGGGGATTGGGGCGGGGCTTAGATGCCTGGGTGGGCGGAGCCCAGGGGGCCCCGACAATTTTGTTGTGCGGGGCCCCGTGATTTCTAATGGTGGCCCTGCTTGCAAGTTACAACAAGCTTTGGTTCAATAAATGCAGTGAGAACTCTGAGCTGTGTACAGAAGCTGGAATTTAAAGGGATACAGTCATGGGAATTTTTTTTCAAAATGTATCAGTTAATAGTGCTGTTCCAGAAGAATTCTGCATTGAAATCCATTTCTGAAAAGAGCAAACAGATTTTTTTATATTTCATTTTGAAATCTGACATGGGGCTAGACATATTGTCAATTTCCCAGCTGACCCAAGTCAGACTTGTGCTCTGATAAACTTCAATCACTCTTTACTGCTGTACTGCAAGTTGGAGTGATATCACCCCCTCCCTCTACCCCACCCAGCAGCCCAACAACAGAACAATGGGAAGGTAACCAGATAACAGCTCCCTAAAACAAGATAACAGCTGCCTGGTAGATCTAAGAACAGCACTCGATAGTAAAACCCATGTCCCACTGCGTACTATTCAGTTACATTGAGAAGGAAAAGCAACAGCCTGCAAGAAAACAGTTCCCTCCTAAAGTGCTGGTATAAGTCACATGACTGGGGCAGCTGGGAAATTGACAAAATGGCTAGCCCCATGTCAGATTTCAAAACTGAATATAAAAAAATCTGTTTGCTCTTTTGAGAAATGGATTTCAGTGCAGAAGTCTACTGGAGCAGCACTATTGACTGATGCGTTTTGAAGAAAACATCCCATGACAGTTTCCCTTTAAGCAGCTGAACAGTAGAGATTTGATACACGGCATGCCTCTATGGAGCCAGTTCTGATGCATATACATGGAGTGATTACAATAATAATATATACTGTATATACTGTATATGAATTTGGGGTAATATGTATGCAGTGAGGAAATATTGCATATGCAAAACTCTGGATGAAAATTAGCTTACCTATCCCATGCCTCTTATTGTGGCTTTCATACTGTAGCAAATACAAATATTTGCTGCATTAAGCTTTTGACACACTGTATGAGTGTGAATACTAATGATATAATACTAATGGTTTGGAATTAAAGTTTATTTAAACACTTCACATATTAAATAAGCTGGCATGCTTAAGTTGCATTTTACACCGTTACATATGTAATTTGGGTTGAAAAAGTCTATCAATATCACCCCTCCAAATGGACCCCAGTGCATAAACATAGACATACATTTACACCTACATATAAACTCACAAATATAAACTATATACAGTATACTGATTTATATACCAAGTGTAGATTAAGATCACTATAACCTTGGAAAATCATGTTCAAGAAGTCATCCCAGTCACTCTTAAATAAAGGCATTTATAGAATTAGCCAATGTTAAGGTCACTGTAAATGTCCTATATTTTTATATTAGATTGGAGTGAATAAATTCCATTAATTTTAGCAATTCTGTAGTTCAATTGTTTGGGTGTTTACAGGACACTTCTGTGTGCCTTTCTTTCTAATCTTTGTATACTATCTTTGTGCCCTTTCATCCCACCACTCCACTGGCCCCAGGTCCATGTGTTCCAGAAAGGTGCATTATTCATAACTCACAAATAGTTGAGGCTCTTAGACTAGGCATTCAGACTAGGGTTCACAAGTGGCCAGGATTTCACGTACCTTGCTGACAAATCACCAGCTGGGGCCTGGGCCAGTATTACAAATTTACCAGCAACAAACCTGCCAGTAAATTTGTAAAAGTCTATAAATCCCTCCCAACCATGACATCTGACCCCTTATAAAGAGGCCTGCATCTACCCAGCCCAGCTACCCATTTCCCTGCCCAGCCCACCCAATTCCCCACCCTGTGACATCATCTACCCCCCATTCTGAAAGCTGGCAACATTAATTCAGAAACAAAAGTTAGGTGCAGGGTACAAAGGAGTCCTGCACTTGCCATCTGTCCTTAGTTTTTTTTAAGTTATTTCCACATCTTTGGAATGTTCGTCTTTACAGCACATATGCACAGTTACATTGTTAAAGCATTATGAATCCAAAAACCAGCTCCCTATCAACATATCTGCTGTGGTTGAAACTGTCATGAAACTGTATACGAATAAGGTTCTGATAAAATAGCTGTTTGTTAGCCCTTTGTTCTTGTTCCTTGAGAGAGAGAGATTATTGTTGTGTTATGTACTGTTACATCCATCAATACCACTGCATTCACATCAGTAACGCTTTGTTCAAGCTGTTCTATTCATCCTGAGTTTGTTCACGTTATTGATTGATTAATTTTCTTATATAATTAAAGGTCTTGAAGCATACTTATTGGAGAGTAGCAGAACATGAACATTACAAATAGTTTTATACAATATGAGCCATCACTTATTGGTTTTTCTATATGAAGCTCAGCTACCATTCCCAGGGAGCCATATATTGAAGATAACTGTTAATAAATTTAACACCATGGTAAGGAACATGTAAAATCAAGTGTCTTTATAATGCTGATAGCTTTTATGAAAATGTATGGAGTAAAAAGAAGGGTTAGTTTAAAAAATAAATAAATAAAAAACAGATAACTACCATAGTTTTTATAGCATTTTACGTAGTATACCATATTTAAACCAGAATTTATCTGTTGCCTGTGTTTGTTACATTGCATTAAATGGATTATGCCATGTTTTAGGTAGTGTAAAATAATCAAATACTAGTCTGGTGTAAAATATATACACACTTTTATAAATAAATCAATTAGCTGATTATTTCTCATAATCGTGCATTAACTAATGTTTAATAACAAAAGAACTTTACAATAACAGAAAAGTAATTTATAGATACATGAACTATAATGCAAATTATATATATATATATATACATATATATATATATATATATATATATATATATATATATATATATATATATATATATATATATACACATAAATTGGCCTGGTTATACTTACCTCAGGGCAGGCATTCCATCCTCTCATTAATAATGATGATATGGGCTTTGGAATGGAGTATCCAATTGGTGGTCTTACATGGTGATAAGCCATGTCAGCTGCTGCTGCCGCTAAACAGATATACAGTATAGTAGAATTACATGTCAACTTACAAGTACAACTTGTAACATAAATAACTTAAAGCAGTACAACTTGTTATGGTAGTATATTTTGTAGTTTGCCTAGATTATTAGATGAGAAAAATGTAATTCCTTCCTATTTTTATATTATTTATAAAAGGTATTGTGATTTAAAGATCATGAGGCTTGACCTCTCTCCTTACCTGGTGCTGGTAGTAAGTTGTATTGGTAAGAGCAACAGAAAAGCACCACTACCTAGAGACTGAAGTTTCAAAAACAAATACCTTTTAATAATTTACTACAAAATAGCAGAACCCTTTATAATTCACAATATTTTACAATTTATCTTAAATAAGGAATTTACATTTAAATCTAATGTTTATTATAGTTATGCAGTAGTATTTTTTTTTTTTTTTAATTTTCGCTAGGAATTGTCCGAAGAGCTAAAATTTTTGGAGGTACTCATATTTTTTAGCACATTCAGCATATTATTCAGATCTTTTAATAAATGTCATGACATTCGTGGTTTTAAAGAAAGTGAGTTTAGTCGTTGTTTTATAAACCTAAAATTTGACCTTTAATAAATAGACTTTCACCTAGTTGAACCATTCAACTGCTGGGTTATACAGATGAATTCCAAACTTGAAAAAATTTAAATAAATCAAAAACCACAAACATGAAAATTAGTGATGGGCGAAACGGGCGCGTTTCGCTTCGCCGAAAAATTCGCGTCGCGTCAAAAACGACGCGTGACTCAATTTTGGTGGCGAATTTTTTTGCGAATTCGCCCATCACTAATGAAAATAAATTATTAAAAATCAGCAACTTTTCTTAGAATACCACCTAGAGTACCAATACACCGCAGCTAAATAAAACCAGTGTATCATTATCTGGTATGATAATGTTAAACGCCACAAAGATTATAAATGCATAAAGCTGCAACCAGTCTCACAAAATTACCTCTATATTTGTTTCTACTGTGAAGCAATCATATTTAAAAATTTGTGTCCTGGATTCTCCATTGAAAGAAACAAAGTTGTAGAAAGAAACACACAATGCATGAGTCTAGGGTTGCATGTACAGTATCTAATGGCAGCAGAGTTTTTAACATTTATATTTACATACTATAGACTGGTGTATTAAGGATGTGTAACATGCATAGCATAGCATAATCAGCCACACACATTTGTTTTACTCACTGAGCCAAATAGTATTGTGTAGGAAATTATAATAATAATACTAATAAAAAATACAAATAAAAAATATTAATAATACATGGATGCTGTAAGACTAGTCCAGCACATTCAAACTTACTTAAAATCATGCATACACATTTTTGCTAAAATAAGAAGGAAAGTGCATTAAGGATCTTAGTTATAAGGAATTTTCCATGTGCACAGTATTTTCTATTTACTATATCAGGAAAGGGCAAGCCATAATTTTAACAAAGTTATATTTTGCCTTTAATTAAAATCTTAACACAGGGGTGCATAAGTTCATTCCTGTGCTGTGTCATCAGTTGTAAATTCCAGTTTTTGTCATGTTAAATGCTTATTAAAATGTAAGTCATAGTGAAATTTCAATTTAACATACCCTGATATTGCTTTCCCACAATTACACTTTTTTTTGTGCTCCCACCAATTTATAATGCATTTTATATAATGCATGTTTTCTAATGGTTTTCTATGCAAGGTTCTATGTTTTCTAATGGTTCTATGCAAGGAGTACAGGTATATGATCTCATTTTAAAGGGGAACTGTCACCCTAAAGAATTATTCCATATCCTGTTTTATGATGTAATTCAAGCAAAATAAAATTTACTTAAAGGTCCAGTAACATCACAATTGGAAGAAAAACACCAAGAAAAATTAAACTTTAAAAGTGCAAATTCTTAAGAAATGAGAAATAACTTACTGAAACTCCCTTTTCAGAAAAGGTGATCGGGCAATCCATCGTGCAGCACTCAATTTCTCCTTCCTGTCTTCCTTAAAGGAGATAGGCAGGGAGGAGAAATTGAATGCCGCATCATCAGCCTGACGCCTTTTCTGAAGAGGAGCACAAGCGAAATTTGGCATGAAAATGCATTCTCTTGAGTTTCCCCATCCAATTTAACTGCACTAAGATAAGACCTAGGGGCAGATTCACTAAAGCACGAAACGTCTAACGCTAGCGCTAATTCGCCAGCGTGACGTCAAATCGGAACTTCGCAAATTCACTAACACCGGCTATGGCAAATTTTCGCTAGCGAAGTAGATAGACTTGTGCAACTTTGCACTCTTAAGCCAGGCGAAGTTGCGCACTGACGAAGGATCGTAACTTCGCAAATTCACTAAGATGAACATTTTCCTCAACGTTAGCACTTAAGCTAGACGTTACTTCGCCTGGTCAGACTAGGCGAAGTTCAATACAATAGATAGGAGGTTGAAAAATTTTTTTTTTCTAAGTCCCAAAAAACCACCGGCGCATTTTAGCATAGGCGGGTGATAGTCTGAAAAAGATCGATAATTTTTTTGGGGGGTTACCCTTCTTCCCCCCTACATTTTCTTACATATGGCAACACAACTATACAGGGGGCACATGTAGGGCAATAGGACAACGTTATATAATTTATTAAAGGTTTCCTGGGCTTGTGTAGTGGAATGTAGTGGCTGTAACATATACTTCTATTATAAGTTAAAGTTCCCGCCGTATGCAAATTAGGCTTAGCTAGCGTAACAGCGCTCTGCCTAGAGAAGTAAAACTAGCGCAACTATGCTACCATTCACCGACCTGAGCGTAAATTCACACTTTAGTGGATTTGCGTAGCGCTGGTGAAAATTTGCCTGACGAAGTGCAGTGAACGCTAGCGAAGCCTATGCTGGCAAATTTTCAGATCTTAGCGAATCTGCCCCCTAGTGTCTTGAGATGTAGTAACATCACAAAATGGAGGTGAGTGGAAATGCTGTTTCTCAGCTTGTGTTTATTGCTGGCTTTTGCTCTATAGATAGAGCCACTTTTTTATTGGGCCCTCTACTCATTGAAGTTGCTCTAAGCCAGCTGATGCTGTTCCAGCTTGTTGTGCCCTTTAGCAATTTGCATTCACAAGCTTTGGTCCCCAGTGCTTTTAGAAAGCTTCATTCCTTATCTCATTGTTCCACTGGACTTCCACTGGACTTTGTTTTATAAAAATATTTCAATGAAGGCATAAGTGCTCCAATGTCTGACTTCAAAACAAATGGTTTAATGGCATGATCATAGCAAGATTTATGAACTATGTGTCCTTTTCAAACCCCTTGTTCAACATGGGTTCAGTGAATAGGGCTTTCCCTGATTGTGCACATTTTTTATCTATTCATTTTTCATTATTAAAACAATAAGCAAATGTGTTGTCACAAGCCCAATTTACTGTACTCATACTGAAGAGGATAAAATGTGTTTCCCTTTGTAAAGTACTGGATTAAACCTGTACACAAATTTGGTTGGACAGCTTCAATTATACTGTTTACTGTAACTAACTGGGCATATGTTACTCCTGGGGTCAGTTTCAACAGACTATCCTGGAATCCTATTATCCTGGAATATTTGTATTGACCAGTTATAAAGTATCCATCCATTTCAATTGTAATACTTTTAGCCAGCTTCTTTGAATACTGGCCAATGTGGGGTCAGCTAGCAGAAAGGAATGGACAGAGGAAAGATCTGACAGGCAGGAAAATGTAGTGGTAAAAATGCTAATGAACAGAACAGAATCAATAGACAAAATGACAAAAATGACAAATGAAAAAGACAACGCAACCACAAAGAAGAAAGACTGGGTTAATTCCAGAACACACAAAACTGGAAAAACAAAAAAGTCAGCAGCTAGAACCCGGGCCTGTTATCAAAAGTACTGATTTAAAAATGTTGTCCATTAGTGCAACAGGTTTGCACAAGATCATCCAGCTAGATGAAATGTGGCTTTGCAGAAGGAGCAGCAAGAAGGACTAGAGGAATTGGTTTCATATAGCTACAAGTGCACAAACAATAACTAAAGAACTGTAGAAGTTATCTGTGGTGAGATACTGTAGGTATAGGCCCTGCTTTTGCTTATCCCTAGATGACATATGTGATAGCTTTTCATAAAAATATGCATAATTGTTCTTGTTTATGTATTTGTATACAAATGAAATGTTTGTTTTGATGAATTGTGATTTGATGAATTGCATGAATTATGGGAAATTTAAAATTATTTTGGTGCATGTGACAATTTGTCTTTCTTTTGTGTGTTCTAAAGGGGGAAGATGTTGCAGGCAATCATCCCATGGGTGTTTATGGGAAAGCCTTTGCACAGCTTTGCCTCAATTATTCTCTGCAGAGGAAGCCACTCAGACAACACATTGTCATGGGCTCTCTGGGTTCCAAACCTAGGGTTCTATTAAAACTCTACTTCCTCAGAGGCCATTTGCTGTTTTTTTTTTAAATAGGGAGGTAATTGTTTATGTGCTGGCTTGGCTGATGAACAGTACAACCTACAATTTACGTGGGGTTGTCATAAGAACGTCAGTTACAGAGTTCATTTGTAAAGTGGTCTTATCCTGTTTGAGACCTATGGTTTTTATAGGAGCTCAGTGGACCCAGACATATAGAATTCAGGGTGTAAGTGAATGAGCATTTTGTTTACCAGTTTGATGGGCGAATAAATTCTGCGAGCAGGTATTTGTGGTGTATTTTCCCGTTTCACCTTCCACAACTGTTTTCACAGAACTGCATCAAAAATCTGCACGTCAAAAGTCTTTATAATGGGGAAAGATTGCGTCTTTTTTTGAACACTTTGTACCCTGCGTGGCTTTTGTTAATGAACTCTTGAATCTCTTCATCCAGCTCCTATAAATAAAGACTTTCTTGGCAACAAATGTTCTCTTCTATATGATTTGATCCCTATTTGAGCCCTGTTTATCTCCCTGTTTGAATTAACACCAAGGTATTCTACAGTACATACAATTTACATACAATATGTATTATATATATATATACATAATATGTACAATACAGTACATACAATTAGTGATGGGCGAATTTATTCGCCAGGGGCGAATTCGCGAATCACCAGCGAAAAACGAGTCGCGCGTCGTTTTCGACGAAAAGACGCAACGCGCGCTGAAAACGGCGCGACGCGCGCCAAAAACGACGCGACGCGCGTCGGAAACTACGCGACACGCCAAAGTTGACGCGACGTGCGTCAAAAGCGTGCCGCGACTCGTTTCGTGAATTTTTCGCCAATTCGCAAATTTTTCTGGAAATTCGCAAATTTTTCGGCGAAGCGAATCTCGGGAGATTCGCCCATCACTACATACAATATGTTATCTGCTATGTTATCAGCTTATTTATTTAAATGTGTGTTGTGGTGGAAAAATGATAACTGAAAATTGTAAGGGTACTGGCAAATTCTAGCTTGGCTTTAATGACAAGGGCTGCAAGTTTAAGGCAAGTCTTAATAATTAGGGATTTTACTGTAAATACGAACATATACCATACAGTATGGTCAGTACATTTATGGGGTTATTTATTAATGTTCGAGTTGTGTTTTCACAAAAATTTAAGTTTTTGAGTTTTTTTTGGATATTTGGGTTAATTTAGCAATTTTTAGTTTCTAGTTTTTAAAAAGATTTATTATACCATACCATGGAAATAGGTCAAATCCGAAAATACACCATCTAAAACCTATTGAGGTCACATGAGTCAATAGAAGTGTTCCTTGAACCATTTGAAGATGTTAATATCCTGCATATTGTTCAGGTTTTTTTAAGAGTTTTTCCTGAAAACTTGAATAATTCATGTGATTCGATTTTTCCCCCATGAAAACTCAATGAATTAGATTTTTTGGGTTTCACAACTTAAACTCGCAGAATTGAGTTTGTTCCAGTCAAGTTTTTTCTTAAATAAGATACCATTCGAATTGTGAGTTTCGAGGTATAAAAAAACCATCATTTTACCTTCGTTAAAAAGCCCCCTCAATGGAAGTTTAGCATTTGCTGCATGACAATTTCAGGTCAAAGTTTTTTAGAACCCTACCAGAAATTATGCAATACTTGATCTATTGATCTTTAATAACCTAGAACATAATGACCAAGTTATTATTTTTATGAAACTTGCTTATTTGCATGAAGCAGGGTTTTACATATGAGCTGTTTTATTCAGTATATTTTTATAGAGACCTACATTGTTCAGGGGGTATAGTCTTCCTTTATTAACCCAGAACAACATCACAGTGACCAAGTTTTTCAAAAAATATAGGGCAGTGGTTCTCAACCCCCTTTGGGGTTCAAACGACCCTTTCACTGGGGTCACTTAAAGGGGTTCCAGTAGCCGGTTCATCTCGCTCCCCACTAGCAATGGGCCAAGGTTGTAGCTCTCTGGGTGTTGGTGCTGGGAGTTGTAGTTTAGTAACCTGTGTGGGGAAGCCAGTTGCACTACAGCTTTCTATATCCCCTTAGTAGGGACTGCCATACAGCTCTCCCTGCCCATTTAAAGCGGGTATTTGAGGGCGTGGCCAAAATATTCTCCCATACGGAAAACAAACCTTTATGCAGACACACTGTCTCCTGTACTTTCCTAACAATCCGCTCTGGGCTGGCATATTTTAATAGTTTAGTAGTTGGGGGTCACCACAACATGAGGAACTGTATTAAAGGGTCGTAGCATTAGGAAGGTTGAGAACCACTGATAGGGGATTAACAAAAGTGAACTGTGCTGATGTCATTCCAGTATTTAAAAAGGGGTTTCATTTTCAACATGGTAATTATAGACTTGTATGTCTGACATCTGTAGTGGCCAATGTATTTGTTAGTTTGTTAAGGGACCACATTTAACATCATATTCTGGAGAACAGCATTAGTAGTAATCAGCATGGTTTAAGAAGGACCAATAATATAAAATTCATGTATTTGCTTTTTATTATATACTACATAGCAACTTGAATTTAGTGAATCAAGTAGTCTTTTTGCAATCTACCCCAAGGGGTGCCTAGCTGTTACATAGTTAAATCGGGTTGAAAAAACACAAAGTCCATCAAGTTCAACCCCTCCAAATGAAACCCAGCATCCATACACACACCCCTCAATACTTTCACATAAATTATACATACCCATATCTATACTATCTATAGAGTTGAGTATCAAATAGCCTTTGATATTATGTCTGTCCAAGAAATCATCCAAGCCACTCTTAAAGGCATTAACAGAATCAGCCATCACAACATCACTGTGTGAAAATCAGTGCATTCCACAACCTCACTGTCCTCACTGTGAATAACCACCTATGTTGCTTCAAATGAAAGTCTTTTTCTTCTAGTCTGAAGGAGTGGCCTCTGGTACGGTGATCCTCTTTATGGCTAAAATCCCTAAAATCCCTGCTATTTGTCTATAATATCCTCTAATTTAAAGTGTAATCATGTCCCCTCGCAAGTGCCTTTTTTCCACAGAAAACAACCCCAATTTTGACAGTCTACCCTCATAAGTCTTCCATCCCTCTAACCAGTTTTGTTGAACATCTCTGCACAACTTGTTATCTACAAAAAACCCTAGATCCTTCTCATTTCCAGAAACTCCCAACACACTTCCATTAAGTGTATAACTTGCATTTATATTAGTTTTGCCAAAGTGCATAACCTTGCATTTATCAACTGAATCTCATTTTCCAGTTTGTTGCTGTATTATATATTATACCCCGATGCTGCAAAACGCCAGTATCCAACAACCTACCATCTCAGACCTGTCGAGGTCCTATATAAGTCAATGAGAGCGACACCTTTTCCAAATTGAAGTTATCATGGTCTTCGGTGGGTTTGGCCCTTAATACAACATTCTGGTGTATTTGTGCTTGCCGCAAATTTGCCCATGCCATTATATGTGTCTGATTCAACAAAACTGGCAGAAGATGTGCACCCACTTCATGAAACAGGTAAAAGTTTTGCTTTTTTTGAGGGGGGAAGTGATTTGCTTTTTTTGTTAAACTCTCTCCTTTTAAATTATGAAAACAAACTTATTGAACATATATAAATCTTCTAAAATAACTGTCATCAGTTGAGTGCTTGTGTTCAGTAACTCTAAATATTCTATCATATGTCTAAACATAGTTATGATGAGGTAAGAGCAGACATTGCTGTCATATAAAATAAATAGTTCACCTTGTCCTTACTTGAAAGGTCACTGTATAGTTTGTAAGAACATTTACATTTAACAAATGTAAAATGAATATTATATATACATTTCCTTCATGGGATAACGTATTGTAATTAAGGACAGAACAATCTCTCATGTTTCCTGATGGGCCAAATTAAGCTGAAATTTGTATAAAACTTCTTTAATCATTTAATCATTTTGCAGTTGCTTTAGTTATTTATTCTCTTTTTTTCCACTCAGATCGATATAGATTTGTAAACCAAGGAAAATGAGTTACATCCTATGATCACATAATATTGCTCTGCAACTTTGTTTCATATAACTTCATTTACTAATTGGGCTTATCCTTTTATCCTAAAGAGAAAACTCAGCATGCTAGCCTAGTCTTTGATCATTAAAATGCTCCTTTCCAGTGCTCTTCTCCATTCTCCTAGCCCTGATCTGTTTTTGAAGCTCAAAATATACCTTATTTCTTAAACTCTGTCTTTTCTGCTTTTCCTGAATTGATTTCAACTGCATTTGAAGAGACTATAAAAAACAAATATTGATTTTTTTTAATGTATTGCAATATTTGAGAAAATATGTCATCCATGTTTTTAACTTTGCCTTGGCAATTAAATGCCTGACTGGACACTATTATTTGGGATGGGGTATTTATATAAACACCAAATATATTATAAAAGTAATTTTACATATTTGATATGATCGAATTCTGTTCCTCATGCATTAACCTTCATTTTGAAAATGCCGTTTCCAGTCATGATCTAAAATCAGGACATTATCTTTTGAAGCTGCTGAAATTATACATTTAAGAATGGAAGTAAAATATAGTAAACATTGTAATAAGGAATAACTATAGCAATTATGGAAACAGTTGTTAATGGTTTTAAAAAAAATATTTTAAGAAGGGGCAGAACTGTATGTAAGGAATCTTTCTATTAAGCACCTTTGTCTTGGATGTATTTGGAATATTGTTAGCTATGTTAAAGTTATAAAATGAATCACTGTGAAATCAAGTAGGCAGGTTTATCACTTTCAATATTAAAGACAAATGTCACAAAGCCATTGGGAGCAATTATTGGGGAGAAAAAATCCAGCAACAGAGGATAGAAAAGAACTGAAAATGTAGGAGGGGGCTTTAGAATGAACAGATACATGATCTATAACACATGTGAAAAGTGAACCACCCTATATGGGAAGCATGGTGAGCATGACATACATCAGTTAGCACTTGGGCTTAGTGACAGGGAAACATACATCAGGTGTGCACCTTTATTTTATCATACATTATAATACAAGGCACTTCCATCCAGGAACAACTGGATGTGGCATTGTTGAATAAAAAAATAACCACCTGCTTGACTGAGCTCTGCCTATTACATACCAGTTCCTTCTCTTACTTTACAAGGCTTTAGCTATAAGAACCAGGTCAACTCAAAACAACAACCTTTAATCTAAACTTTAATCTATACAACACAGAACTTTAACTCTAGCTTCAACTTCTTATAAATGATTTGTTTCAAGTTTTAGATATCGTGTCCTCTTCACAGGTATTTTACGTACTAAATTAAAACACTATTTTCATTTCAGTTCTTATAAATTAGTTATCTTTTTGTTTAGCACCTTATTTCTCTTTCAAATTCCAACATATCTGACCCAATTGCTAGACTGGAAAACATTAATAAATGACAAATAAATTAAACTTTTGGAAATACTTCTGGGTTGCCCCTATAAAAAAGCCACCCTATGTCCCCTTTAAAACTTGTGTCAAAAATGACAATGAATGAATGGAAAAATCTGTGATTATATATGTTTTCATATTGTTGTACATTATCAAGTTTGCTCCCCTTGGTGATTTTACATTTGCACTCGGAGCAATGAAAAATGAGGCTTTCAGTGTTAACGTCTAGGTCAGTGCATCTCTGCTGGTACTATTATTATAACTATTATCTTAGAATTGTTGATTAACAACTTACTGGTGAATGCAGCAAAATGTGTAATCTAGTTTTACATACTGTATATAATGAAAAAATAAGTTCAGGAAAACGTTATTTGTCTATTTCTTTATACCTGGTTTGAGGTGAGCAAATGGGATTTCTCCTGTTAGCAGTTCCCAAAGACACAAAGCATAACTGAAGACATCCGCTTTAATGGTATATCGAGTGCACTGACTGAATACTTCTGGAGCCATCCAGCGGAGATTCTATAAATAAACAAACAGGCATCATTGCACAAGTCAAATTAAACTTTAAAAATGGCAAAGACACTGTAGAGGTGCTGCAAAAGTCAACCAAAAATAACAGTAACAGCAGACTGAAAAGGCATGCAGAGGGTAAAGGCACACTCAGCTACTGTCATTATGTTCTCAACAAGTGCGATAATTATAGTAACTCTATCCTACGCATTTATGGAATGTTTATGGAATGGGACATGTGAGCTTCTGGAAAATATGGCATGCAAATATATTTTCTAACCATTCTAGCCTTTCAGATGTTTCACATACAGTATTGTGAGGCATTTGGGAGCAGCATCAGATGTGGTTGTAAACAACATGTTGCTTACAAGCCATTGTTTGTTTGTCACTGTAATAGAGTGCTACTGTTGTCTTCATTTAAAATATCTGCTTTTGGCTGTTTGCAACACATATTAGTAGCTGCACAGGAGAAGTAGTCTATTATGTAAACAATGAAATCTATTTCAAACTTTTTGGTGTTACATAGGGGCAGATTCACTAAATTCACATAAATTCACATGAGTGATTCGAATACTCGATCGAATTTTCAAAAAGATTGAATTTGAATTTCGAATATGCAAATTATGCAAATTCGACCAAATTCGACCATCAAATAGTCAAATTCGAATAATTTGAATATTTGAATTTAATTTTATTCGAAAATTTGATGGTCGAATACTTCCCCTTTAAATTTAAATTCTACCGAAATGGGGATCATTTCCTAAGATCGAATATAAAAAATTTGATCGCTCGCTTAAAAATCGTTCGATTCGAATATTCAAACGAACGATCGAATTTTCTATATTCAATCGTTCGATCAATCGAATTGCAGTAAAATCTTTCTAATTCGATAGTCGAATTCGTAGGATTTTACCTCCCCACTATTCCCTGGTCGAATTTCTAATTTTTTTATCATTCGAAATTCGACCAATAATGTATTGGGAATGTAAAACTGGATCCATGCTACAGATAGAGCACATAAACCACTATACTTTCAAGCAATGGCAATATGTGATTTTGCTTTTTATTTTACAGCCTAGTTCAGAAACAATAACACTGAAGTGATATAACTTGTAGTGGAAAAGGAAAGTAGTATAATTGCAGGTGAGTAAAGATCAGCATAGATCAGTAAGTAAATGAAAATAAAAATATGTGTTTTATTACACACAACTGCATTAGAAAATGTAATCCTTAGTAGAAATATAGAACCTTGTACAGTTTCTTTTTACAATGCATTAGTATGTGCTCTGTTGAGAGGCTTTAATTTATTAAACATATGGCTTTTGCTAGTGGATCGTCTTCTCTACTCTGGCTACAGTCCATGAGGTTCAATATATTAAACTGCTCCACATAGCAAAATCTATGGGTACATATTGTAGCAGAACCCTGATATAAAGAATTACAGAACTAGGACAGAATTAACAACAAGAAAAACTAGGGAAAACTATATAGTAATCAGTTGACTTTAGTTGATGTTTATAAAAGAGCTGATGATTCTAAGAACATCTCTTTCTGCCCAAAATGTAATGCTGAAAATGTGGACTTTTCACTATTTTTTACATGACCTTTAATATCTCAATTATGCGTGAAATTAGAATAGTTTATCTCTCTTAGTTTAAGAAGAGAAATTAAGTTATGCTCTATTTTGCCCTACTAGATTTATTTGAAGGTGACATAGGCTATCATAAAGATAAGAATCTACTAAATGTTTTAAATCTTTATACAAATGCCTCAAGAAAACTTATCTCTATCTACTGGATTAGGAAGGAGGTTACTACTTTAAAGGAGGTTCTGTCCTCATTGAGCCAGTTGTGTTTGCAGGAAGCTTTACGATTTGATTATAGGAATGATAAGTCTAAGAAGAGGTTACTGCTCAATTTGGGAATACTTAACATTTAAACATGTATGGTTAACCTATTTAATTTAACAAAATTCCAGGATTATTTCTATTCTTATTTCTATTTTAATTTTTTTCTGTGTGATTATTTTCAATTTTGGTATTTATCATTTATCTTTGTAGTAATTTACTATTTACTTTGAATGATGCATCTGATGTAATTTGGATTTTTACACTTGTACTGTATTATCTCTGACCTGTTTATGAAACTAAAACATGTTGAAGAGAATAGAAATCAGTGGAAAGTAGTGATGGGCGAATCTCCCGAGTTTCACTTCGGCGAAAAATTCACGAATTTCCAAAGAAATTTGCGAATTGGCAAAAAATTCACGAAACGAGTAGCGGCAAGCTTTTGACGCGCATAGAGTCAACTTTGGAGCGTCGAGTCGTTTTCCGTCGCATAGCGACGTTCTCGTCGCGTGGTTTTCGTCGCGCCGTGTCAAAGACGACGCACAACTCGTTTTTTCAGTGAATTTTCGCCAGGCGAATTTATTCACCAGCGGCGAATCGCGGGAATTCGCCGCGAATTCGCCCATCACTAGTGGAAAGTGTTGTAACAGATTTAATTGTGTATGTCAATAAAGGAAAATTATTTTTTGTTTATGAACCTCATCAGAGTCAAAATTATATGTTTTCAAGTATTAATAATAAGATGTAAGGAGATAGAAGAATATGACTAATACTACCTAGTGGAACCCAGGTAGTTATTTCCTCTTAGAAACCCTATAATCCTGATTTTCACCTCTGCAGCTAATTCCTGGATGGTCTTACCAACTCTATAGGGTGCATTTATTAAAGTGTACATTTTCTCTTTGCCTAACTTCACCACTGTTCAACTCACTTCCCATGGTGTATTTTCAAAAAAACATCTCCATTTACTAAAAATCATAAGTTTAATTTTTCAAGAGAATTGTGGTGAATTTTCTCTGGCGAATATTCATCAGTACATTTCCCCATACAATATTAGTAGGGAAAAGTCTTTAGAGAATTTCTCTGATGAATTTTAGCAAGAAAATGTTCACCATGGAGAAAAGTGGCTGCTATATTTATAATGGGAGTTCACCAGCCTGAACCTGACAAAATACACTTTAGCAAAAAGGGTAGCTTTTTTGCTACATAAATTTAACTGGCTAAATTTCTCTGACAGAATGGTATAAAAATTCTCAACAAATTTAATATTGCTTTTGCCAACCTGGAAACTGTTTAGCAACCATTTCTAAAAGTGAACGAAAGATTGCAAATTTTATAGTTCACATGAGTGTGTGATGTATGTAATAAAACTTCTTACTGAAAAAGTTTTCTGATTATGACACCTTCAAGCACTTCTTAAGACTGCATGCACAATTAGAATTTGCAAGGTAATAAAAATGTAAGGAAGAATGTTACATTGCAAAATGCAATTTTTTGTCAATTGTTATTCCCTTTATGACTTTTATTACTATCCCCACATTTCTCTAAAATCAAGAATATCATAAAAGTTATTAAAAGTTCATGTAAAAAAAAATGAAAATTCTGAACAATATTAATATCTCTACTACATCTGAAATTAAAGTTTTTGAGACAATCACTAGCAAAAAAAAAACCAAGCACCTCTAAAAGTCTAAAAAAAAAGGTACTCTAGGTTTAGTACTGCTTCCATTAACTTCTATGGGACCTCGATTGTTTTACTTGTAGTTTTGTATTAGAGTTTTTCCTGATTTTTACACTTGGGGCACATTTACTAAGGGTCGAATCCTCGAATTAGAACTTCGAATATAGGTCGAATTAAAACCCCCAAAATTTGAATTTCGAATTTGAGGGGTTTTAACACAACTCAAATTTTCAAATTTAAAAAATTCTATCGATCAATAAAATCTTTGAATCGATCGATTTGAACGATTTTAAGCAATCGATCAAATTTTTTTATTCGATCAAAAAAACTTAGAAGAATCTAATGGGAGCTTCCCATAGGATTCTATAGCAATTCAGTAGGTTCAGTCTGGCAAGTTTGTAGATCAAATTTTTCTTAAAGGGACAGTCCTTCGAAAATCGAATTCAAATAGAATTTTGGGCTATTCGATAGTTGAATAAGCCCACAATTTATTCAAAATTTTAATTTTGTTTTTAATTTGACTTTGATTCAAATTTTCACTTCGAAACAATTCAACCGTCCCTTAATAAATCTTGAATTTTTAGCAATTAAAAAGAACACAAATTTGTAGAGTAAAATACATTTGTGAAAAAAAGTAAATAGACTTGTGGCAAACTCTGACACATTCTTTCTTCTTAACAAATAATTTGTCAGAGATGCCACAGGAACCATATGTAAGAATAAACTATAGTCTCTCCACAACCAGAACTGATGAAGAGCTTGCAAACACATATATAATATAATGCCAGTCATCTGAAAAATAAATTGCTTGTATATCTGGATCGGTTCTACTGCAGTATCAGCTTTGTCTCATATGGTTTCATAATGTTTAATATGACCTGAATTCATTAGATGAGTATTTGTCCTGTGCTATAATGTAACCTTGTAATTACACATTATATATGGAGCGACAGATTGCACATGAATAAAGAATTGCTAACTGTACTGTGAAATCCCAAACTATACAGCCATAATCTGTAAGCCATTAGAAACAGACAGTATTATAATAACAACAAATCCCAAACAATTAAGGATTAGATATATTTAAAAAAAAAAATCCTGTGGGTTATCAAATAAAAGCGCATCTGGCAATTAAAAAAAAACTGCATTCACACAAGACTCTGCTACTGACCCATACATTTAAATTTAACGAGAACTTTCATACTTGGCAAATGCCAGCTAAACATTTTATGCACAGTCTACACTGGAATAAGCTGCTTTTCAAAATATGTTCTTAGTTTGCAAGCTACGGTATCTGAAATACACAGCTTATTAGGCCAACTGTGGCACTGAATGGATTAGCATCCCTAAGAAATACTCCACTATTAACAAATCCTTTCCTTATCATTATTCATGTGTACATCATTATGTTCAACTTGTAATTATAATTTTGTATGCTAGTTGTTGCTGTGGCAACAGACTACCATAATGTTGCATTCTGTGGTTGGCATGAGCTAGAAGCAAAACTAGAGACAGACATTCTTTTTTTTTTCAAACAAGACTGATCTATTTTTGTATAGTAACAATGTCAGGAAATTGGTTGTATTGTAAATGTTTATCGTGTAATCTTTAAATAAACCACTTTGCATCAGTGAACTACTTATTAACTCAAGGAGAGATACTGGATTTCTATGAAGAGAAATTGTTACTTGAAGAGACAGAGTTTATTGTTTTTTTGTGGCATTTGGAAAGGATAGTTCAAGCCACAGTATGGATTTTCCAGGGTCCTTTTAGTATTATTTGGAGTTTTTCAGAAGTTGTTTAATTTAAAATTAGAGATCCAACAACCACATTCAGTATTCTAAAAGCATACTAATTCTGGATACCTGGGGTACTATGAAGTAACCAATGATTGTCTCTCTGCTTAATTCTGGGGCAAATAAGCCCTGTGAATCATGTACAGCTGGAGTAACTTATGTCTTTGCGAGATAGAGACTGTTATGGGTGTAGCAAGTATAATTTTCCACTAGTCATCTGTAATGACACCTAGGTCCCTTTCCCAGGCGGCCCTGGCTGTTATCTCTCGCTCAGTGTGCACTGCTTCATGGAGTTGTTTGTACATGGTTTAAAGTTTACCTTTCTGGCCAGAGTTCAGCAATGTGTCTGTAATGGGGGAATTGGCTAAAGTTATTGGTCTTGGTTATGGTTATGGTCTTTGTTAAGACCATAGTTACCCTGTGATATTCTAGTTATTCAGCCAACGGTAATTGTCTGTCGTGTATGTTAAGGTCTGAAAAGAAATAGGTTGATCACCTATCCAGATGTCCCCCAGTGTAGTAAGATTTAGCCTGACCCAGGTTGCTGTGGGATGGGAATCTGCTAAGGCAGAGAATTCTGAATTCCCCCATATGGGGGTTTGTGGTAGATAATCATTGAATTTTACCAATTTGTGGGCTTGTCTTAGGACTTTTGCCTGTAGTATAACCAAAGGTGATGTATCTTTATTGGGCCTCTTGAACAAAAGGACTTGCCATGGATTGATCTTATATCCTGTTACACATTTCCACATTTGAATCTAGCTCTGGAGGTTCCCCAAATAAATTTGTTTAGAAGAGCGTTAATGCTTGTAAACATGGCTTTGGGCATATATATTAGGGAGTGCCATAGGGTAAAGAGCAGTTTAGGTAGTATAAACATCTTTATTGGATTCATTTTTCCCCACAGGGCCTATTGAGAGGGCACCCCAGCTTTTACATTTATCCCTAATCCACATTATGAGTGGGTCCAGATTTAGTGTTTTGTATTGCATGATTGGTAAAGCAACTCAGATTCCTAGGTACATAAATGCCTCAGTGACTGTAAGTATGCATCCCAGCAGGTTAGCCTCCTGCTCTGGTTCATCTAGTAGGAAGAGGTTTGACTGAGCAGTGTTTGTTTTAAGGCCTGCCATAGAACCAAACACCCGAGTGAGCTCCACCAGGGCTTTCAGTGATGGGCCCTTATCTCCCAGATATACTTGTGTGTCATCCGCATATAATTGGATCTTTTCACACACTCCTGCCATTTCAAAGCCTCGTATCTGAGGATGTTGATAAGCTGCTTGGGCAAATGGCTCAATGGCTAGAGCAAAAAGTAAGGGATACAAAGGGCAGCCCTGTCTCGTGCCCCTTGACAGGGTGAAGTTGTCAGTACACAGAGAGTTTATATGCAAGGTTGCCCTGGGTTGTTTGTAAAATAACTGCACCATTTTGATAAATTTGGGACCCAGCCCGAATGTTGACAAAACTTGCCATAGGTATGGCCATTCAAAAGTATCAAAAGCTTTGGCAATATCCAAAGCTGCTATTGCCCTGTCACCTTTGTCGTCGTGTGATGCCAGCATGTTAATATATAGGCGCCTAGTGTTAACGGTGGGGTTTTTTGCAGGTATGAACCCAATTTGGTCCAGGTTAACAAGCTGTGTTATAACTCAACTGAGTCTTCGGCCCAGGACCTTCGCATATATTTTTACATCTGCTGTCAGCAGCGAGATGGGTCTAAATGACTCACATAAGTGGGGGGTCTTTCCCCGGCTTTGGTAGAAGGACAATTCCTGCTTCATACAGAGATGGGGGAAATGGCAGGGCTTGCCTCGTGGGAACTCTATGAGCTCTGTCTATGGTAAAAGTATTGGATAGTTGTGCTGATCCAAGTGAGTCTCTCAACCATGTCTCCAGGAAAAATTTCAGGTGCATTGCCCTGTGCTGCCTCCGGGAACCCCACAAATCTCAGCTTATTGCATATCAGTTGGTTCTCTAAATCGTCCAATTTGCGCTTGCAGTCTTTAAGTATCCTACGCATCTCCCTATATTGCTCTGGTATATCACAGCAGATGTCTTCTAGATTGCCTACTCAGGTTTCCACCTCAGTTGTGCAGTCTCTTAGCTTTTTTAAGTCTCCTTTGATTATAGGGAGGTCTAAGCGTATTTCCTCAGTCTTGTGTTGTATCAGGTTTATGCAGGTGCTGTTAGCCGCCTGTATTTCTGCCATCACATCATGTAGAGTGGGATCTGCTGGTGTCGCAGCTGTGTCCCCCTTTCTTGAGTTTATTGCCAGTGGTGCCGTGTCAGTGGAGTTAGTTGGTTGGTTGGAGCTGGAGTCATCTTGGCCGGAGAAGACGCCATCTTGGGAGGCTTCCTGGGCAAATTTTTCCAACCAGGCCGCAGCTTCTGAAGCTCACTTTTGACTTTTGGGGTGCCCCATTAGTTGCCTTTGGGGTAGGAGTTGCCAAGTGGACCTTTTCCGACTTTTTTTAGGGATAAAGCAGATATTTCAGGATTATTGCAGGGTCTCTTGGCGAGTCTTTTATTGGAAAGTCTGATGACTCAGAGTCCATTAATATTATTGTCCTGCAATATAACACATGATTATGTATATTTATTTTCACCTATGTTGTAGCCTTGTTGTTGGTATAAATACATATTTATGTATTTATATTTTTATGTATATACCACTACTTATGTAAACAATGTACAGAAGAATAATAAATTAATAGAACAATTAGGGGGTCTTTACAATAATAAATACACATAAATACAAAGAACTATAAGAAATACAAATTAAAACTGTTTAAGGTACAGTTACAATAAAGATTAAGAGTTTGAGAGAGACAAGAGGTGGAGATTCCTGCCCATAGTGGTTTTTATAGGCATATTACAACTCGTTAAATATCACTATTTGAATCTACTTTGAACACTTTTGCCCTGGGGTACCTTTTGTGATGCTTCATTTTGTCTGCCATATCTACATGGATGGCACAACGTCACCTTAAATTAAGCCAGAATGGTTCTCTTTACCCCAACTAACACCCTAGAAGTATCTATCATTGCTAACAATACTACCATCTCCTCATCTCCTCAGGCCCAGTGCTTCAGGGATAGCCTAGATTCTGCCCTGTCCTTCACTCTTCATATCCACTTATTATATCATGTCAATTTCACCTAAAGAACATATCCACCCAAGATGCGTTATTCACTCTCTCATCATATCACATCTAGACTGCTGTAACTCTTTATGAATTGGCCTTCCCTGTCAGCAACTGTCACCTTCCAGTGCACCAGGCTTATACACCTCAACAACTGCTCTTACTCTGCCATGTCACTTTGCCAATCCCTGCACTGACTTCAGCTACTGTTTAGAATAAAACTCAGACTAATGAACCTGACACACCACTTACTATGCACCTCTACTGACCTGTTCCTCAACTCTTCTCTCATTACCTCCTCCCATACCTGCATTCAATGGCTTTGCAAGGGCTGCACCCCTTCTCTAGAATTCTCTCCCACCATCTGTCGGACTTTCTCCCAACATTTCTACTTTCAAAAGATCTCTTAAGACACACTTATGTAAAGAACCTGTCCTCAATCTGTTTAGCTACCAAATGCAACACTGTATGCTACATCACCTGCTTAATTCTGATCTTGCCCACTCTCACACCTTGTGTGTCATTTCCTTCCCCTTTAGATTGTATGCTCTTTTGGACAGGGCCTTCCTCACATTTTGTACCAGTACTGGTTATTATGTATGTGACTCTGTATGTTCTACGTATGTAATTCATGTGATTTCTTTGTATAAACACATGCTCAATACTTTTTGCTAAATTATTTCAGATGGTAACCAAATATTGTAATGCTAATGCACTAATGCACATTATAAACCATGTACAAGCAATGCCCTTTATTTATATTAACCTCATTTCAAAAAAGATTCCACACCTCACCACCACCTTGTCTTTCACAGCCTACACTCCTTCTTATTTTGTCATCTTTTTTTCATGCCCTGCATTTATGGAACTTATACATAGCAATTTCAAAGTTTATACAACCTTTCCAATATCTCAGTTCAGACTTATCCAGTCTCTTATTATCTCTGGCATTGATTACTGCAACCTACTCCTTGCAGGTATTCCAACTTCAGCCTGTTCTAACTGCTGCTGCTAGACATCTCACATGTCAACATCAGCTGTTCCTATATGCATATCCCTTCACTGGCTCCTAATCTTCTCTTGGATCAAATTCAAACTACTCACACTTACATTCAAGACCCTTAACAATGAAGCCCCTCCATATATTTCATCTCTGATCTCAAAATACACTCCTTCACACAAACTTTGCTCTGCTTCTGACCTTCACCTCCCTCCTCTCATGACTTCAGCCCATTCTCATCTTGAAGGCTTCGTTCAGGCTTATGCTTTTCTCTGCAACTCTCCCAAACTTTCAAATGCTTGTTAAAGACCCGCCTTTTTAGGGAAGCTCATTCAATGTACCTTAATTAATCAGTCATTGCTGTATCATAAATTACACATTTAGTTTGTAAACTCTTGCCAGTAGGGGCCTCTAAGTTAAGGTTCAGCACTGCATAACCTATTGGCACTATATAAACAAATAATGATTTAAACTAACTCAACACGTTACAGGTAGTTAGTAAGTGACACAATAAACAGTGGTCTCCTAATATTTTATAAATACCAAACATATTAAAATGTAAATGTTTTTGTTAAAGGATTAGAAAAAAAACATTTTCTTCTCTTTGTTTTTCCTATGTTGAAAAGGATCTATATACGTGTATACTTTTATTGTAGCAATTTAAAGCAGGGAGCACTGTACTTGCAGTTGCAGGAAAATGTACAGTCTGAAATTATTCTACGAACAGGAATATGAAATTGTGTTGCATTTATATTTGCTAGGAACAAGCATTTCATATAACAGTATTTCAGACTACTTTTTCTGAGACAGTGGGGTGTTTGGTAATTTTGTGCATTTTATAGAATTTACCAACAGAATACTGCAAAGCACAAGCAGATGAAATTGTTTTCATGTTTATGCTCAGCTGTCTCCCATGATTTTGATGAATCAGCAGTTGCCTCTGCTAAATAATTTGCCTCTGCTGTAAAAGCAAAACACTCTGTTCATTTCACCATCTGTATGGGTTTCATTAGTAAAATACAAATCATTTAGCCAAGTGACATTGCCCATTAGCCCAAATTTAGCATATTAGCCATTGGTGTAAAGGAGATAGAGGGATTAGGGAAAGAAGTATTTATGGTTACAGAAAAAGCCATCACTAATCCTGAGCCTGGGCCTTGCTTACAACTCCTGGATACTAGAGCATACCACATGAAACTGATAAAATAATTGATTGTATGAGCAGAAAAGCATACAGCCTTTTTGTGAATATATGTCAATGAGGTGGAATTTTTACAGCCCAGGATGCACTAATGTAATGTGGAAAGAGGTCACTCTAGCCTTTAATTTCTTCCCATGTGCTAAGATAGACTCCAGTAAGGGAGTTGTCTTTAAACAGAGAACAGATTCTCTGTTGAATTTTAGTAGTCAGGTACTCCATTCCACATTGAGGAATAGCCAGGAGGCTGAGAAATTCCTTCAAAGACTGTGAGTACAGGGGTGACCCAACTTATGATTTGTCTGGTAGTCCACAAGGGGCCCAGTATAGTGAGGGAACAATTCAAAGTGAAGGTGGTGCCCAGTGGGCAAGGATTTATTTTTATGGTTTGTTTTATAAATTGCTGAAATGGTCACCTCTGTTTGAATGACTTACCAGGAAAATAAACCAATGTTTCTCTGATGAGTCTGTGTGTCCCTGTCTTTATGCTCCTTTTCCTATGCTGCCTGCCCTACCATTTGCTAATTTCCCCCAAATTTACGTGTTCAAGACACCAGATTGTCACAATATATATATGTATTTATATATATAGTTACAAAATACTGGAGGCACTCACAAACATAATCACAAGTGGATTTATTGAGTTTCTACATATTTCCCCACATTGACTAGTTTTGGTTCTCCTTGAACTGTCATCATACATATGTAAGTTGTCTTCTCATATAAATATTTATTGGATATTGAACTAAGGATCAATATGTATAATTTTCATGTGTATTGTTTTCATGATAATATATATTAAAATACATAGATAGATAGATAAATAAATATGGAAATAAATAGATAGATTAAAAATGGGAGTTTTAAGTATAATTCTAAGAGAATAATTTTAATGCCCTTGGAAAAGTGTGATATCAAAAGTTCTCATATCAAGGTTAAGACAAGCTGATCATACAAACTAAAGAAAGTGCCTAATTATATGATAAAGAGATACTCTGAGACAGAGCCAAGTCCACAAAATGAAGGTCATTATGACAGTAAAGAAAGATTGAGGTGGTAAACTATATTTATTAAGAGAGAGATGTATACTGTAAAAGCATCAGCAGTAATACATGACCCTCTGTCTAGGAAGTAGGTCATTGAGTATTCTTAACAGATGTAATTAAAGGTATGTTAATTAAAGTAACAGATAGAGAAAAAGGTTGCTTTGCGCTGTCTATTCAACTAGTCAGCTGCACAAACGGTATAAGGATCCACGTGTCCTTTGATTAGTTAATTGATTAGTTCCAATTGTCCATGCACTAATTTGCAAGATGCCGATAATGATATCGTAATGTTAATTAAAGTACATAATTATTAATACACCATTTTAATATTGTCATAGAGTTGTCCTAGCATAAAAAGTTTGCAAACCCCAGGTTGTTTAGTCATGTTGTCCACATCCATTGACTGGAGAAATCTGGATTCTGGTAAAAAAAAAAAGACAAAACAAAACCGAAAGTTTTAGCTAACTAGAGGACTATGTCTAAAGTTCTATATGAAAATAATGTCACAAGAGGATTTTAAATTACTAATTTCTTCCAAACATGACAAAGCTATGATCTGCAATATGTAATTTATTTTATAGAAGGTTACTGGTAATAACATCCTATTTTTAATATGCATGTATTTGAGTTTTTATAGAAAGCAAAATACTGTGCTGATGTCAGAAAAAATACAGAGTTGCACACTGCTATGGTTTAGAGTAGTTTTACTTGTCCAAACATGGTGTGCCAAAGTACTGTATAAAAATTTTCCTCTGTTAGTCACAATGATAATTGCTTATTTTGGGGAGAAAACAAATTATGTCAAGCAAAGTACCTAAAATATCCATTGCATTGAAATAGAATAAACAGGTTTTATTGATGTGTTGTTCAAACCCTTTTAGAATACATACCCCTCAAAATTAAAATAATTATTCTTCCTCTACTGCTTTGCCAATAACAAATAAACTATTTATATGTATTGTTAAGGAAAGAATGTGTGTGGACTAATAATGTAAAATATATGACAATGAAAAGGGTCTCTGGAGGTTTATTTATGAGGGCAGAGAGTTACTGAGCAAAAGACAATTATTAGAATTGTCATCATATAGGGACTCAATCACTTTGAGTTTAAAGGGATTCTCTGGTGGAGGGTATATGGCAAACATACCCACAGGTGGTTCGCTCTACACCCATAATACTGCCAACTAACATGTTGTTTCAGACTCTGGAGCTGATTACTGTATTTTTTATTTGAAAAGGTGGTTTGAGGAGGGTTTGATCATGTTTCAGTTAAACATTGACATTTATTATGGCATGAGTCTGTATGTTTTCTTTAGAGCAAACCCCTGTACTAGGAATAAGGGAAGCAGACTCTGATCTGTTGGGATACATAGTGGACACATTTTTAAAAATATGCACACAAGATATATGTTGCTCACAAAATGAACTAGAAAGAACATTGAGAGTGGGTTTTGACTACTTTGAATTCTCAAAAGTAGTGATGGACAAATATGACCCATACAGCTAAAATTCACCAAAATGCTTTGACGTCTATGGGCAACAAAATAACAATAATAATAATTAATCTAAAAGTTTTTACTGACACTACCCTCAAAAACTAAAAATTTTCAGGAAAAACACAACTCAACCTTTGATAAATAACCCCCTAAATGTTATTCATACAAACATTGATACTAAGTTTGCCCAGGAGCTGTAACCTATAGCAACCAATAAGATGTTTGTTTTTAAACAAGTGTCCAGTAAGTGCTGCCTGCTGAATGGTTGCTATGGGGTTGTCAGGGGTCTATCGGCTCCTAGTGGAGAAATACGGACCAAGGAGGAAGCTTCAGGGAAAAAGTCAACGTTTGCAGTAACCAAAAGAGATCAGGAGTAGATATATTCAAATTTCAGGCAGTAGTGCAATTGGCAGGCAGCAAAGGCTCATGGTAATAGGTTCAGGCAAAAGTCAAAGTCCAGGAATACAATTAGGAACACCCATGAATACTTTTAGCAATTCCTATCATCAGGCATTGAACGCAAGACCTGGAAGGTCTTTTATTCTCAAATTTTGCGCTGTTGCTCGGCACGCAACTTGAGGACATCAGTGAGCGGCGCTGGCTGGCACCATTTTGGGCAGGAAGAGGAGCACTCCCAGCACTCCTGAAAGGGTTACTGCTCCTGGGCAAATTTAGCGCCTTTTAATTACATAACCCCATTGTATACTTTCTGCATTCTAAATAGTTTGGCTTCTAAACATATATTATCCTTTATTTACAATAGGTGTGGCTCTTCATACCACAGATTATTTGTTACAGATGTTATGAACACTTTTATTAAAATAAGGTCCTTTATTAAATACAAACCAATGTTCTTGGATCACCTTATTTTAGTTTTATTGAAACCGACTATTACCCTCAATTTATTTCATATCTTGTAATCAAGATGGTATGAACACATCTTACTATATTTTTGTGAGCATAGAATAGCAAGCTGTGGGGGAAGTTTTCTTGTAAATAAATCACAGAATCTCCTACCTCCAAAATCTGCAACAACAGCATGCCCATCTTCATAGAGTAATATGTTGTGGCTTCAAAGAAAAAAAAGCAAAATGGAGTTATATATTTTGGTTTTATCCTATTGTAAATCTTTCAAGTATTGTTAGAAAGAAGCAAAAAAAAAAACAAAGTTTTGACAATGCCCTGCAAGAGCTTCAAAACAATATTTTACTCTAATAATATATATTAATTATAATATATGTAAATTCTTATCATAAGAATATAACAGAATACAACGTAAAGGCATTTGCAAGGATTAGATAATGCAAGAAGAACTGTTTAGCTAATAGAAGCTTCAAAGACACAACTGCCTTTGTAAAAGCAGTGATAAAATAATGAAATATAAGAAAAAAACAGCTGTAGATAAACATTTAGGGACCTGGAATTAACGAGGGCATTTTCTTTACTCTTATAAGTTCCAGGAAAATACAATGTACTTTCTGGCATCATCTGGCCTTTCAGTTGACCCTGCCTGTCTCCTTTTAGCATGAGCAGTGTGAATACTCTCTGTTGTCCTAAAGTCACATACCCAGACTTGCTGTGATTGTTTACAATAGCAGCAGATACACTGTACTGAAGAACAGAATATAATACAATACATACAGCAGAGAATTTGCAGTGGATCCAGAGGCTCCAAGCCTTGGATTCATGTGGCATTATCACTTCACAGAGAATATTTTTGATCCCAGATGCCAAGGTCAGTTTCTGAACAATGATTAGCTGTTAGTGCTTTCCCTGCTGTATATGGCAGCCTCAGTTTAATCACTAAGCATGCTTCCATAAGTGGATTTATTTTTGTTTTATCTGTAAAGATAACAGTTCCCTTTCAAACAACCCATTTTATGCACTGTATTTTTTTAATACACAATATCTAACTTTCATGAAACTTTTCAAAACTAAAACAAAGTGATCCTATGTCTGTCTTGTCAAAACATGTAGAACATTTAGGAACATATTCATCATGTTATGTAATAAAATCCAGACCAAATACACCACCCATTGCTGTCTGAACACCAGGCATTGCCGCATAAATTATGACAAATTTTTACTAGACTATGTTCCTCTGTGTAAATTTCAGTATCAGTGACAGTTACTTGTATATGCTGTGTAGAAAATGGTGTCCATCCATCCTTTCACACAGTGGGACACGTTTACAGACACTGAACAAATTTGTACCAGAGCAGTAACTCATGGCAACCAATTAAATGTTTGCTTTCAATGTTCAACCTGCAGCTGACTGAAAAATGTCCCCTGTTTATAAACGAGCCCCGCTAACTGCTGATGGAACTTACTTGCCACCTGGATTTTGTCCATTGACGTTGCGTATGCAACTTCTGTGGTGCAAATATTGGTGTCAAATACAGAAATTGGGCAGAATTAAATAAAAACACACCATTATAAATACATATGCCATTGATTTTACACCACTTTCTAAATGCATTAATTGCATTTAATTGCTCCCACTTCTCCTGTTTAGGAGTCAGAAGCTTTGGGGTAATGCACTGACCTGCCCAATATATGGTGGCAAGGGTGAAATGAAAATAATTATATTATTCCCAATGGTTACTTACAAAGGGGCGGAAACATTCATTCTGAGTTGTTAAAAATGGAAACAAAGTAGATTTTTTATTTAGGCACCAGACAGCCTTTTGGCCTAAATTTTGTCTTTGATGTTTCCTGTTATATATAATGGTCAGTGCCCTTTCTCCTGTTCGCCCTCAGCTTACTTAAGGGCCAGTGTCCTTTTCCTTGCTTTCCCCTTTTTGTTTACATATTGTATTTGAACATGTTAACTATAATGTTTCCAATTTAAGTTACTTATTGTAATATGTAAGCCTTGGATGTACATTTGAAGGATTCTCTTTAACTCGTAATTTTCCCTTTAAAAGACATGTTCTTTAGTACTACCCACTTTCTTCGGCTACCTTTCCTTTAAATAGTGTGATTGTAAGGTTTAATATTGTGCCTATGACTAAGTGTCTTGAGGACACGAAACACGTCAGGCGAATGGGTCTTAAATCTTGGAAATAAATGTAAGCTTTTTAACCTTTTACGACTGTGGCTTCACTGTTTTGTGGGTTCCAGGCTTGTGCCAGACTCTCTACAGGTTTTTCTGGATTGATCCACTTCACAGTCTCAAGAAATGCAAATCTTGGCAATAAACCCTGTACCTACCACCTACGCAAGACATAGGTGTTAAGTATATGTTCACCAAACTGCTGGGCTCTGCACCTTCTACCAGTTGCACCTTTGTTGGCTCTTGAATTGCACCAGGGGTTCCACAAACAGGTGCTTACTTTATAAAAATGAGCCTTGGAATGCATGTTTACCTAGGATGGGTCCCTCACATTTAGCACCATGATCTTTATTTAATTAAAAAAAATAAAATTAGCTCTGTAGAAACAATTAAAAGAGAGTCCTATTCCAGCACTGGTAGAATTCAATTTCCACTTCTTGTGGTCTACTGACCACAGTTTTTCAGGAATACTGTACAAAAAATACTAACCAAAACCCCCATTTAGCAGAGATGATAGCAGCTTGGCTTTTTTTCAGGCTGCTGCAGGTAGAACTATGAATGCAACAATTTGATTGGTTGCCATGGGTAACATCCCATGGGCATTGCTGCCCAGTGTTGATACCCAACTTCAATTGCTTACTAATTACTTTAATCACTGTAGATATGTATGTATGTATATTTTATTTGTATAGCACTCCTTCAGAGCAAATCACTATATATCAGAACAATAAATAAGTAGAACAAACAGGGGGTCATTGCATAAATATAAAGTATACTTATGTAGGGACCCATAGGGTTTATAATGCACTTATGGCTTTAAACCCTACCTTCCTTTATTTCCCTAGTTACTAGGCAGATGTATTTAATTTATGTTTTACACCACTAGTTATTGGTCAAGAGGTGACCACTTCCTGTCACACTTCTTTATAGAGATATGTATGGAGTGGCCTCTTCCTCTTTGGCTGCTGGTATCCTAGAAGCTGTTGTTTCATTGAGCCTGGGATCACCAAGGCCCTAATAAAGCCGTTGCCCCAAGGGGACCTGTACCCTTGAACATTAAGTCAGGGACCTGGAAACCCCGTGAATGAAGTTAGCTATCAAAGGGCAGATCTTTAATACAATCTCTAGGAGAGTGAGAAAGTCAGCTTTATATAGCATGAGCAGCTGTATGCTCCATCAAGGATCAAGTATCAGGGAATAGCTTCCCGCAAGGCTTCCCCGTATGCCTTTAATGAAGGGACCACAGCGGATAGGGTGTTAGGCTTAGCTTTGTCTCTCTAACCACTCCACTGGACGGGATCTGGACTTAAATGTGTATTGCCTTGGAAATTGAAGTACACTTGACTACTATGCCTTATGGAGTAACAGTCATCATTTTATGTATCTGCCTCATCTATCTACTCCCCTGATGTGATATGCTAATGCTCATCATACATGAGTAAACCTGTGGTCATTACTTTATGCTAATAAACACCTGTTTTGTTTTCTTCAAAGAACCTCCTGGCATCCAATCAATCATTTATTACTATTTTTGTGTACAGTGCCTGTGTATTGTAGTTATACTACCTCTTAAAGGGAAAGCTTCAACTTTGCAAAGGCCCTGCCCTGCTGTGTAAGTTGCAGTGTAAACCATGCGCATATCACTAGCTGGACACTTTACCTGTTTGAGTTTTGCCTAGCCCAAAAAAGCGTTCCAGTACAATACAGATTAAATTACTCCGTGTCAATGAAGGAAAAGGATGGAGGTCCCTGACCTATGGGACTTATAGTCTAAATGGAAGGGTAACTTACAAACACAAATAGAAAGATAGAAAGTGTTGTAGGTGTTCCTTTTTATTTGCTAGGGAATTCAGTATCACCCAGCTTGCTTGAAAGTGCAAAATATATAACCTGGGAACTTAATGTTCAGCAAAGGCCTTGCCTTCATCGCAAAATATCTGTATGTATGTTCTTGTATGTAGTGATGGGCGAATCTCCCGCGATTCACTTCGCCGAAAAAATTCTCGAATTTCTAGAGAAATTCGCGAATCGGCGAAATTTAAGGTTCGCGAATTTATTCGCCAGCGGCGAATCGCGGGAATTCGCCGCGAATTCAGCCCTGGCGAATAAATTCGCCCATCACTACTTGTATGTAAATAATAAAGATAATGTACTGTATATGCTTAAGGTAGATTAATCAGTGGTTCCTGGTTAAACTTGTCAGCGGGGGCCTGCGGCACCCACCTGGGGGGTGTAGTCAGGATCAAGGAGGAAGTCCTTTCCAGCGAGTCCAGGCGAAGCACAGTTTAGGGGAAATCCAATAGCGAAGTCAGGTCCAGGCAAAAGGTTCAGAAGGCAGGCAGCACAGATTCAGGGTCAGGAACAGGCAAGGATCAGCAACAGGAATCAATAGGAAAGGCTAGGAGACCCAGGAACACTATGTTGAGCTATACTCGGGCATTGAACCTGGGTCTCCGGCGTCCTTTTAAGTTTGAATTTGGCGCTGAAACGTGCCTGGCGCAGCGCGATAACGTCACGGCCGGCGCCAAAACCACGTGGCGGCTATGGGCGCCGCCATCTTGACTGCACCGCCGCGGAGGAAGGACGAGCCGCCCGGAGCTCCCGGAAAGGCTCCAGGCGGCGTTCGTGACAAAACCAAACTAAACCCTTAAAATAATTATGGCTAAAAATGCCATATTTTACATACTTAACTTATTTCACCAGCCTAAAATTTAAGCTTCTCAATATCAGCAATGATCCAGGATTTCAAACTTGTCACAGTGTCACCATCTTGGAAACTGGCTGCAACAAGCACATGCTCAGTGGGCTCTGATGAGCTGTTGAGAAGCTAAGCTTAGGGGTCGTCACATATTGTCAAACAGAAAATGAGGTTGGTCTGTAATATAATCTGATGACACAGGGCAGACAATTAAGATTTCATGCTAGTGGCACTGGTTTTTGTGCTGCCATGTAGTAATTATCTGTATTTATTACAAATCAACCTTATATTGTGACATTTATATTCTATTTGCAATGCATATTCTGAGTGGGTCCCTAAGCTCAGTAAGCGACAGCAGCACAGAACATGTGCAGTGAATCAGCAGAAGGGCAGATGGGGAACTACTTGAGCATATTTGGAGGCATAGATCTTTACTGTTAAAGGCCAGTGGTTACCTTGGGCTGGTACATAATGTACAACATTTCTAGCCTACTTCTTTAGTTCAGCTTTAGTTCTTCTTTAAAGTGGACCCGTCACCCCAAAAAAATATTCAAAATCATATTTTATCACAATAGTCAAGCAAAATGAACATTACTTACACTATGTAAATTATTTTAATCTTGTTTTCTTCAGTCTGGGAATTCATAATTACAGCAAGCAGGCAGGAGCCATTTGTTGGACACTGTTATTAAGACAAGCCTTGCATCATCTCAGAATCTTGTTTGTGCACGAGAATGGGGGACTGATGTCTATCCCCATGTCCTGGCTACACAAGTAAATGGTTAAGAGAACTGTGGTAATGTGTGGGGAGCAGTGGCATATAGAAAGTGCTGAATGGAAAGTGATAGTAATTATCTGCCCCACCTCTATGACTAAGGCATAGAGGAGTGGCAGACAATATTTGATTGACAGCTGAGATTTTTAAATGAGCTTAAAACAGCTATGAATGCTTTAATAAAAAATGTAAATTGGATTTCATGTTTAATTTGAAAAGGACTTTTATTATAAAGATTTTTGTGCCTAGGTGATGGGTCCACTTAAGAATAATATACTATTTAAAGTAATAAGGCTGATTATTGCTCTTCTCATTATAAAATCTCCCTTTAGCCTGAGAAATTTGCACTGTACATAAGCACATTTCTGCACTGGAAGAGGTGATGTGTTCTGCTGCATTGTGCTATTTTCTGCTCACAGTCAGTATAGATGTTTTTACTTAGATGATTTTATCAATTTTTCATTAGAGTCATGTTAAGCAAATGTCAGTTTATGTCAGCGAAATGAGGCCAATGAATCAAACAGATATCAGATTCAGTCTACCCTGTCATAATAGCTAGGTGCATTTCCTTTCACATCTCTTCTCTGACATTCAGAAAATTACACAGTTTTCTAAAGTTTTCCACCTGGCCTTTATATAGAGATGATCATGTGAGATTTGATGGAAGCTGCTGAGCTTTAGTAATGCTCAAAATATAGGACCGATGAGTGCTGCACTTGTATATCAATACAGGAAGCTACAGTACCATGACTTCAGACAGTTTCTATAAAAAGGGATTTTGGCATGACATAATTTTTCTCCGGTTTTTATACAAATTCACTTTTTTCAGCACTATGCTATTTTACATTAGACTAATTAGCTGAATGATGTTGGTTGTATTTCCCATCACAGCTATAATAAAATGCTTCAAAAGAGGCAATGTAGTGAATGCAATTATGACTGCAGGACAGTTTTAGGGCTACTTAGCTGCAATAGTGTTTGTTAGGTCCTGGGCTGGCAAATCAATACATTTTAATGGGGGGGGAAGAGTATGTCTCCATTTTTGCTCAGTTTATTAGAGTTGGCAAGAGTTTTTGCATGGAGTTCAAGCATGAGTAATAATAAGCATGAACATGAATTTTCAGAATTTAAATTTAATTTAATTTTTAATTATCATTAGGTAATATGTCTATATTAAGATAGCAATAATAACAAATCCCCAAATGTTCTACTTTATTATTGCACACAGCTTAATACTATAATCCTGGAATTTAGATTTAAACACATGTAATTTTGAAAAGTGGGCCTAATTTACAAAGATGGTTTCTAAGCTGAACAAATGCAGTTGCTCATAGCAACCAATCAGGAAATAGTTTTGATCAGTCAACTACCAGCTTACCAGCTAAAAGAACAACAAAAGTAAAAAAAAAAAAATTTTTCTTTAATGAAAAAGAAACTTATTTCCAATATACTTTAAAAAAAGTCTACCAGTTTTATAAGAAACCTGACTGTATGCAGCGAAATTCTCCATTCATTACTTCTGTGGATAGGAATTATCAGACAGTCCCTAAATGCTCTGCAGAGAAACAATCATACTTATGAGCCCCCACCTTACTGCCCAGCCACGCAGAACTCAAGCAGGTTTGCTTCCCTGTAGAGCAGTCACCAACTGTGTAGAGATTTGTATTGGATCTTATTTTTGCCTTTACATCCCCTTTATTGTGTCCAACTCCAGCTGCAGGGACAAAGATCATGGAGCCAGATTTCAACAGATAAACTGGGATTCTACTTGGAGAATTATTTTGCTGCAGCCACTTGAGTTGGAGAAAGTTTGTATTAAACAATACAAAAACTATAAAATCCACATTAGATTACATGACAACACAGGACCCAGTGCAGTCTGTATATTCTGATTATTAATCAGTCTTGCTGTATCGGCTTCTGGCAGATATTATTTGACTTGTGTTGTTTTGATAATTTATGATGATCCCTAAGCAGCCAGACAACACTGAGCATGTGCAGGGTCAGGGAAAGATGTTTAACAAAGTTACAAGATGACAGCACCCTGTGGCCAACTTTGAAAGCATAAACCATTTGTTTGATTAGGCTTGTGGTGCAGTAAGCTCAGGTTTATGTTTAGTATACAAAATACAGCATTTTCAGCCTTATTTGATTTTAGACTTTCCTTGTCCTTTAAAAAGGATTGCAAATATCTTATTGGTTACAATGAATAACTTCACTGGTGCCATTTTGCACCTATATTTATAAATGAGCCATAATGTGGGAAAGATGTAAATTAGAAGTACAAAATATCAAAATATCAAAGTTGACGCGAATCGTGGGAGATTCGCCCATCACTACTTATTTCTGTTCTCTAAGCATTTTGCTACAGCCTGAATGATTGGAACTGCAGGAAGTGAAGAAACTGATCCTCTTCTTCACTTGGGGTGATTTATCAACATTCAAATTTGAATTTTTGCCACAATTTTTTTTCTACTTTAAAAAACTCAAATGTTTGGTATATATTAAGCACAAACAAAATGAAGGTAAAACGTCAGCATCTTAAAGCTTGCGCATTCATTTATCAGTCAATGGGAGTTGTCCGAAGTAAAATTCAAGAATTTCCACGATTCCATGTTTCAATCATGTTTTTTTTTTATATATTTTAATATATAAGCAAACAGTCCAGTTTTTTCTTTAATTGTGAGTTTAAGTAGAAAAAAACCCCTAAAACCTCACAAATTAGATTTTTTTTAAATGTGCTCACTAAACTTGGAAAAGATGTGACAACTAATTTTCAATACTAGTTTACACAAGAACATATATTATATATAATGAAATACTAGATATATATGTTTAATCATATCTTAAACAATGCTTGTTGATTTATAAATACAATATTAAAACGAGGAAGCCAATATGAATATAAGATCTCGATTACCCAGGGCTATTGCTATAGATTTCTGCATATCTCCCGGCTAACACTAATGCATAGCAGAACAGATGGAACATTTATTTGTGCTTGAATCCTGCCTATGGGAAAATGACTTTGCATGGGTTAAATTATTTAAATAATGGGGGTGTATAATCTGAATTCCTACATGGCAAAAACTCTTGGTTTGAACATAAACCACCTTATCTGAAATCAGATTATGCAAATTACTTTCAAATCAGTGTATGCGAGAATATTTTCAGCACTGTGATATGTAAAATGATTCATTTTATTAAAAGCCTTTGAAGTCATGGAAACTGAAAAGATTTTAGAAGTTGACTTCGTCAAAACAAACCGCCAATTTTTAATGTTGGAACATTTAAAGGACACTTGATTCTCACAGAGGGTGGTGAATTTATTTGGCCATAGAAAGTCATAATGCATTTTGGGCTATTTGGGGTATATGCCACATATAATAAGTAATGGTTTTTCATGAGAACTAGCCAGAACTGATTTTTTCTTTATTTCTATTGCAAGCTAATATGTCCAATAAATAATGCAATTTAGTGGACATTATATAATTAGAAAAATTGTTGTGTTCAAGACTAGCTGTGATTCATAATCATTATCTCTATTCACTTTCCATTCTGACACCCCAGAATCTTTCTAGAATGGGCTGTATGAGCAATTTTGTGGAATGACAGAAGTATTACTGTGAAAACTGAGAGATGTGTAGGCAGTGGCAAGTTGGCACTCTTGATCCTTTTTTCTCTCATTTCTGAAGCTATGTAACATCAAAACAAGATTCAATTATACCTTCCTTCCCACTCTGGTGCTAGTTGTTAACAGGTGTTGTGCAACACAATTTGCCTCTCAATACATTCAGCACAGTTTGTTTGGCTCAGTGTATGATTCTTCTATATAAATCTGTATGCTAGTGATAAGTCTGACTGCTTTTCCATTTCCCTTTGCTAATCTTTTCCCCTCCTGTACTGAATGCTCTTAAACATTTTAGTTCATTACTATGCCTTTGAAATCCCCATGGGATGATGCATGAAACATGTTTGAAAGGTCATTCCCTGCTATTGCTAAATTTGGCTTTAACAAAGGTGTCATAATTAAGGTTTCTTCTCTCTCCTGGTAAGTGTATTTTAAAAGCAGTAGTAAATTCCAGTGGGCAGCGCCACACTGAGACATAGAAATTTTCAAAGAAAAAGACGTATTTAACAAGAAGATTATTGATAACCCCATTTCATTTTAGAGATCTATCAAGCCAGTGATAAAACTAAATCCTTTGCAGCAGGACATTGGTTAATCTGTGATTTGCAGGTCTTTAAAGTCATGATACAGTTAATCTCTCTTTTATGTTTTTTTCTTTCCTTTGAATGGAATTCATTATCACTTTTACAGCTGTTCTTTCTGTGATGGCTTTGGTGTCTGCGTCAGCAAAGATTTAGCAAAGGTTAAATTGTTTATCCTTTGTGGCTAAAATGAAGATTTTGAATAGAGCATGCACAAGAGGGTCACAGCACCACAAAATTGCAAACATTAAGTAGGAGCCAAATCTCCAAAAATATAATAACAATTATCCAACAATGTATGGGCCTCCAGCATTAGCAGTTAAACATGTAATGTCTTTATTAAATACCAGATTAAAAAAGTCTACCATAACTCCCAACCATTCACATCAATATAAATAATATGGCAGCTTGTAGTTCTTCTTTGTAAAATCTTATCATGACCTGCAATTAGTCATCTTAGAAAGCATGCATGCTATAAGTATTAGAAAGCACCTACAGTATGCATGACATTTATTCAGAGTTCACTAATGTAACCTGGTGATCCTTTCAGACAATATAGTGTCCCAAGTCAGACTAGCCAATAAATGTACCATAATCCAATTATTGAAATGACAGATAATGACTGAATAGCCATTAGCAAAATCTTTCGGCGGTTGTGGACTCTTGGAGTAATTCCACTTGGTGTGTATTTTTGGGAAACTGCAGCAGAATTTAGCTGTAAAGATTCTTATGATGACCAAACACTCATACTGTAGTTATTGTAGAAAAAGTTGCAGTGAACAAAATGCCTATAGACTCTAAAGACTATTTTGTGCATGCCAAAAAAAGTCAACCTTAAAAAAGTTGCTGCAAAAAATACCCATCGAATTTTAGAAAACTATTGCTGTTGTGTGAATTTTCCTGTGGTTTTATTAATGATTTTCATGAACAGTAGCCTTCTCAATACTTAATATATATTTCATAATATACAAATAATTATCAAAAACAGATTTTATTTGACAAAAAAAACTATGTAGGTGACAAACTCCCAGCATTACAATGCCAAGTTTCCATACAGAAATCTGCATACTTTAGATTTCAACTCCAAATATTAACTGGGTTAATCCATTTTTTTTAAAGAAGGCATTCTAACAAATCCATCATTTTATCCAGGCACAGATTTTTGGGGCGGCATGCCACCTCAATTTTTCCCCGGAAGCACTGGGGGCATGCAGCTCATAAAAGGGGGGAAGGGTTGGCTGTGAGGAGCAGTGTCAGGACCCTTTGGCCTAAGGGTGGCCTGATCTTATCCCTATGTCTCATTAGGTACAACATAACATTCCTTACATATAAATGGCAGAGGTGTCCTGAACAATTTATTGTTTAAAGGAGAAATATTGCGAAAATGAAAATGAATATAAGCATCATCACACTGAAATAAGAAAAATTCTGCATCATTTCTAAACACTTATAATTAGCATTTGATTCTCTTAATTCTGTTGTCATGCAGAAATTAGATGTCAGATAATCATTGATGGTTAGTGTGGTGTTTGTGCAAGGTGCCTGTAGGTGTCACTGTGCATATGAGTTATGCTGTTTATGTATGTTACCTTCTTGACTGCTTAAAAAGTGATAGAGTTTATGTTACTGTTGTGTAATGGCTGCATGAACCTGCTCATAAAGCAATGTTGTACTCTCCTCATCCTCGGCTGCCAAAACACAACAAATTGGCGATGAGATGTCTCTAATACCTCTGCAGCAGCTTGCACATTTTCTCCCAAACCCCGGTGAGCCTAACATACATTTTACTGCTTGGATCAGTATCTTTGAAAATGACATTATTTCTGCTGTTAGAAAGCATACTTTACTTATTCACTGCCTGGGTACAGAGGGACAGCATATATTCTATACATTACTATTACCTGATAAAACTTATGAAACTGCTCTTACTGCTATAAAGAACTTTTTTCGTGCCAAGAGTAAATGTGTTTGATGAAAGATATAAATTCTGTCAACGTGGACAACGTAATGGTGAGTCCATGGTGCAATTTGTGGCAGCTTTGAGAGAGCTGGTTGTTACCTGTTAGTTTTGGAACCTAACAGATGAAATGCTAAGAGACCAAATAGTGGAAAAAACAAACTAACCTCGCATTAGAGAGAGATTGCTTCTGGGGCAGGATTTAACCCTTGCGAAGGCTATTACAGTTGCTGGCCAAACTGAAACAGCAGTGGCAGAGGCTAAAACTCTCAGTCAATGAACTGCTGGACATGTACAGATTGTGAATCCAGTACTGTAGCCTAATAATGCACAGTCACAGACAAAATACAGTGCTAAAGAAAAGGATTCACTGCAAAACGTGCAGAAAATACAAATAAAAAATAATGCTTCCACTGTGGTTCAACAGAACACACTGCCCATTGTGCTACATGTCCAGCAAAAGCTGTACAGTGCTGCAAATGCAGAAAGGAAGGACACTTTGTAAAGTTCTGCTAAACATGTTAATTAAGTCACTACTACAAATGTTACAGTATTAAGTGTGGATAAAGCTGGTACATTTATTCCAGTTTATATGCACTGTCAATGTCAATGCTGCTTCTGTTGACAAGGGACACTCCATTAACCTGATGCTTGATACAGGTTCAGCTGTTTCTATACTACCAAAGGATAATTTCTTGAAATACTTTGCAAAAGATACATTTGTTGCACTTGCCTCGAGACTGGTCAGTTACTTTAAGGATCCAATCCTTGTGCTTGGTTGTTTGCCAGTGACTGTATGATTTGAATCAAGTATTGCAAAAAGTTGATTGTCTCATTACTACAGAACCAGTGCCTACCATACAGCTTGTGTCTAAAATCTCACAACAAAGCATCACTTCACCGGGCTGTGCAAATTACTTTGTGCACAAAGTTAATTTGAGACCAGATGTGAAACTGAGAAATTGAGGTGAATGACCTACTCTATAAGGTAGACTGTCTCACAGGAACTAAAGAAACTGGTAGAGCAAGATGTGATTAAAAATTCAGTATCCTCCGAATGGATTTCACCAATTATTGTAACAATGAAGAAAACCACAGGTATTCGATTTTGTGTTGATCTCTGTGAACCTGATAAAGCAGTTGTTATGGATAAGCATTCCCACACATAGAGAAAACATTTTTAGAACTCCAAGGAGCAAAATTTTTTCCACCCTGAATCTTCAGCATGCTTATCATCAAATATTACTGCATGAGGAAAGCAAAGACCTCAGCACTGAGTTGTTTTCAAAGACTGATATCTTCTATACTCAATGGCATACCTGGTGTATAATGCTACTTGGATGATATAATTGTCTACGCTTCAACTATGGATCTAGAAAAGGTTCTGAAATGCATTGATTTTGCAGGACTGAAACTGAACCTTTCCAAATACCACTACAGACAAACTCAGCTGTCATTTCTGGGTCATATAATTTCACAAGAGGGATTACTGCCTGACCCTGACCCAGTCAACGCTGTAACACAAGCTCCTACTCCATCTGATTTTCAGACCTCACAAGCTTTCTTAAGTCTTACTTCATGGTATTCTAAGTTTATTCCCAACTATGCTTCAGTGGTGGAGCCACTAAGAGCACTACTACGTTGAACTTCAAGTTTGGTTTGGTGAGAGACTGATCAACATAGCTTTGAAATGTAACAGTTAATTGTGAACAGTCCAGCGCTAGCTTTATTTGATCCGGCACTACCCACTATGGTTACTACAGAAGCTTCAGACTATAGTGTTGGTGCAGTTCTCACACAGATCCCTGCTGATAATTCAGAGAAAATGTTTGCATTTACATCCAGAACACTTACAGAGACAGAGCATAAGTATTCAACTGTTGAAAAAGAAGCTCTAGCATGTGTTTGGACAACAGAAAAATGGAGAACCTACAGTACCTATGGGGTAGAGCAGTGATTTTCAACCTTGTGCCTCCAGCTGTTAAGGAACTACAAGTCCCACAATGCAATGAAGGAATCTGACAGCCACAGTCAGGCAAATGCATTGTGGGACTTGTAGTTTCTTAACAGCTGGAGGCACAAGGTTGAAAATCACTGGGGTAGAGAATTTACCTTGTGCATGGATCATAGCCCTTTAACTACACTGCTTACAACAAAGGGACTGTGAAGAGCTGGAATAGCTAGATGGTCATCAAGGCTACTGAATTTCAACTACAAAATGCAATACAAACCAGGTTTGAAAAATGTTACTGCTGATTGTTTGTCATGTTTACCTTTACCTGCAGCTTGTCACGGGTTGGCCTTCGTTAGGCGCCCAGGGGAGGAAGTGGACCAAGGAGGAAGCTTTAGGGGTTCACAGGTCCAATAACACAGCAAGGCAAGGATCAAACAGGAGTCAGACAGGTCCAGACAAAAAGATGTATTCACAGGAACAAAAATAACAAAAGTCCAAGCAGTGGTCAAAATACAGGAACAAGGTCAAAAAGGTACAAGAACAGGATCAAAAGCAATATCAGGAACAAAATACAATACCCAGGATAAAGGCAATGTGGTCCTATAATTGGGTGCCATAATGGCGTCCAATACACCTTTAAATATTTAAATTTCGCGCCAAAAGGAGCGCGGAGACGTCATCGCGTCAAGCGTGACGCGATGACGTCACTATCCGGCGCCGCATATCCACGTGGCGGCTATGGGCGCCGCCATTTTGGATATGCCGCCGGAGGAAGAGGACGCGCCGCCCGGAGCTAAGGTAAGCCTCCGGGCGGCGCGATCCTGACACAGCTTCTGATACACTGGATGAGGACATAGAAGTTATTGCATTGACTGATTTACTATCATCTACGGTTACAGCTGCTGATTTTAAGCAAGCTTGCCTCACACGTCCAATTTAAGTAAAACTACAGGACATCTTACAAAGCAAATGGCCAAATGCTGAAAAGAAACTCAGTCCTGATATGGCTATGATTGCTATGTTGTCTGTGGAGCTCATTGCTTACTGGTACCAGAGACCTTGCGAGAAAAGCTCATACAACTTGCACATGAGAGTCATCAAGGAATTGTACATACAAAACAAAGACTGTGAGAACTATAGGGCTGGCCAGCAATGGATGTGGTAACTGCCATTCATTCTTATATCTACGTAATAGAAGTAATTCTAAAAAAAAAACTGGACTTGCTGAGTAATCATTGAATACGTTTCACTACACATCCAAGCAGCTTCTTCAGTTCAACTGACTGGCATAGGAAGTTCTCAGCATATAAACTCTTTCACTAATCCAATCACAATGGCACATTGTAACTATTCAGAGGTGACATCTGAAGTTTACAGAGGTGTTGACAGCCACAGAATCGACTATCAATAATAATGACATGAAAAAGGATGAAGCAGATCAACTCCAACTAAAAGTGTCAGCTGCCTTGTCAAGTGCCAGAACACCTCCCTCTAATCTTACTATACAAGAGAGGACATCTCTCAGTTCTCTGAGTAAGGACCTGAACATAGCTATCCTGCCAGCAGATAAAGGGTGATGCACAGTGGTGCTCAACACAACTGACTATCACTGCAAGATAACCATACTACTCCGTGATAGCAATATATATGAACCCTTAAGGAAATACCCAAAAAGCTTTTACAAGAAAAAGGTGATGAAAAGGAGAAAGCCATTGATCGAGTTTTATGCCCCCGCCTGTACTCCAGAGAAGCCATACCATGCTTATACGGACCCAAGATACACAAAGAAGGAGCCCCACTAAGGCCCATTGTCAGTAGCATAAATTCTGTGACATACAGCACTGCAAAATTCTTGGCTAACATCTTAGCCCCATTGGTAGGCAATACAGTGCATAATATTCAGAATGCCAAAGAATTTGTAACCAAGATTCATGGCGTTACACTAGAGACAGAAGAAACAATGGTATCATATGATGTAATTTCATTGTTCACATGTATACCTACGACAGAGGCAATTGAGATTGTGAGAAATTGACTGCAGCAAGATAGCACCCTCAGCAGCAGAACGAAGCTCAGTCCTGACCAAGTATGTCTGTTGCTAGAGTTGTGCCCTAACTCCACATACTTCAAATGCAAGGACCTTTTTTATAGACAGAAACATGGCTGTGCAATGGGTTCTCCAGTCTCTTCCATTGTAGCTAACTTGTACATGGAGGAAGTGGAAAGGAGAGCCTTACTTACATTCCAGGGAACAGTACCGAGTCACTAGTTCAGGTATGTGGATGACACTTGGGTAAAAATCAGATCCAATGAAGTGGCAGCCTTTAACGAACATATTAACTCAGTTGACAATAACATCAAATTTAGAAGGGAAGATGTTCACGAGAACAAACTTGCCTTTTTGGACTGTTTGATAAGCATCCAAGAGGGGGGTAACTTGAAAATGGAAGTATACAGCAAACCCACTCATACGGATCAATATCTGTTGTTTGATTCCCACCATCCGCTGGAACACAAACTGGGTGTCATTAGAACTCTGCACCACAGAACATAATGCGTGGCAACTGATACAGAGTCCAAAGACAAAGAACAAAAACATCTCAGAGGAGCTTTGAAAGCATGTGGCTACCCAGACTGGGCCTTTGTCAAAACAGCAGCAACCAAGCCCAACAGGAACAGCAAAAGATATACGTACCACAGCAACATGCCATGCAAAAACTCAAGCATCTCCAGCTGAAACTTCCACCAAATACTGTTCCTACAAACTCATCTACTGCTGACTAGTGATGGGCGAAACGGCCGCGTTTCGCTTCGCCGAAAAATTCACGAATTTCCAGAGAAATTCGCAAATTTTTCACCAATTCGCGAAACGAGTTGCGCGTTTTCAGCGCGTTGCGTCAAAAACGAAGCGCGACTCGTTTTTGGCGGCGAATTTTTCCTGCTGTTTCGCAAATTTATTCGCCAGCGGCGAATCGCGGGAATTCGCCGCTAATTTGCCCCTGGCGAATAAATTCGCCCATCACTACTGCTGACATTATCAAATGTCAACAAGCCAAATGCAAGGCTTAGACTGACAGGAAATGTGGTGCAAGAGAAGTGCACTTTCAGCCTGGATCTTTAATCAGAATTAAGAAACCAGGAATACTGAAACAAGGACAATCTAAATTTACTACACCACTTGAAGTGAGATGCCAGCGAGGACCATACACATATGAACTGTCTGATGAAAGCATATGGATTGCAAGTCATCTTGCTCCAGTTAAAGGACCAGTAACATCAAAAAATTTTATTGTTTCAAAGTAATAAAAATATAAAGCAGTGTTGCCCTGCACTGGTAAAACTGCAGTTTTTGCTTCAGAAGCACTACTATTGATTATGTAAATAAGCTGTAGTGTAGCCATGGGGCAGCCATTCAAAGGAGAAAAGGCTCAAGTTAAACAGCAGATAGCAGATAAGCTCTGTAGAACATAATGTTATCTGTTATCCATTACTTATCCTGTGCCATATAGCCGTTTTTCAATTTCCTACACAAATGAGGAACCAGCTAATTAAGGTTTCCTTATTAATAGTCCCAATTCTAATAATACATCTAATAATGCATGGTTCATACATGCTGAAATTCAAAAGAGACTAGAACATGTTAAGATAAACAAATGTCCAGGGCCAGATGGCATTCATCCCAGGGTTTATTAACGAGCTTAGCTCTGTGATTGCCAAACCTCTTTACTCAATTTTTCCCGATTCTTTGAGGTCTGGCATGGTGCCGAGAGACTGGCGAATTGCTAATGTGGTGCCTCTATTCAAAAAAGAATCCCATTCTCTGCCTCAAAACTATAGACCAGTTAGTCTGACGTCGGTGGTAGGAAAGCTTTTAGAAGTATTAATAAAGGATAGGATACTGGACTTCATAGCAAATAACAATACTATGAGTTTTTGCCAGCATGGTTTTATGCGTAATAGATCTTGCCAGACTAACTTAATTTCATTTTATGAGAAGGTAAGCAGGGACCTTGATTCTGGGATGGCTGGGGATGTGATTTACTTAGACTACGCTAAAGCATTTGATACAGTGCCACACAGAAGGCTACTGGTTAAATTAAGGAATGTTGGCCTGGAACATAGTATTTGTAACTGGATAGAGAACTGGCTAAAAGATACACTACAAAGAGTGGTGATAAATTGGACCAGTGTTGTTAGTGGGGTACTGCAGGGCTCTGTACTGGGTCCCTTGCTTTTCAACTTATTTATTAATGACCTGGAGGTGGGCATTGAAAGAACTGTTTCTATTTTTGCAGATGATACAAAATTGTACAGAACTATTGGTTCCATGCAGGATGCTGCCACTTTGCAGAGTGATTTGTCTAAGTTGGGAAACTAGGCAGCAAACTGGAAAATTAGGTTCAATGTTGATAAATGCAAGGTTATGCACTTTGGCAAAAATAATATAAATGCAAGTTATACACTAAATGGATCTTGGGGTTTTTATAAATAACAAGTAGTCTAATTCTGGGCAGTGTCATTCTGTAGCTACTAAAGCAAATAGGGTTCTGTCCTGCATAAAAAAGGGCATAAACTCAAAGGATGATAATTATGCCTCTTTATAGATCCCTAGTAAGACCGCATCTGAAATATGCAGTGCAGTTTTGGACTACTTAGGAGGGATGTAAATGAGCTGGAGAGAGTGCAGAGACGTGCAACTAAACTGGTTGGAGGGATGGAAGACTTAAATTATGAGGGTAGACTGTTGAGGTTGGGGTTGTTTTCTCTAGAAAAAAGGCGCTTGCGAGGGGACATGATTACACTTTACATATACATTAGAGGACATTATAGACAAATATCAGGGGAACTTTTTACCCATAAAGAGGATCACCGCACCAGAGGCCACTCCTTTAGACTAGAAGAAAAGGACTTTCATTTGAAGCAGTGTAGGTGGTTCTTCATAGTAAGGACAGTGAGGTTGTGGAATGCACTGCCAGGTGATGTTGTGATGGCTGATTCTGTTGATGCTTTCAAAAGGGGCTTGGATGATTTTTTGGACAGACATAATATCAAAGGCTATTTTGATACTAAACTCTACAGTTAGTATAGCTATGGGCATATATGGTTTGTGTGAAAGAGTGTAGGTGTGTGTGTGTATGCTGGGTTTTAATTTGGAGGGGTTGAACTTGATGGACTTTGTCTTTTTTCAACCCAGTTTAACTATGTAACTATGTAACTATAGGCATGTAGGTATGTAGACATGTAGCTGGTATAAAATATACCACTAGAATACTAATTTGTAGTCTTATATTTCAACTACTTCAAATGCATACTACCTTTATCACGTGTGATAAAAGCTGCATAAAAGTGTGCTGACCCCTTAAATCCATATACAGGTTCTTTAATCAGAAACTTATTATCTATAAGCTCCAAATGGTTTTTTTTCGGTAATAATAAAGTTACATTGTACTTAATCCAATCTCAGATACGATTGATCCTTGTTGCAAGCAAAACCACTCTATTGGGTGTATTGAATGTTCATTTGATTTTATAGTAGACTTAAGGTATGAAAATGCATATTACGGAAAGATCCGTTATCCAGAATCCTCCAGGATCCAAACGTTCTGGATAAAAGTTCTCTATACCCATATGTGTTGTGGCAAACTGGCAGCTTGCACACATAACTTTGGGGGGAATTAGTCAATGGTGGGCTGGCAGCATAGGACAAAGGAGCATAAGGACATGGACACAGGCTTCTTCAAGGAATACAGCAGTTTATTTTCCCACTTTAAACAAACAGTCTCTTACACAGACCCTGGGGTGACCATTTCAGGATTAAAAACAAATCATAAAACAAAAACCTAGTCCACTGGGCACAACTGTAAAACTTTGGAGCAGTCTCTGACTAGGCTGGGCCTCTTGTGGACTACCAGCAAACAAAGCAATTCCTGTACTGACAGGAATCCTTCCTGGTAGTGTTCAGCCTCCTGGCTTCCTCAGTAGCTTCGCAATACTCTCTCTGAGAGTCACAACCTTGTCCTGGGCTCCCCCTGCTTTGTGCAGTATCAGGCAGCAGCCATGTCTCCTACCTGAGAGACACTCTCCCATTCTAATTAACTTAAAATAGCCTTTCCACAGGACAGCTTTCCTGTGGAAGGTGAACTCCAATGCCTGGACTGGATCTGCAGAATTGAGTTCTGGGCTTCTAGTGTCTTTAAACAGAGCACTTATTCTCTGCTTAATAGCTCCCTTCCTGGAGGCTCAGTACATGGGGAGAAATTAAAAGCTAGAGTTACCTTTTTCCGCCTTTTCCTTTTCACTCTACCACAGTGTATTGTGGTAGCACTAGAATTAACACCTGCCTTAAGGACATGTTATTGCCAGGGCTCTATTTGTGTTTTGCTTGCATAGGCAACTGCCTTATTGTTTGTAGTGCATGCCTTGGATAAAATATTCATCTGTTTATTCACTAAATATGTCAAAAAGTTAAATTATTACAAATCTCCCATTTCCTCATCAATATGAAATTCAGTATATTTATGTTACATGACTACCAACTTTGTTTGCTATTTGTAGTTCCATCCTATTTCTTATATACTGCATAGAAAAAGATCAGAAACATATTGTGACATTTGCTGAAGTACCAGATTTTTTTTAGCAATGCTTATTAAATCTAATGTGCAATAGCAACAGGAGTGTTCATACATAATATTACCACTAATGTCTGTATTGTCTCCCATTGTTTATTTCTGTGCTACAGATTCCCTAACTATAAAATACACTCTAAATACAGCCAGCAGTGGGAAAAAAGGAGAAAAATGATTTTATTACAAATGTTTAAATAGAGTTGTAAAATAGTTTTGTTTGTAGAACTAAAAATGTAGCATTATATTTTGTGAAAACTGCTTTCCAGGGCATAATTGTGACTCTTCTCCACAATGAATACATGAACAGAATGAATAAAAGATCACTATGCATTGTTTTATCTTGATAATGTTCACTGCAGATCATATAAATTGTCAATACAGTGTTCTTGAGCTAATGCACTGCTGACATTGAAAAAAGCTGACGTTTTGACTGATATGAAACAGCAGTTCTCTTCTTGAGTGTAGGGGTTATTTAAATGAATAGGTACTATTATTATATAAATGATAATATTATATTTGTGTTGTATCACAGTAGAAAAGCCCCCACAAGTTATTTATTGTAGCATATCAACTGGAAAAAACCCTAGAGGAAAGGGATCTCTTTCCTTGCATATTCTATGACAGGTCTGTCCAAATGCAGGCCTGCAGGCTGGATGTGGCCCTCCAAAGGATATTTATGGGCCCCAGGCTGCTTAAATGCTGTATGACATCATAATTTTCATTTAATTCAGCCCTCAAACATGAGACATAATCAGCCAACTACATTAAACAGCAATGATCTTTGAGTCAGAGTAGATGCGTAGGATAACAGCTTGTGTGATTGAAAAGCCAGTAAAGGTATTGGAACAAGTGTGTACATCTGGGAGAGCTGAGGAGGAAACACTGGGCAATATTGCACTGGGCAGTAATCAGTATTTTACTTTCATTATTCAACCTGTGTGTTATGGGGTGCTGTTTGTTCCAAAAACATTCTGTATACAAATCTATCCCTAGTACAGAGAAGTTGCTTTGAGTTACTTTTTATATATATATATATATATATATATATATATATATATCATGACCTGGATGAATGAGAATCTTCATCGTTATGTCTCTTATGGTACATACAGTATGTATTTCTCACCATATACACATATAAAAATATATAACATATATTATGTCTATATGTCTATTAAAAAATGAGAACAGTATCTGGTTTGTGCACAAAAGGATATCATTTTATTACAAACTCCATTCTGTACACTTTAATAAGCAATCTGTTTCAGAAATGTACATTATCCATGTAACAGATGCAGTTATTTGTAAAATTACTTACAGAATGAATTATGTAAAAAAACATGGACAGAATATATAATGGTGTAACTAACTAGTGCATGCCAAGCTAGATTTTAATGACAAAATAGATGTTTGTGACAGAAAGCAAGATTTAATAGTACATTCTGTGAAACAATGCTGTCAGTCACTTTACTGAACCAATAAGAACAAAGCTAACTGCCCTATGATAAAACAAAATGAAAAGCTGCCAGATCTGCTCCACATGACTGCATCGTCCCTAATGCATACTATCTGGCCTGTTTTAGAAGGTGCCTCTAATGTCCACTGTGCTGCATAGTAATAAACATGAACAAAGAACAATCATTTCCTAAAAGGGCTGCTGTTAAACACTACAGTCCTTACAAATGGCTGGGAAATATAATGCTGCACTGATAATTATTCTAGTTAAACAAAAGCATACAAAGCATTCATATGATCATTTTAGGTGATATGGCTGTTCTTATTTGCGATTTGGATTAATCTGGTACGGTATATGTGTCTTAGTAAGGCTGTTTTTTTTTTAATGATATTATTGTATCATATGCACCTGGAGTGCCTCTGGGCAAGGGACTGTGCAGATTTGGCAGTATTAATTATACAACGTCCCTTATCACCAAGGCTACTCATTGTACTACTGTTGACTTTAGGAGTAATTTACTACTGCCAAAGCCATGTTTTATAAACCACACACCCCAAGCAGGGGGAGATGTGCCTGACACAATTGCTTCCAATGCACCCAGTTGCCCTTTTCTAATTCTGGGTGTTCTCATTTCTGATATGTGGCATACATGTGGCGTATGTAGTTGTGCTCTCTGCACTAGAGTTATGCCCCCCCCCTTGATCTGCTCTGATTGATCTTCTCTGATTCAATACAGTTAAGCATAGGGCAGGTAACTAACCCCTGTTAGTTATAAATTAATGTAAAGCACTGTGTAGCTTGTTGTTGTTATGTAAATAATTACTTCTCTAAAATTGCTCCTGCATAAATTACCCCTTTTGTTTGCACACAACATTAAGGAGTGACTGAATTGTACTGATACACAAATTACTGTATGCTGAACTACTAGAAGACTGCTCATAAGACCCACACATCATACTAGACAGAATGTGTGTGCACATGATCAGTCCCACATCTGAAGCTAAACCATATTTAGTAGTTGAACTATAGCTAAGCCATACCTCCCAACTCTCCCGTTTTGAGCGGGACAGTCCCACTTTTAACAGCTCAACCCGCAGTCCCGCGTTAGTACTGTAAAGTCCTGATTTCTCTGCACTGAAGGGAAAGTCCCTATGTAACGTTCATGCTATCAGGAACCTTGAACAATGATGGATACACTCTTATGCATTGGGGATCCAAGTGGATTCCAGTGTTCACCAATGCCCTTTTAGGGCCCCTGGCTTTCTGCTGCAGAAACCAACAAGAAAAGTACATATAATAAAATGTCCATAAACAAGGTACTGGTAGGATAAGACAAGACATGGTCGAGATTCAGGAAGTGGGTCAAGGCAAGAATCGGAGGCAAAAGTCTGGCAGGAATCAAAATCAAGAATTCAAATCGCAATGGGCAGGAACAGTAAACTGAAACCAGCTTGAGCACAAAATGGAGGTATGGTCTTTTAAAGGCTGTTTTTAAGACACCTTGGAGGATTATGTATTATACAGATATAGGATCCATTATCCAGCAACCTGTTATGCAGAAAGCTCTTTATTATGGAAGTCTGTCTCCCATTGACTGAAACTTTATCCAAATAATCCACATTTTTTAAATTATTTCCTTTTCTCTGTAATAATACAATAGTACCATGAGTTTGATCCAAACTAAGTTTACACTCTTCTTATCCCCTATAGTTACAACTAATCAGCAGACAGCATTTCCTGGTCGCTTTGGTTGCTATTTATTATTGCACCTGGTAAACTTAGTACCTTTTATTAGATATGGGGCTTAAGTAGATGGTTGGAGTGTTATTATATGGTGAAAGGCCAGATTTTCCCTCCCTGATTACTAAATCAGTAATGTATGTATCCCTTTAAATTATAAATGCTGAACTTTAAAAGGAAATTCTTGGTGTATTTTTATAATTTAAATATCAATATGTGCTGCCTTACTATAGTGTGCATAAAGACTATAGTGTGCCTTACATTTTAAAATTAAGTTTTTTTACGGGTGCTTCAAAATACTGGTTATATTTTTGTCTTTCATCCCATAAAATAATTCATTTGGGAACTTCATCCCTTTTGTTTTCAAAGAACTATAATCCCATTGCTTGTACTACTGCTTACTGAGAGCATAATCACAGGCAGGAGATAAAATCCATTTGAGTTTTATTCTCTCAAACAAATAAACAATAATGACTAAATAATACTACGTATAAGAGAAGCAGGAATAGAAAACATCTAATTGTTCTACAACTGGAACTGATCCGTGCAAAATCAAAGATTAAAAACATTTAAGGAAAAAACTGAACTATTTAGACCCAAGATGCATAGCAAATTGCAATTGAAAGTAGTATAGTTAGTCACAACATTGATGAACAAATTCTTTTTAGATATTGGTTTCCAGGATGAATAGAATTTGGACTCTCCAAGCAAAACCTCTTCAGTTAAGATTTTCTATAATCTCGCAATGAATGTGCAAAACAAATATGGAATCATATAATTATGAACAATAGTTTGTTTTTACATAGGGTTGTGAAAAAAATTATGTAGGGGAGCCAAATGGGTTAACTCAGAAGTTACAATTCAATCACATATGACCTGTGAAAGGAAGGTATCTTCATCCTAGAACCCATCTTAGACCCCATCCTTGCAGAAGTTTGATCTGCCAAAGGGCCTGAGATAGAGGTAGACCTTAGTATAGGAGTCTAAACTGAGAGAAGTTGGGAAACAGGGACCCCTTGAATGTGGCAAAGGCAGTGGATAGCAGCTTTTGTCTTAGTACACTCATAGGGGTTGTGCCTTATCAAGAGAAGCTCTTGGCTCCACCCAAAAGTAGTAGTGTTGAGTGAGTATTCCAAAGTGATACAAGTAACAAAGAAAAAGCCAATACCTTTGTATGCATCAAACGGGGTGATCCCAAACATTATTCCATGGTGCTCCAGACACTATTCAAAAGATCAAATGTTTGGAAATGTTTGATCTTTTGAATAGTGTCTGGATCACCATGGAATACAGTTTGGATCACCCCATTTGATGCATACAAAGGTGTTGGCTTTTTCTTTGTTATGTGGATTCATTACTGGCGTGTGGCTTGGCCAGTAACAAATACTGGCATCCCCTCTTGCCTTGACTTTGTGTGAATACCTGTCTGGTGTTAGTATGACAATCTGTATCTTGGGTAATCTGCATGCTACCACTCATTATATGCATTGCCTTAACATTTGTTGTACTCAAGGGAGTACCTTTCTTGTGGTTCAAAAACATCTATTGATGGTTAGGAATCATGTATTTGTGTGTTAAGAGTGACAGGTCAACTTCTATCACCCAACACTGTTAAGAGAGAGGGTGGCAGTTGAACTTTACAGCTCAGTAGAGGGAAATCATTTTACCCCCTCTTCTAACTGTTACAGCAATTGTAGTTTGTATACTGCTGAATGAAAGCATCAAAAGTATGTATTACATTAATGGAAATAAAAAGAAGGCTTGCATATAAGGATTGTAATTCTAGTCTTTAGTGACATTGAACTGAAAGCTAACATTTATATAATCTAGAGAATGCGCATCTATCTGAATTTGCTCATTTGCAGATACAGTGCTATTGAAGGCTTTCATCACTGATGCTACAAACAAGATTCAGTTAGAAATAAAGATGTTTTATGCCATATCCATAGCTCATGTTTTTGCAGGTATCTTCTGAGATGTAATTTTAGAAGCATCTGTACTTTGCTGCAGTCAACAACTAGTAACAGCCTGAAGTAAATTCACCAAGCAAAGTAAGAATATTTGAAACAGGAACATGGTAAGAAAAAAGAGGGTAGCCAAAGGCTTTTAAATGAACAGGGTGTAAATCATGCAAGAGGAAAGAGTCTAGCTCACATTCAGTAGAGTCATGTGGGATAGTTAGAAAAGAAGAATAAGATAGGATGAACTGGGATTTCAACACAGGAAAAAACTTCCACATACTTTATATCTGCTAATCCTTATTATTAGCAATGCAGGCTATGGATTATATTTTAACAGGGTGATCTGGCAACCCTGCATTTTACTTACATAGTAACATCCACCTATTGAAAAATGCATTCGAAAGGGTGTATGCCACATTAGGCATTTGTCATAGATCTCTCTTTCATATATTTTTTTTTTTGGAGGGGTGCATTAAATTAGCATTAAGGCAAAACTGGATAGCATTGTTTGTTTATTCCACAAAGTCATTCTTTTTATCATTTACAAGTGTCTGAATGCCAATTTTATTCTTATGTCAAAAACCTGAATGAATGAGATTGCACCAGTTTTATTTTATCTCTCTGAATTTGAAATTATTAGCATCTACAAAATGTGTTTATTACTGCCACAAAAATGCAAAAGAGTTTCAATAGATTTCTTTTACTCTAATTTCAATTTACTTCACTTTACTGGTAAATACTTATACTAATATAGACAATGTGCTATTTTCTGTAATTCTTTTTGACTGTTGTAAAGGTAGGAGTGGTTCACAGGAGAGCTGAAAGCTCTAAAGTATTGATGGGCAAATCTATCCCGTTTCGCCGAAAAATTCTGGAGTTTCCAGCGAAATTCGTGAATTGGCGAAAAATTCGCTAAACGGGTTGTGGCACATTTTTGACCTGCGTCGCGTCGATTTTGATGAGCATCGCATCATTTTCGACGTGCCGCATTATTTTCAACGCGTCGCGTCATTTTCGGCATGTGCTTCTTTTTTTTGATTTGACGCCAGCGAATTTTCGGCAGTTTAATTTTCGCTGCCGTTTCATGGCGAATCGCACAAATTCGCCACAAATTCGCCCATCACTACTCTAAAGAGCTTTTAAGAAATAAATATATTTCATAATACATTCCTACAATGTTTCTCTTTATTCCTAATTATTTTACAAATTATGCTGTTGTTCTTGAAGCCCTTTTTCCAACCCAAGCTGCTAGATTTGAGAAAGCCTACATTTTTCAGTATTCCTTTGCCTTAAATTCTGTCTCTTTTAGTAGCAGCTAAGCACGGCACAGTATATGGTAGTGATGAGAGTTTCTTTATGGGTATTCACTGTTCTACTGTCAAGAAAATGCTTGTTTCTGGTAAGGTTTAGATAGTAATGAAGCAACTTTGACCTATAAGGGAACTTACACATGGACATTTCTTCCTTTGTCCCCCCTGCGTGTATTTCTCAAATTTTCCACTGCAGGGGAATGCAGGAAGAAACACAGTCCATTTTTCTGGATCAGGTTGTACTTACTGAGGTTCAGGCAGTGCCAAACTCTGGTGTAATGGTCCCCCTGCATCAATAGATGTTCTCAATAGTGATGGGCGAATCTCACCCGTTTTGCTTCGCGAAAAATTCTCGAATTTCCAGCGAAATTCGCGAATTGGCGAAAAAATTCACGAAGCGAGTCGTGCATCGTTTTTGACAAACGTCGCGTCAATCGCGTTGCGTCGTTTCCGTCGCGTCATTTTCGACGCACGGCGTGGTTTTTTTGGGCGAATTTTTGCTGGCGAATTTTTGCTGGTGAATTTTTGCTAGCATTTCGCGAGGCAGTGGCACTAATGCAACTATATTGAAGTACTAATGAGCCCTTGAATCTCCTTCAAGCATGCATGCATGTGTTTTTATATAGCACGATCAATGGACATAATTGTTTGTAGAGCTACTGTAAATACATAAAATGAAACTATAATTAATGGAGGAAACATAAAGGTATAGAATGTTTATTTTTTTTTAGCAGAACGGTGATGCAAATTACAACAAAAATTCTTCTACAAAAAACATACCAAGCAAGCATTGTGTCTGATGTATAAAGGAAGCCGAGAAAACTAGAAATTCACCTATTTAATTAATGTTACCAAAAATAGATTTTTTTTAACTTTTATTATTCATTTTAGTATACTTTGCAAAATGAAAGACAGCTGCATCTGCAATTGCATTAACCAAAATGATGTAACCGTTGGGTGCATGCACACAACAGACTTTGCAATTGCTATTTGATTGGAGATAGATTGAACTGATCAACTAATAACAGCACAGCTACATTGATTAATTTTATAGACAAAATTGCTTTAAGCTCAGATATGAGCTTTTACAACTCAACAATGGGTGTTAGTGCTCTGTGCCAATGTTGAGGAGCACTGAGCTATCCCACCAACAGATAATTAATGTGTCCGATTGCTCAAAGCAGTAAAACAACTTATAAAGATTTGCCCAATCTATCAGCTGTGTCAATTCATTAACCTTTTCCCAAATTTTAGAAGCATTTTTCTGACAATCATTAATAAATCTGCCTCTTAAGTGTTTATTTTGTTGTAGATGTGTGTTATCAGAAATACAAATTCCAGCCTACTCAATATGCAGTCAAAAGATGAACAAAATGCATGTTTTATATAAAAAGTGCTTAGTTTCTATAAAGCCACTAAAATATACCTGAGGTACCTGAGGTTGTCATTTCTGTTTTTCACCTAAAGGCAAATTCTAACTATTACATTTATGGATTTCATATTTTATTTATGAACACGTGTTGGCTACTGACTCTATGCTACTGAGTTACAGCATAGTTGATTTTAATTATGGTCTCTTAAAACTAAATATATATAATATTACTAAATAAATAGTAACATAGTAAGTTAGGCTGAAAAAAGACTCACATCCATCAAGTTCAACTTTTTTTGTTTTTTATCTTAACTACCTAACTGCTTATTGAAGGCAAAAAACCCCATCCTAAGCCTCTCCAGTTTGCCTCAGAGGGGGGAAAAATTCCTTCCTGACTCCAAAAAGGCAACCGGACTAGTCCCTGGATCAACTTGTATAATGAGCTATCTTCCATAACCCTGTATTCCCTCACTTGCTAAAAAGCCATCCAACCCCTTCTTAAAGCTATCTAATGTATCAGGAATATGATAGATAGATAGATAGATAGATAGATAGATAATATGAATAGAGACCTATAGCTGTATACATATTAAAGTAATTGTGGTCTGTGAAGTACAGTATGGTCAGGTTTTGATAAAGCACATCTACATAGGGGGGGTCACATAATAAAAGGCAATAAGTTAGCAAACAGAAATTCATAGTAATCAAACAGCAGGTAGCATTTACTGTTCACTCATTTAAAAGCAAACATCTTTTTGGTTACTGCTCCTGGGCAAACTAGGTGGGTGTTGTTTAGAAGCACTGGACAAATTTGTACTTTGGCAGTAACCCATGGTAATCAGATGATTGCTTTCAGTGTTCAACCTGCAGCTGGCTGAAAAATGCCTGATTGGCTGCTATGATGCAGTGAAAATTTGAATTTAGAATTAGATTAGAGTTTGTGGATCGATCCCAATCACCCGAGTTTGAAAGATTTAAATCTTTTAATGAATTGCACTTGGTCGAATTTTGGTCTAATTTTGAGTTCATGAAAGTTTATGGGAGTTTATAAAAACTCCCATAAACTCTCAATTTGACCCTCAATAAATCTGCCGCAGTGTTTACAAATGAGCCCCAGTGACTTTTATAACATATAGGGAAATGCCTTTTAAGGTAATAGTGGTCTGTACTATAGCAACCTTAGAACTGTGGTTAATGAAGGTACAGCAGTGACTTCATATAAGCCAGAGGTTTTAGAAAATATGTACTTAGCAGATTGTGGAAGCAAAATGGTTCCAGGAAGAGTTATATTCAATGTTGTAAGCAAGAATGATGCATGTTGTTATTCTATCCCACCAACAGCCCTTAACAGATGGGGAATTAGAAGAGTCAAACATTTAATTTCAAATATATTTATAATTTGTATGGCTTCATTGGTCCTTGGTTCTTAAATTGTTTTGAAACATCATGATGCATCATAGTGTCCTTTTTGTATTGCCAATTTGCCACATAATTACATTTATGCTACTCTGGAGATCAAAGCATACAGTACATGGAAATACAGAGTCTTGAAACACAGATCATAGAAAGTAATGCCTTTTAAAATGTACTGTTTGGTGTGTTAGGTAATAAGGTCTTTGACCTTAAGAATATATATTTCCACTCTAAACTTCCAATAGAGCTATGGCACATGAAAAGCAATATTCAGCAGCAATCTCACTTAACCAAGAATGAATTCATGACATACCTATTCAGGTCACGATGTATAATAGGGTAGGTTAGGTTATGCAAGTATTCCATTCCTTTGGCAACATCTACGGCAATTATTAATTTTGACTGAAGGTCGAGGTTCCTATAATAAATACATAAAACATTTTAGATGACAATCTGCACTAAACATGTTTGTCTGATTTATACAACATGCTGTAGTTTATTTAAATCATAAAAGGTATATGTAGATGAAAAGAATGCACATAGAAGAACACTATAAGGAGGCATTATACTGTATGCATAATATAAAACCAAAAAAAAATCTGAAACTACAGAAAATCACCATGCAGGTCTCCTATTTTCTGAACCCAGTTCTTAATAATTAAACCAACTGTAATAAAACTGACAAAAAAATAAAAGTAGGAGAAATTATCTTATCCTTTCACATCAATTAAAATTATATAGTATCTAATGTGTCATCTACCTGAACAGGTTGAACAGTACAGGTGTTAAGGCTGTCTGTATATCATATATACTATATACTATATAAAATCACAATTTGCTTTTTCATACTCTCAGCACACACTCATAATTTTATGTCAGCATGACCCAATTGTAACATCAGTAAACATACAGTGTCTGCTGAACTTCACACAGACTGTTTGCATAGCCTTGGTACCAGGGGACATCATACCCCAAGGATTAGGTAAACGGTTACTCATACTATCATAAACAATGCTCTTTTCTAATTGGTTGTGGTGGGACCACCACCCTAAACCACCCTCTAATAATTATTGACTAATTATGTATGTACTTGCTATAAATAAATGAGTCTGTCCACCAAGATGGTAGAACAGAACCAACCAGATACAAAATGGGTCTAGTCTCTGTTCTCTCACAATTGCGATTCTTTTCTCCCTGCAGTCGAGGTCTCAGTTCCCACCTTGACAGTGTATTTCTAGATGCCTAAAATTGCTCCATTTTGTTTACATTACTTCGCTTACTATATAACCTAGTGAAGACTTTTTTGCACAAAAATATGACACCTATACTACCTATATATATATGGGGAAGATTTATCAAGGGTCAAAGTGAAAATTCAAATTAAAAACATCTAATTTTGAGCTATTTTTTTGTACTTTGACTAGGGAATAGTCCAAATTCAATTTGAATTTTACAATAAATTTGGAAATTCGAATTTCAAAATTTATCATGTACTATCTCTTTAAAAATAATTGACCTCAACCATTCACCATCTAAAGCCTGCTGAATTGCTATTTTAGCCTATGGGGACCTCCTATAACCTACTTGGAGTCAACTGGTAGGCTTTGAAAATTCAAAGTTTTTCTTGGGAAAAACTTTGAATCAAATTCGATAAATAGCGCTATTATTTCAATCTGACCTATTCAAATTCAATCAAATATGGACCTATTCGATCGAAAATGGACCTATTTGAACAAAAATACCTTCAACTTAATTTCAGTTGGTCTGATTTTGCACTTCGAATTTCAACCCTTGATAAATCTGCCCATGTGTGTGTCCCATGTGCCCCATGTGTCTCCCCGAATCTGCCCTTGTGTCTCTGGCCTAAATGGTATACTCTCATTCAACTCTTGGGCAATCCAAATTGGACAATGATTAGTCTGTAGATGAACCACGCTGACAAAGGAAAATATTTGCTAATTAAAGGGGAAATTTTATAAAAATAAAATGTAATATGAACCTTAAAAAAATGCACCCTTTAAGAAATAATGATGTTCATTTATTAGAACTGTTTCAATGCCATTGCAAAGCCTGCATAGAGAGACAGACCACTGAGAGGGGTATAGCAAAGAGTAATTTGATTGTTTCAGAAATTGCACTGTATTTGTAACTGAGTGTATTTAGACTGTATTTACACTGTAACTATCTTACTTCTTTGAGATGAAGCCTATACTCATTTTTCATTGTCAACATGCTGAAGTTCACTTAATAAGTAGATTTACCTTTTTTGTTCATGCAGCAAAGAGAAAAGTGAACCTCCAGAGATATATTGAGTCACAATGGCAAACTGACTTGGATCATCTAGGCAAGCACCCACAAACTGTATCACACAGGGGTGGTTGAGTCGACAAAGGATAGACACTTCACGACAAAACATGTCCACGTCTGACTTAGAACAATAGGTGTTTGCTCTGTATCTAATAAGACAAGAATTTTGATAAGATGAACACTAACAAGTTTTAGTCAAAAATGCTTTAGTAAATTTGAATTGTAACTTTTATTACTGTTATATATCCAACATTTGACCTTTCTGTAAGCATACATATAGTTCAAAAAAAGGAAAGAAAAGGACTAACCCTTATAATTGCACCTCCCCATCCAGAGATCTAGTGATCCCACAGAACAAAAGTATAAAACTTAACTTTTAATTCAAAATTGCAAAAAACAATCAGTCCAAAAAACCGATCAAAACACGGTAGGGAACAGGGGGATTGAGATACCACAATTGGTTTGTGCAGGATGACCTTAGCTTACGGTAGTGGTGGGAAAAATGCTGGGTCTACATTGGAGGGTAAAGAGTGGTGAAAAGCAATACACAGTTGCCACAGAAGGGGCCAAAATCCCACCAAAATGCCTCGATCCTACTCACAAGCGCAAGCTATAGCCAAGGCACCAGACAACCCAATGCAGCACTCTTTTAGTTTGGTTAGGCAGGGGGACTGTACAAATGGAAACTGATACAGCATAGAGATATCGGGAGGAAAGTTCCGTGGGGAAAGGGGCGGTTGATCATCAGGGTCAGCAGTTAACGCACCCTCTAGCGCCATTAGGGTTACATACAGTATTTTCACCGCACAACTTTACCGGGAGGGAAGCTCTGTGGGTGAAGGTGTGGGAGACCAACGGAGCCGTATATTGAGCACACCGGAGTGTGTGTGTTGCCGCTTACCATTTTAACTATAAAGTTCAACTGGGAGGGAGGCTCTGTGGGTGAAGGGATGGTTGGTTTCACACAACCACCCCATTGGGTTGCATTGGGTTGTCTGGTGCCTTGGCTATAGCTTGCGCTTGTGAGTAGGATCGAGGCATTTGGTGGGATTTTGGCCCCTTCTGTGGCAACTGTGTATTGCTTTCCACCACTCTTTACTCTCCAATGATGACCCAGCATTTCTCCCACCACTACCATAAGCTGAGGTCATCCTGCACAAACCAATAGTGGTATCTCAATCCCCCTGTTCCTTACCGTGTTTTTATTGGTTTTTTGGACTGAACTCTGCACACCATCCCACTGCTTTTCTAATTTGATGGTTGGTGCTCCCTAAACCTAGCCTTCCTAAGCATAAATATAGAACTGGAAGCTAAAAAGCTAAAATGGATCACTATGTAGATCATTTGGCCATTTCTTAATGCTGAATGTTTCATATTTTATTTAACAACTCTTCAATATTATTTTTATTGGAACCTGAAAAATGAAAGCACTATTTTTGATGCTTACCTTTTAACTGCAACTATTTTATTTCTACATCTTCCTTTATACACCTTTCCAAATGAACCTACAACAAATAAATGGAAGCATTATTTGCCTTATTATGAAACAGACCCCAAAAAGAAGTAATTCTTTTCCCCTCACCTGAACCTATTATTTCATGAAACTCGATTTCGGACATCTGAAGATGAAAGTGAGAAGGCAAGCTAGCACGTAACAAGAGCACATCTGCCTTTTCTGTAAAAGAGTTGTAAAACAAATGCACCATTAGAATAACCTCTCCAAAGAATGGAATGCTTTACCTACTAAATATGGTCATTGTGCTTCTTCCAGATTGGAATCATGCCCAAATTAATTTATCCAACATGTTTTCTTTGATATTTATTATTTAATGCATCTGTTGCTGTTACATTGGGCTTCTAATCACAATCTGCTTGCACTACACTAATATATTTATGCCAAGATATGTTAAATGTAATTGAAACAGGGAAAGTAGTAATTGGTAAATAATATCATATTCTGAGCCAAAATTAGGAATAATACTGCTTAGTTGAAATGTATCCTTCGATGGACCCATGGTTACACCAATTGTGAGAAATATCTGTTTCCTCAAGAAGATGCTGAAATTGTTTTTTATTGTCTTTTCAAAATCTGTCCCACAGTGTTGGTTTTGGTCATTTCCCCTACATTGACCAAAAAAGTCACAAACAGGTGATAACACTGTGCTGAATAAATGTAGTTATATTAGATATATTTAGGAATTTTCTCCATGTAAAGTCTTGCAAAATTTATGTGTAACTTCTTAAATTGTCTCCCAGTATATATGCTGAAGGCTTTGCTACACAGCTGAAACCAATAGCAGGCCTGTTTATATTACTAGTCCATTATATTAAGATTGTTGCTGTAAATCCTCAACTAATTTGACAAAGAACTTGCTTGCCAGAAAATCTGCTTCCAAAAAGTTAGACATGTTTATGTATCTATTGCAATTTACTGTCATGACTTTTTCCCCCCACATCATACTAGAGTAAACCTGCCTGTGACAAGCAAAGTTTTGGTAGACAATGCTCAGTGAGGAATTGCTCACAAACGTGTTGCAAATTTACTAAGCAGACTCAGAAGCAGTATATTTCAAACAGTAAAAGCATCAAGGAATATTGATTAATGCTTAGGAGCACAGGTTCTACTACATTTTGGACCTATTGTTGTAAATACAAGTGCCTACAAAATACAGTAAATCCTCATATTTTCAACCACAAATACTGCAGAGAAGAACACACAAACATTCCTATCTGTACACTAAGGGGAACATTTTTAAAGTTTTGTAAAATACCTTATGCCAAAAGCACAGTAAGATTTGAAATATAATTAAGCAAAATATATATAATACACAAGACTAATGAATATCTTGTAAATTATATCCTTACCAATGGTGCTTAGTATGTCATTGTTTAAAATCAGTGCTCAGTGATGTAATCTCTGTCACATAACTCACTGAAGCATGGGCATTATGGAAAATGGTGGGCAATGGTGTCCATGACCTGTATCAAAACACTTGGCCTTTGGCTTTGTGCATTTATATGGTCATGGAACGCCTTGGTGGTTTGTAATATAACTATATTTTACAATAGGGTATCCGTTATTCCCTATATAATACATGGCATTTGTGCGTACTGATAAAGATATAATTATTTTACCCCACAACACTATAACACAATGTGTTATAGTGTTGTGGGGTAAAATAAATACCACTCTAGACCTGATGCAACACAAGTCATTGGGGAAAGTAGCATTACTTCGGGCATTACAATTTGGTGTAAAAAGTGATGCAACCATTGTTAGTTTCACGGTGACATTTCCCAATTATGCACCTTGCTACACACTTGTCCAAAACAATTGCTTAATAATACACTTGAGGGGTAATTTATAATGATGGGGGAAAGAATTGCAAATTGTGCATCCTAAATGTTTTTTTTTAATGACTGCAGCTTCAGGGGGGTGAAGATAAACACTGTCCATACCATCTGCCATAGGGAAGGCAGTAAGGTCAGGGTCCAGTTAAGGACTAGTGATGGGCAAATCTACCCAGTTTCGCTTCGCCGAAAAATTCGAGTTTTCGTCGCGTTGCACCGTTTTCGTTGCGTCGCGTCAAAAACGACGCACGACTCGTTTTTTTTGATGAATTTTCGTCAGGCGAATTTTCGCTGGCGTTTCGTGAATTTATTCGCCAGCGGCGAATCGCGGGAATTCGCCCCTGGCGAATAAATTCGCCCATCACTATTAAGGACTGCATCCCATGGCACCCATTAACTTAAAAGGAAATGGTATGTGGAGGGAATGAAAACACCTGAATGCCTCCCCATCATGATTATTTCTCCATGGAAGGTATGCAGCACTAATGCAGCTCCAGGTCTCTGCGCTTTGAAATAGACCTATGGAAGGCAGTGTGCAAAGTAAAAAAACAAGCTGATTGTTGACAATTTTACATTTAGCACACTGCCTCTTGTTTGAGTGTACATACCATATGTTGCCATTAAATTGGTAATAGCATTTGTATATAATTATTATTCATTTGCAAAACTTAAATATGCCCCTAAACTTCAAAGAATAAGGCATTATCTTCCTCCAGTTTCATAATTAAAAAAAAAAAAATATTTAAAAAATGTGACAATTAATCAGAAAGCAGTAGAATCCATGTCTTGTCTGGGTGTTATAATGTTTGTTCCAGTTTTGAACTATTGTTTTGAAGTATAAGAAGCTATGAATAAGCTAAGGGCCCTCATAGGAAAATACATTGAATCAAGGAAATTTAGGGGGCACTTAAATCAATACAAAGTGTTTTCTATATAACTTATGAATCAGAATGATATCTGTACAGATTTGTTAATTGTTATAGCGAAAACTGCTATGGAATGTGAAGAGGTTCTATGACAAGATCATTCATAAAATCAAATACTATTGTCCTGATGCTCAAAATAACTGCTACTGTATATATTTGCTGTGTCACTATTGAAAGTGCATACAGTACATGGTCATGATATATAAAGGGGAACTATCATGAAAATGAAAAATTAATATAAGCTTCATCATACTGAAATAAGAAACGTTCTAATTACAATCAATTAAATATTCTTCATTGTTTCTGAAATAATAACATTTATCTTCACTATCCCTCTCTCAGCATCCGTTTCTCTTCATACTGTCTTCTTGTAGCAGTTGGGTGTCAGACAGGTAGATCCAATAACTCTTATATGGGGACTTCCTTTCCTAGCAGATGAATTAGAGCTCACTCAGATACTGTAACTGATTCCAGTACAAACAAACTCTAACACAATAACTGCCTTTGCCCAAATTCTGCATGCAGAGAGGTATGATTTATAGCAATTTTAATAGAGTGAGCCCTAATATATTTTTTAGGCAAATGGAGCCCCCCTATAAGATAGATGAGATCTAACTGTCAATGATTATCTGACACCCAACTCCTGCATGAAGAGACTATGAAGACAAACCGATGCTGAGAGAAGGATAGGGAAGATAAACTTGATTATTTCAGAAAAGAAGCAGAATTTTTAATTGATTGTATTTAGAAAAGTTCTTACTTGTGTATGAGGAAGCTTATATTAAATTAAAATGTTGCGATAGTTCCCCTTTAAACATTCTTTACCAAATAAAACAAATAGATGAAACATTACAATTACTTGTCCTTTTGGCCAAACATAAGTTACCTTTAGTCATGCTTTTTATTTTCCCAAGAGGTGATGGAACTGATACGTATGAGCCATCTAAAATAACAAAAGTAACAAATTGACTTACTGAGACTATAAAAATGTAAGGTGTTATGGCCAAGACTAGAAATACACACATTATGATTCAGTGTTTCTATCGATCCTGTGATATCTGTTAGAACTCATTTTCTAGCAGCATTATTTTCACTTCTACTTGGTAAATAATTCATTTTGTTAAATAATTACAAAAAGTTATTTAGGATTTCTTGAAAATGCATTTGAAGCAAAAGTCCACATGTACTAAGTTTTTGACACACTAATCCTTCAGACCCAAATGCTATGTTCACCTTCTGAGACAATTTGCAGTTGGTCTTCATTGTTTGTGATTTTTTAAATGATTTAGCTTCTTCAGCAGCATTCTCTGCCTGGCCGGGACCTTGTGGTCTGTTCTGGGTTTGGGGTACCTAATGTCACAGTGGGTTTTTAAATTGGTTAGATTTTTGTTCAGAAGCTCACAAGCTTTGAATTTCAATAGCTATCTGATTGATAGGGTCCAATTTATTCTAGCAACGAAGCAGTTACTGCACAGAGCTATAGTATTTGCCTTCATGGGCAATTGCACTTTAGAGGAAGAGGCAGAAGAGGAAGACTAAAAAAAAGTGTTTCTAAGAATAGGACATTCTATAACATACTAAAAGTTAACTTAAAGGTCAGCTACTCCAGTATAGCTACAGCTAATATATTTTAGTTTGCAGCATTCACCTAAGTGGATTAGCAATGTAGCATGAATTTTATGTAATCAGGTCTTTGCTTTTATTGACTATGAAGTAAGTCTTTTAAAACAAATTGATAATTATCTTCTATTAACACTGCACAATTCCAGCTTATGCATTGCACAGAATAGGAAAACCATTACTAAACTATAACGCATTCTGCAGTATAACCACACAGTGAAAACTGAGTTCACAACGGGTCCCCAGGGGAACTTCCCAGATCTCTGTTCAATTTTATAACGTTTTAAACAGTACTGTGCTATATAGTATATTGAGAGCCACAGAATGCCATCATTCTTTTCAAAGGTTGTCCTCTCACATTCTTCCCCTACACACTACTGTGTTTTTTTAAACTGTCACTCATAAATGAGAGAAATTGATAAGATTAACATAGCAGCTGCTGAGGAATCTGGTGAATAAGTATTGAAGGGATTTTAAACTGAAAACAAATTACATTTAGTCATAAGTACATATCGTGAATATGATCACTTGCCAAAAGGCAACAAGCAAGGCCCCAAGGCCCCAAAGCCCCAATGGTATTATGTGCTCTAAAACATACAAAAGTATGTAGTGTCAGCATCCACATCATTATGTAAACATTTAAACATATTTTAATAGTCTATACACTAAGATTAGTATGCGTTTTGTTTTACAGCAATCTGGGGGAATTTGTTCTATAAATACTCAGTTTGTATAGATAACCTTAAGCCAGAAAATATAGTGCCATTAAACATTTATTTAAGAACACTGTTACCTAGCATATGATAAGCCGGTATTTTGTACTTCTTTTTAAAGCAATTCTTGCACATTTAAACAGTTCTAAAAAGCCTTTGGCTATTTAATATACTAGAAAAAAGACAAATGTTCAGGAAGCAGGTAGACATTTTACACAGAAAATATTGTTGCTAAGTACCTCCACCGGGCTGAGAGTACTCATTGCATGGAGATTCATCCTGGGGCCGCTTATAATGTTTAAGCAGTGTAACAATTGCATCATGACCTAGAAAATAAGCAGAATTTTTTTTCCTGGAGATTATAAAATGCCATTACACACCTTCTGTCATGCAAGTGATTTTAAGCTAAGATCTTATCTTTATGATTTCTTAATGCAGGCAAATGACAGAAACCAAAAATGGATGACAAAAAAAGAGAATAGTAACTTTGATTCTGTTCAGTGGTCAGTTCTCCGTGACACCATACAAATACTTTGTACAATGAACATTATTTCCTTTTTCTCTGTAATAATAAACCAGTACCTAATCCCAAGTAAGATATAATTGATTGTTATTGGAGGCAAAACATCAATGTATATGATATTTAAATTGACTTAAGGTATTTAGATCCAAATTATGGAAAGACATACATATGTGTGTGTTTTTTCCTGTTCTTTTGTATTTGTTTGCTGTAGCATGTGATTAGAAACTTCTAAGAAAGAATCTAGTATGTAGAGTTGTCAACAACCAACTATAGAGACCTGCAACCATTCCACAAAAGCCTAACGCTGTGTGCAAAGTGCAAAATGGCTTATTGTGGCCTTGTTTGGCACCTTGCAAACTGCCCTTTGCAACACAAATAACTCCTATAGACTCACTGCCATCAGAAGGAACACCCAGGCAAAGCTAAAAGCCGTATAGGCTGCCTTCCCTATAGTTCCCATGTAAATAAGGGAATTGGTATAAATAAGCACCAATGAGCTTTGAAAACACTTTCATGGTACCTTGGTAACACTAGCAGTGCATTACAGCACCCACAGCAGCAATATCGACTAGTATTGCAATCGGCAGGGTACACACTAACAGCATAGAAGATAACTTTTGTGAAACTAATGATCCCTGATAATAGACATGAATAGATCCTATAGAAAAAGCATGCAGGTCTAGATTTGACCAGCAACCAGAAAATAAATTGACCTAGTCCTTTAATTACATTGTTATTCTTATTTTTTGTTTAGCTTTTTGTTTGGTTATTCTCCTGTTCATATTCCATATTGACTTCAAAATGGTTAGGGTAACTGTAGGAACCAGAAAGCAGTTAAATTTAAGCCTGACAGGTGCACAGCAAAACAATTATTGGTCAAAAACAACAAATGTATGAAAAATAAAGACTAATTGCTAACTGTTGTGCCTTCAACAAGTTTTAAGAGTACAGTAACCAATAATTACACCAATTGCATCCAATTGTTGAATCTGATCTTTGACTTTATTAGTTTAAGTATATATAATATAGTATGGGATCCATTAACCGTTATCCTGAAAGCTCCAAATTACTGAAAGGCCATCTCCCATAGACTGCATTTTATCCAGATAATCCAAATTATTTTTTTTTTCTATGTAATGATAAAACAGAGGTAATGAATTGCAGAGCAAGGCATGGAATGTGTCAGGAGACAGCACATGTCATAGTTTGGGAAGGATGTTTCATGAATGATACCTGTTCATTGTTTTAAAGATAGCCTGAAATAAAGCTTTATGAATTTTACTTGCTGTTTGTGGGACACTTTCCTTAAACCTCTGGATTTTGAATTGACTGGACTTGAGACCAGACATGGAGGTCCTTGATAAATCAAGAGTACCCCCAATTCAGGGGAAGTCCATTTTGAATATGACAATAATAAAACAGTACATTGTACTTGATCCAAACTGAGATATAACTAATCCTTATTGGAAGCAAAGCCATTCTATTTGGTTTATTTAATTCTTAAAGGAGAACGTATCCCTAAAAATGAATAGGCCTAAAAATGCCATATTTTATATACTGAACTTATTGTACCAGCCTAAAGTTTCAGCTTGTCCATAGCAGAAATGATCCATGACTTCAAAATCGTCACAGGGGTCACCATCAGGGATTATTATTATATAATTCTGATGCTAGTTCCAAGGAAGAACTTTTGATATGAAACATAACAAAACTGGTGTAAAGGTGATAACTTTATTGGCTAACTAAGATGTTAATTACAGCAAGCTTTCAGAACATTGCAATTCCTTCTTCAGAAATAATTAGGTAATCAGCTCTGAAGAAGGAACTGCAATGTTCTGAAAGCTTGCTGTGATTATCATCTTAGTTAGCCAATAAAGGTATCACCTTTACACAACTTTTGTTATGCTTCCTATCAAAAGTTCTTCCTTATAACTTTCTCAACGGGCTAACATGGTGGAAAAAATGTTACCCGGAAATGCTAGTCCCACTAATTTCTTTGCAGCCATATGTTAATTATCTGTATTTATTACTAATCAGCCTTATATTGTGCCATTTTTATTTGATGTGTACTGAATATTGTGAGTCAGTCCCTAAGCTCAGTAAGTGACAGCAGCACAGAGCATGTGCAGTGAATCAGCAGAAAAGAAGATGGTGAGCTACTGGGGTATCTTTGGAGACACAGATCTTCCCTGCTAAAGGGCTTTGGTTGCCTGGGGCTGGTACATAAGCCCAAAACATAATCTACAACATTTCTAGTCCACTTCTTTTGTTTAACTTTCCTTGTCCTTTTTCCTTTTTTGCTGTTCCTCAAATGGGACAAATTCGCCCATCACCAACCCAATGTTCAAAAGATGCCACCAGAGCAAGGCACAGAGCACTTAATGTAAATGTCTAACATCCAGCTAAAATAAACTGATATTGTTAAACATTTTATGTTATGTTGTGAGTGTGATTATTTCATTGATATTCAAAGTATTTTTAAGTAGTAGGGGTGGTAAGATTTTTACTAAACTGCTAAAGTAAAATAGATTTTTCTATGGCAACAAGTAAACCACTGGGTAGGAGATATCCTGGTAATGCTGGTTCTTACATACTTGGGGGCATATTTCTTCTGCTGTGTAAGGTGAGATCTGACAAAAAACAGTGTAAAATAAATAAATGTTAAATTTATCAGCTTTATTTGCTGCCATTATTTTACATTGCTTCAGACCTTTGTATGTTCTGGTTCTTTTTTTACACCATGTGTATTACTGTTTTCTACCATTATATTTGATTTCACTGCCCTTTTTAATTTTTTTTATATATGGTGAATTTCTGTACATTATTACTGGCTATTTTATGGTCTATGGTGATTAGTATGAGTGCTACTGAAAGCATGACTTTTTCCAGGCTGAGATGAATACACACACTGTCATCTGTTTGGTGGTATAGAGAATGATACCATTTTTGAGAAAAATCTGTCTTGTAGGGAATAGATGAAAGAGGGACAGTTATTGTAGCGGTTATCCTTTTGTTAATATTATTACAACATACCTTTTTCATAAGCCCACATCAGGCAAGTCTGTTCATCTTTTTCACCACTTGATCTACTGGGATCACAGGCAACTAGATTCATGTCAGCTCCATTGTCCAATAAAAACTGAACTAGACGTATATGGCCATGATAGCAGGCACAGTGCAATCCTTGGGGTCAAAGGCAACATTTTATGCAAACAAGCATTTTACAGTCAAAATTAAAATGATCAGAAAAACAAATGTTATTCTCATACAAGAAAGTAATCTAGTTATTTAAAAACAATTATATTACAAAAAAACCAACAAATTCTTGGTTTTATTTTATTATTTTTCATCAAAAAATATTTGTTACAAAAACAATTACAGGGACATATGCTTCCTACATTTAGATGGAGCATGAGGCATGACTTCTAAATCCCTTCTTTACGCTATTAAGATCCAGAAATATAGAAAGGAAATCCCCAATTCATTATTACCTATATAAAGGCAAACATCATTTTTATTTTACCTGTGTGACCATCGCGTCCTTGGTGATTTATGTTTAAAACATTTTGATCAAGAAGAAATTTTACAAGCTCCATATTTTTTCCATAAGTGCAAGCACTGCAAAATAAATACACATATAGTAAATCTTTACATAATACTGTTAAAAGGTCATGACATGCTCAAGAAATGTATAGATTTTCTACAAAGGGACAGAAGCAGGACTCACTCCTTCTTTATAGCTGAGATTAAATTAAACAATCAAGAGGCAGACAGATTCTAAAATATTCCCACCAGAATATACATTGTAGATGAAACAATAACACCAATATAGAAGAAGCATCCTCAACAAAAAAAGGTAAAAATAGCCCCTTGCTAGTATTAAAGGACCAGTAACATCAAATTTAAAAAAAAAAACAGTGAAAAAAACACAAAGGCAAATGAAACTTTGAAATCGCTAAATCTTTATCAAGAAATACTTTACCGAAACTCCTCTTCAGGAAAGGTGACAGGGCAACAGCGATCAATCAAACATTGCTCGATTTCTCCTCCCTGGCTTCCTTTTAGGAGATAGCCAGGGAGGATAAATTGTGCGCTGCACAATGGTTCGTTACCATGTCGCCTTTTCTGAAGAGGAGCAGAAGTGGAGTTTCGGTGAGTTATTTATTAATAAAGATTTAGAGATTTCAAAATTTCATTTGTCTTTGTTTTTTTTTCGTTTTTTTTTTCGGATTTTAAAAAACAAAAATTTTATGTTACTGGTTCTTTAAGCAATCTTGTTCACAATATGCTGTTGGTTTTAAGAAGCAATGTATATTGGCTGGATAGGATAAGCACAGATTGAAACTTTTATGAGGTTATTTATCATATGTTGAGTTTGTGAGGTTTTTTCTACCTCGAATAAACTCACAACTTGAATGTTTGCTTATTTATGAAAAAAACAAATGTAAGGATTGTGAAAGAACTAAAAATACTTGAAAACTGGAATACTCAAACTGAGTTATCAACAAAGAAAACCTGAAATTGCTCAAATTGATCAAGTTTTCAAGTGCAAACCGTAAAAAAACAAAAATCATGAAGACCTCTACTATTGACTTCTAAAAGGCCTCGGCACATTTTTTTTTAATCATGAAAAATATATTCATAAAAAGTTTTTACTGAAATTACCCTTGAACACTAGAATTGGTCAGGAAAAACACAATGTGCCCATTGATAAATATCCCCCTTAATGTGTAAATTTGTTTCAAATAATCATTCTATATTTCCACTGCTCTTGGTAAAACCAAAGAGCAACCAACTGTGCAACCTGAGGGATGCTGGAGTGCCAGGGTCTTTCATTATGTGGAACACAGTCCTCTCTGGCATCCTTTCTAATAGGCAAAGCCTTCCCAGATGCGACCCTGTAATTGTATGCTGTTTCGACATTATTTACCCTATGAACAGATGAATTGGAGATAACCAATTGACATATTAAATCTAAAAAAATCCTTTGGTTATCCAAAGGTACAAAAACCATTAATAATATATTAGTGACTTGTGAATAAATGGAGATATTTACATTCCAAGACATTAGAGAAGTGGCCCACTATTTGTAGGCTGACATCCCATGTATATTTTTTTCTTACCTGTGAAATGCAGTTTCACTGAAAATGTTTTCCTTAGTAAAACTTTCAGTGCCGGATAATTGGATTAGTTCTTTCACAACTTCGGCTTTTCCATTGTAACAAGCACTGTTGATAAAGGCAGAGTAAGCGATTAGCAGTGTACTGAAAAAAGACTATTACACTATTTCAACTATTACAATTTACAGATGCTACAGTTGTAAACATCTAATTTTAATACTCTATCACTCTATAACAATTAATCCATTAACATCAGTAAATGATTTGAAAAGTGCAATAAAGTGAATGTGTGTGTAAACAAAACTATTATTCTGTTCAGTGTACTTGGAGTTTTTATCACTCCTTTGGGGCAATGAGTTTTTGGATTAACAATCAACTAAGCAACCATTGTATTAAATATAGGAATGAAGGGCTAGAGAGTTGTTTGTGACTGAAAAGCCAAATTCTCTTTTATGTGACACCCACCCACTGAGCAGCTGGAGTGCAGTGTAACATATAGTACCATGTTAAAAATTAGAAAAAAGGGTTTTTGTTTAGTTTAATGCAGACCAATGCTTCAATATGAAAGTCAATGCCTCTAAAGCTTGCATTTGATACTCACAGGTGTAAAGGAGTATCCCCATAAATGTTTACTACATGTGGCTGAACATCCGAATTGCTTTGCAGGAGATACTTGACTATTTCGTGGTGTCCAAATCGTGAACAGAAATGAAGTGGAACATGGTCTTCGTTATCCTGGGCATTTACTGGAAAAACAACCATAATTCAGAAATTAGTCCCAACATTCTGTTGCTCCATCAAACAGCTTAGACCTAATAAACAGTGACAGATTTATTTCTGTTGATTGGTAAATCAACAACCTTAGGGCTCAGCTACATGGCTAATTTATCATAATGAAAAAGAAGCATATAAGCATTTGACATAGAACAAGGTGGGTAAAGATTTCGTAATATAATGTTTTTCAAAATTGTTGAAATGTTGAATGTGCTGTGACAGGGTGTTTGGGAAACACCACTGTCTTGGAGGAAAATGCACGTAAAAGAGTGTGTTTAACCTTTTAACTGCCAAGCAAGTACATACTACGTTCTTGCAGGAAGATGCTCTGACTGCCAAGTATGTAGCTCCCTCTCTGCACTGGTGGCTTTTGCCGCCATGCAGGCAAGCCTGTGCTGTCCCCAAACCCCTAGGGAACGAGCCTAGGGGGCTCAGACCTGGGTCCTGCGATGCGATCATTGCAGGACCCGACTTAAAAAGCAGAATAGCACACTTGCCTGCAGCAAAGTCGCAGACCTCGTGGGACCAGATAGAGCTCCACCCACTCACTTCCTGTGAGCTATCCTGGACCCTGGCCATCAAGAATCAGGAAGTGCTGTCATTGTAAACCGAAAGTGACATCATCGGAAGTAGCGTGATCAGAAAAAAGGAGTAAAAATCGCTACAGAGAAGATCCGCGGCCGACCCTCAACCCACAGAACCACGACCCGCTTCTATACCCACACCCGGAACTTGTACATGTAACCCGCAAGGTACCGCAAGATTTTGCAGGTAACCAACGGGTACCTGACCCGCTGCAGGACTCTAGCGAAGATTATTATTTTAATGTGGGGTCCACACATGATAGCTGCTTCAATATATCTATGCATATTGGGCATTAAACTATAACATAGACCCTTTGGGTCAATATTTAGGATGTTTTACAACTGTATGTAAGAAATTGGGTGAGAAAAATGTGACCAATTGCAATATTTTTAGACAATTTTCAGAAATGTCATCAAAACTGCTGCTTTTAGCAATGCTTTGCAGTATGGTAGTTTGTAGTACAAAGACACAATTACCCATTTTAGATTTGTCAGAATGTGTACTTTCCAAAAATATATGATTTGGGGGTCTATCTGCTGTTAGAAGGGTCTTTTGGTGAATAATACACAGTCACGGGTCATTCTTCACAGAATGCTAAAAAGACAGCAGAGAAAATTCAAATGCACTAATTTTATTTGGGGTCTGCACATGCCAGCTGCTTTGGTATATCTATGCATATTGGGCATCAAACTGTCCAGTAGACCTGTGGCGTAAATATTTAGGGTGTTTTACAATTGTATGTAAGAAATTGGGTGAGATAAATGCAACCAATTGCAATATTTTTAGACAATTTTCAGATGTGTCCTAAAAACCGCTGCCTTTAGCGTTGCTTTGCAGTATGGTAGTTTGGAATAGAAAGACAATTACCCATTTTAGATTCATCAAAATGTGTACTTTCCAAAAATATATGATTTTTAGGGGTCACCTTAACTTTTTGTAGCCTTTATCCCATTTAAAACTGGCAATGTTTAGAAATGAGTGTAAATGTAAGCCATCAAATAAGTATCCACAAGGTAGATTCTGGGGTCTTAACATGCCATTTGCATTACATTTGGGGTCATTTGTCTTGATAACCAATATAAGATGCTGCAGGTGGGAGTTTTGAGGTGATTTGTGACGTGGTGCTTTGGGGTAGAAAGACATGCATACCCAAATTAGATTCAGGGGAATGTGTACTTTCCAAAAATATATGGTGTTCTGAGGTGAGAGTACTTTTTTCTACCTTTGCCCACCCCAAAATTATGTAAATATGTTGATTTTGCAGTATCTGGAATAACAGAACTGATGGGCTCAAATGGGGTGTCTATATTTTGGGGCCCCCATATGCCACATGTTTAGGTAAACCTATACATATTAGGCATCAAACTGTTCAGTGGACTCCTGGCAATCATATTTAGGGTGTTGTATATTGTTTCCTAATGATGTGTAGGAGATACAATGCTGTAGATTGGAAGCTTTGAGGTCATTTTTCAAAAAATTCTATAAAGAATAACTTTAGGATAGAATTGCAAGTTGGTAGTTTGGAGTACATAGCTATATTTAGCCATTTTTGATTCTCTAGAATCTGTTCTTTCTAATAATGGGTAATTTTCTAGGGTAAACCTACTGTTAGTGGAATGTTTGGCCCTTAAATCAAAAGTATGCCATTTTGTGGAAGCAGTGCTTTGGAAATTTGGTAGTGTACTGCTTGTAGATTTTGATCAATACAAGTGAGAAATCTCCATAAAACTAAATATATTTGGTATTACCGAGTTCAGGAGACATAAACCTTTCTAAATCGGCTGTGTGCTCGTACATAAAATAAATTATGTTTCTGATAAATGTGATTGTACTATGTGAAACATGATTTTTTTCATTTTATTAGACACTTTGAAGCCTATACTTTTTTTAAAGAAGTGGAATTAAACCAAAATTCTAGCATATTTTGAAAGCTCAGGTTGTCCTGAAAAAAAGCAAACATATAGGGGTAGATTAATCAAAGAGTGAAGTTCCGCCACTAGAGGGAAATTCCACAGCTCTCAATTCATTTCTATGGGATTTTGCAAGGCGTATTCATCAATGGGTGAAGTGAAAGTTCACCCTTTGATGAATGCGCCTTTAAAAATCCCATAGAAATGAATTGAGAGCTGTGGAATTTCCCTCTTGTGGCGGAACTTCACTCTTAACTTCACTCTTTGATGAATCTCCCCCTTAGTATTTTCCTGGTTAAACTAAAAGAACCCCCCGGGAAAGGAAGGAGTTCAAGAGGTTGGAGCCTAAATCCCTTGTGGGGAAAGAAAGAGAAAAGGACTGGGAGAAACTAGGAGGGGAAGCCAGCAGGGCTGAGTGTGAAGCCCAAAATACCCTGAAGTTCAAGAGGGTGAGAGTTTCCCTTGATGATCAAACAAAAATAGTGATTCCCTTGGTATAATAAAAAATAGCAGTTCTCTGTCCTTAGATTGCAGCAGCGGTTTGAACAACGGCCAGTACTATTTAAATGAAAAATAAGAGGGAAAAGTACCCAGCTTAATCACTACAAAAATAGTCACCAATTCTAATTATACCAATTGTATTCTCACATAACACTTTTCCTTATGCTGTGTGGTCCAATGATTTAATAGCAATTATTCACTAAAATGCTTATGATTCAATAAAGTGCCGTGCAGTTCAAATTAATTAATTTCTAAATAGAATTGGCATAATTAGAATTGGTGACTATTTTTGTATGAGTGATTAAGCAGGGTACTTTTCCCTATTATTTTTCAGTTTCCCTTGATGGTGAGCAACCAGAGGGTGGGGAAACTCTGAATGTTTTTGCAGTGTAGTTGCTGAACTGTACCCTGCATGTCTACAGTGAAGTTGTTGAACTTCTGAATTCTTTCTGTTGCCTTTTTGTTGGGAATGCCCAATGCTAAATAAACCTTCCTGTTCCAGTCTCTAAGCTCCAAATCCTACACTACCTACCTACCTACCAAATGCTAATTCCCCCATAAAAGTGCAAGTTCAGGCCAGTGGCATGTCACAGTGCGAATGAGTTCTATGGTATTTCTCTGCAGATATATACAATAAATCAGAGGCATTGAGTTTGAGTTAATAATTGAGTTAATAAATGTGAAAAAAAAATAATTAGTGTGAACAATTGCTTATAGTCACATCATATCTATGTATTTAGCAGCTCTTCTGCTAATGGGGGGGGGGGGAAACAGTATCAATTTAATGTTTGTACCAATACCCGTGTGCAATAAATCTTCCTTCTGCAAAAGTCTCACACTAATTTACATTTCAGAAGGCAAAAAATTATTTGGGGCAGTTTTTTTTTTTTTTTTTAACAATTCGAACAATTTTTTAAAAAATCCTTCGATTTCCTAGGACTTAGAAAATTTCATAGTAATGGTTCCAGGAGGTCCCGCATAGGCTACAATGCCATTTCGGCAGCTTTAAGGTGGAGAAGTGTCGAATTTGAAGTTTTTTAAAGCGCCAGTACTTCAAAATTTGAATTTAGAATTTTTTCAATTCAAATCGAATTTTGGGCTTTTCGATAGTCAAAGTAGCCCAAAATTACTTAAAAATTCGAATTTCAAAGTGACGGAATCTGTATATATCTATAATGTCACTTTCTATGGGTCAGAGGTTCTAAAGTTATATAAACACACTCACATTACAGTAAATCTCAAAGATAATTTGTCAGAAACACCTGCATTACTTTTCCAACCTACAACAGTACACCTACAAAAAGCTATTTATTCACTACTTCTCTAGCAGCTCGGTTGATATTGTTGTATTAAAAAATAGTTAATATCTTGTAAGCACATTTATGGAATTTTCCCTGCAACATGCGTTTCTGCATGTTTCTACAGCCAGTTTGCTCACTACACTGAAAAGTGTTTTATACTGATGAAGGTGAAACACCACATTAAAACATTTATTTTCTCTTTTTCTATTTAAATACTAAAAAAAGACTAGCTATCAATGTGTTAATACTTCGGGCGTATTTACTAAAACTCAAATGTATCCCATTTTTTATTAAAATTTTATTTAAAAAATGAAGCAGGAAAGGGTTGGGGCCTTTATTATCTGGCAGGGTTGTCAGCTGGTTGATGAGAACAAACAAAAAGGTCAGATTCTGTACGCATACTTTTTGTCTGTCTACACAAATGAGGAACCAGCTAATGAAGGCTTCCTTATTAAAGGGGTTGTTCACCTTCAAACAACTAGTTGTTTTCAGATAGATCACCAGAAATAATTACTTTTTCCAATTACTGTCTATTTTCTATTTGTAACCGATTTTCTAACATTAAAGTGTCATTTTCACCTTCTAAAGCAGTGATTTTCAACCTTGTGCCTCCAGCTGTTAAGGAACTACAAGTCCCACAATGCAATGAAGGAGTCTGACAGCCACAGTCAGGCAAATGCATTGTGGGACTTGTAGTTTCTTAACAGCTGAAGGCACAAGGTTGAAAATCACTGTTCTAAAGCAGCTCTGGGAGGGGGATCGCCAACCCCCAACTGTAGTGATGGGCGAATTTATTCGCCAGGGCCGAATTCACGGCGAATTCCCGCGATTCGCCGCTGGCGAATCAATTCGCCAAAAAACTAGTCGCGCGTCGTTTTTGACGCGATGCGTTGGAAACGACGCGACGCGCGTCGAAAACGACGCGACGCGCCGTAAATGACGTGACGCGCGTCAAAGTCAAAAGCGTCCCGCGACTCGTTTCGCAAATTTTTAGCCGATTCGCCGAATCTTTAGGCGAAGCGAATCACGGGAGATTCGCCCATCACTAGTTCTAAACTGATACATTTAATAGATACATTTCTTATCTTTGTCCCTGCTGAGCAGAATCTCTGGGTTTCATTACAGGCAGCTGTTAGAATTTATACAATAGTTGCTAATACTCCAGAGATGTTGCTGTGAAATATATCAACTAAATGTTGCAAAATTGTATCAGTTTAGAGTCTGCACCTGAATTACTGAGCTGCCAGACTCAAACAACAAAGACACCGACATAAAACTTACAGTAAAAGATAAATAATGGAAAGTAATTGAAAAAAAGTATTTATTTCTGGGGAACAATTTAAAAACAACTGAACAGAAAAAAAATTTGGAAGGTGAACAACTCCTTTAATAGTCCCACTTCTACTAATACATCTAATGATGTATGGTTCACACATGAGGAAATTCAAAAGAGAGTAGAACATGTTAAGATAAACAAAGGTCCAGGGCCAGATGGGATTCATCCCAGGGTACTTAGTGAGTTTAGCTCTGTGATTGCCAAACCACTCTACTTAATTTTTCAGGATTCATTGAGGTCTGGCATGGTTCCCGAGAGACTAGCAAATTGTTAATGTGGTGCAGCTATTCAAAAAGGGATCCCATTCTCAGCCTCAAAACTATAGGCCAGTTAGTCTGACATCGGTGATAGTAAAGCTTTTGGAAGCATTAATAAAGGTTAGGATATTGAACTTCATAGAAAATAACAATACTATGATTTTGTGCCAGCATGGTTTTATGCGTAATAGATCTTGCCAGACTAACTTAATTTCTTTTTATGAGAAGGTAAGCAGGGACCTCAATTCTGGGATGGCAGTGGATGTGATTTACTTAGACTCTGCTAAAGCATTTGATACAGTGCCACACAGAAGGTTATTGGTTAAATTAAGGAATGTTGGCCTGGAACATAGTATTTGTACCTGTATAGAGAACTGGCTAAATGGAACATTTTCTAATTGGACCAGTGTTGTTAGTAGTGTACCGCAGGGCTCTGTACTGGGTCCCTTGCTTTTCATCTTGTTTATTAATGGATGTGGGCATTGAAAGTATGATTTCTATTTTTGCAGGGGATATTTAATTGTGCAGAACTATAGGTTCCATGGAGGAACAAGCTAAAATCGATATGGAAAAGGATATAGCAGTAAGCAGTAAAAAGAAACTATATATTAATAGTAAAAAAATGAAACAGGAAGGGGTAGGACCTTTATTATCAGAGGGGGGGTCAGCTGGTTGATGAGAACAAGCAAAACACTCAGATTCTGAATTCATACTTTTCATCTGTCTACACAAATGAGGAACCAGCTACTGAAGGTTTCCTTATTAATAGTCCCAATTCTAATAATACACAAATAGGGGAATGTAATAAAAAAAAAAGCTTTTGCGAACCCGGAAACTGTTTAGCGACCACTTCCGACAGTGGAAGAGAGCTTGCGAATTTTACAACTTGCACCAATGCGCTGCCAATGTAATAAAACTTCTTACTGAAAAAGTCGTTATGTTTGCTCCAAAAGATTACGACACCTTCAAGCACTTCTTAAGAGTGCGCAATTAAAATTTGCAATGCAATAACAGTTTAAGGAACAATATTACATTGCGAGATGCGGATTTTTAATCTTATTGATGCGTATTCTTTTGCTCTTTGCAAATTTAATTACATTCCCCCCAAAGAAGGTTACTGTTTAAATTAAGGAATGTTGGCCTGGAACATAGTATTTGTACCTGGACAGAGAATTGCCTAAAAGATAGACTACAAAGAGTGGTGGTAAATGGAACATTTTCTAATTGGACCAGTGTTGTTAGAGGGGTACCGCAGGGCTCTGTACTGGGTCCCTTCTTTTTCAACTTATTAATGACCTGGATGTGGGCATTGAAAGTACAGTTTCTATTTTTGCAGATGATACTAAATTGTGCAGAACTATAGGTTCCATGCAGGATGCTGCCACTCTGCAGAGTGATTTGTCTAAGTTGGGAAACTGGGCAGCAAACTGGAAAGTGAGATTCAATGTTGATAAATGCAAGGTTATGGCAAAAATAATATAAATGCAAGTTATACACTAAATGGTAGTGTGTTGGGAGTTTCCTTAAGTGAGAAGGATCTTGGGTTTTTTATAGATAACAAGTTGTCTAATTCTGGGCAGTGTCATTCTGTAGCTACTAAAGCAAATAGGGTTCTGTCCTGCATAAAAAAGGGCATAAACTCAAGGGATGAAAACATAATTATACCTCTTTATAGATCCCTAGTAAGACCTCAGCTGGAGTATGCAGTGCAGTTTTGGACTCCAGTACTTAGGAGGGATGTAAATGAGCTGGAGAGAGTGCATAGACGTGCAACTAAACTGGTTAGAGGGATGGAAGACTTAAATTATGAGGGCAGACTGTCAAGGTTGGGGTTGTTTTCTCTGGAAAAAAGGCGCTTGTGAAGGGACATGATTACACTTTACAAATACATTAAGTAAGGGCACTTCCCAAAAACTTCACCCTCAAAAGCATTTCAAAGTAGACTAGTAAATCATTATACACTGTAGTATGCAGATTTTGCTTTCTTCTGTCAGAAGGAATGGAGGCAGTTTAAATAGATACAAAAAATGTAAATAAAACATACCATCTGCTTTAGTTCCTTCTTCCAACAATAATTTTGTTATATTCAAATACCCTTTTGCCGAGGCCAGATGTAGGGGCCTGTCACCAACCTCTCCACTCATATTAACATCTGCACCAAATTTCAGTAGAAGACGTGTCACCTTGCAACAGGAAAAAACATTGATTAGGATGTAATGTTACTAATGAAAGTCTTAGTAAGGCAAAATAAAACATGTTTTTCAATTCCATAAATGTCATTTAAAATGAAAAACCCCTGTAGAATCTTCCATCAAATTTACACATGTTCATTTGATAAGACAAGTAAAGTGTTATGCAGAACAGAAAATGAAGCAATACCAATACAAATAAACCAACCACAATTTTTTTCAGTAAACTTTCACCTGAACATGAACTTTTAGCATGATGCAAACAGTGATACTCTAACCCAATTTGCAGTACTTCTATGTTGTGATTTTCAGCCTTCCAATTCAAACAATTAATTTATTTAATTAGAATGAACACGGAACCTAGCATTCAGAGAGACGGTTAAAAAAAATGAAGGATAAATAAGAGAAGGCATGAAGACAAACAAATTAATATATAATAGTACTGACTATTGTACACCAACAACGACACGCAATGATTATGACTATTGAAACCTATTCTCACAGTCAAGCGGTTCTTTGGTAGCCTTGGTCCCTGACCCTACTAAGCAGTAAGGTACAGGAACAATGCTAATGATTAAAAAACACATTAAGACTGTTTTGAAAGATAGCTACTATTCTACCATATACAACACACTAACGTTCCTTTAATAGTGAATGTCATGCTGTAGTTATCCCAGACCTGTCAGTCATAATACTTACAATTTTACCTATACCTACAAATTATAAATTTCACTAGGGCATATTTCCCTATGACTTACATTATGCCATGTCCCTACATAATGAGGACATTGGACACATAAGCATGTGAACTATAGGAAACTGGAGTTCAAAACAGGAATTGAACTAAAAAAGAAGTTTTCGGACATTTTGAGTACTAGTGAGTATTTGTTTAGACCACTCTTAGCTCATGCAACTTCACAGATGCTTGGAATGCAGGCTTGTTAAATTTTTCCTAGACTATTCTGAAAATACCCATCCACTTCTTTGCTCTGCTCCCCTCAAAGGGAACAAGATATCTCCATAGCTTCTAAAACCTTTATTTCCAGATTATTCTGCTAGGCAATATGTCCGCTTTATTTAAGGATGCACCAAATCCACTATTTTGGTATTCAGCCAAATCCCGAGACTTTTATAAAAAATTCAGGCAAATACCAAATCCTTACTCTAATTTGCATATGTAAATTAGGGAAACAAGGGCAAATGAGAGCTGCACGTGCAGTGACTTCCTTGTTTGTGTGACAAAAATTAACTTAATTTTTTGGATTCAGATTCAGTTTGGCCAAATCCTGCCAAATCTTGCCCAAATCTTGTACCTAATCCTTGATTTGGTGCATCTCTAGTTTTATTGCATAAATTATTGTTTTGATATCTGTGAGAAGAATAACTGTAGCTGCAGGAATACTGCTCGACCAGTGTATTATAATGCAAACCCATTATAAAACCTAATACACCTCAATTATTGTATATCATTAGCCAGTGAAAAATGTTGCTCACCTGTTCATGTCCATTGTAAGCTGCAATGTGAAGTGGAGTAAAGAACACAGCATCTTGGACATTGACATACGCTCCATGCTGTAACAGAATATCCACAGCCTGAATGTAAAAATTGGAAAAAAATAAACACTTAAAATATATGCAACGTTCATATTGGCTCATACAAACAATTATATTCTGCACTGGACATTAGTGCACCAAGAACAAAGGATTTTTACATATCAAAGGGTGAAAACATATATGAGTAGTACTATACATATCAGTATTGTATTGGTCTATTTGTACTCTCAAAGCCACCGTATGTGACTTGCCCTTCATATTTGAGCAGATACAATTGCATTTTTCTTAAACGATAGTAAATGTATGTGTTTTAAGTAATTAAAAATAATGTACTGTTGTCCAGCACTGGTAAAACTAGTGTGTTTGCCTACAAAAAAACTGCTATTGCAATGGAGGCAATTGAAAAAAGGTGAAATGGCATAGGATAAATAGTGGATAACAGATAAGCTCTGTAGAACACCATTGTATTCTACAGAGCTGGTTTGCTTGGTCATCGGAGTCTTCCCCCCCCCCCTATAATATTGTTTTTAAGCCAGTTTTACCAGTGCAGGTACAGATGCAGCCACTTGGATTTGTGTGTTAAATGCGTCGTGACTCAGGGTTAATTGAAGAAACTGTGTTATCTAAAGTTATCTTAACTTATTTAATGCATTTAATCTTTTCATTAGCATACGAAAGCACCGTTGTTTTCAATGGTGAACTCTTTAATTGGATGGGATGCTGTGACACAATATTCTGTGTTAAGTGCGTTTAAATGGGATATCTGAGTTAAATTATTCTGTGTCAAACGCACAATCCAAAGTGGCTTCATCTGTATATTAATTATTTTACTACACAGCAGCACACATGTACAACTTTTTTCATATTATATTGCTTCTTTCCACTACAGAGCAACAGTAAAAAACTACAGCAAAGTAGTACAGGTATGACACTATTATGGATGTTCACCAGTTTAACTCCCTAGTCATACAGTTTTGTGAAATTTAGTGACACAAACCTTTTAAAGGAAACTAATAACAGCAAGACAAGTTAATGGCACACATATCACAATTCAGTGTATTAGTAAAGGGGGATGATACTTGCTATACCATTAAACAATACAATTTAAAATTTACATTTGAAAGGCCGAACAATTAATTGCAGAAGAAATATGTCAGTCTAGTACGATCAATTTAGAGGCGTTTTTCAGTATAAAATAAAAACTGTGTAAATAGATAGGCTGTGCAAAAGAAAACAAAATTCTAATATAGTTAGTTAGCCAAAAATGTAATGCATAAAGGCTGGAGTTACTGGATGTCTAACAGAACAGAACACTACTTCCTCCTTTTCAGCTTTCTTGGTTTCCACTGATTGGTTACCAGGCAGTAACCAATGAGTGACTTGAGGGGGGCTACATGGGTCAGAACTGTTGCTTTTGAATCTGAGCTGAATGCTGAGGATCAATTGCAAACTCATTGAACAGTTATGTCCCATGTGCCCCCCCCCTTCAAGTCGCTGACTAACTCAGAATTAGAGAGCTGAAAAGCAGGAAATTGTTTTATGTTCTGTAATGTTAGACATCCGCTCACTCCAGTCTTTATAGATTACATTTTTGGCTAATTAACTATTGGAAACCTTATTTATTATGCACATCCTATGTATTTATCCAGTTTTTCTTTTCACGCTAAACTGTTCCTTTAAATTTAGTATTTAAATATACAGCTAAGACTTGATAAGTAGCTTCCAGTGAACAAATATAACTTCCCTCTAAACTATGTTTCATAACATGGCACTCACTGTAGAACATTTTTGTGTATATTAAACTGATATAATCACTGAATGTTTGCAAGGCTGATAAAAAAGTATGGCTATAATGCAACCAAATACCATTGCAATTCATGTACAAAAGCATGATAATGACATGATAGATTTAAGTATGAACATGTGCCAAGCAGCTAGTGATTTATATAAATGTTTTTCTTCCTGGTCTGTTAATCTCATTTGCTATTTATCTTGACAATTGCAATGACAGAATAATTCTTTGAAGGGGAATTCTTGAGGGCTTTATTCTTAACTGTTGTGCCAATCACCCGACAGAAAAACAATTGAGATGGTGAAATATATTGAAAGGTAGTGAAGCTTTTTAAAAAGGAATGGAAAAGCAATGACCTCTATGTTTGGTTTTAAATAGAAGTCTATATCAATTTCCATGGGTGGCAAAACATTTCAGGCCCAGGTCAGCATCTAGGTCTAGTTTACTTCCACATGATTTAGTACAACAGCCTGAAATTCAGTATATCTCAAAAAACACACTGTGAGCTGACAAATTGGATACTTCTCATTCTCTTTCTTTGTGACCACTGACCTCCACTCTTTGACTTTACTTCCTACAAATATCACTTTTCATTTAAGAGGAAAATAGCTAGTAGTATTTCAAGTACTATTTTATTAATTTATTATATTATTTACTCATTTTCTAATTTTAACTGCACAGATCTAAGCTACCTTTGTTGTTTTACAATTTATAGGGAGCACATATTGGGAAACGTAGAATAGCACTATCAGTGGTGGTAAAGCAAAACACAAGACATGTCTTGAAATACATGCTACATAGGAGTTTTTAAAGCTCAATAGCAAAAACTGTAATACTGTACTTATTTCTTGATCTTATTCCGGTAGCCTTTAAAATTTATAGTAAATATTTACCTATGTTTCTGTTTACCAGTTTCTATTTACTACATGGGTGAATAATATACTTGTATGTACTGTATTTTAATCTATTTTATACTATTGCTTTTTACATAATGGTTGCCCACTGTTTACATTTTGTTCACGTGAAGGTGTGGTTTTGACATCAGAGTGACCCCAATCAGCCACAATGGGACTCATACTGCAACATTTTGGAGGTTATTTACTAAACCTCAAATTAATCTATTTTTTTTATTAAAACAAAATCAACCAAACTCCCTTCCACAAATTGAACTAATTTATCAATAATATTTCTCGAAAAATTCAGAGTGCTACAAAATTGTGCATCAATATGTATCATAAGATTGACACTGTGAAAACTCGACTTTATCAAAATGTTGCTGCAAACATTATACTTTACAGATTATCTGGCGAAAACCCAGAATTTATCAGATTATCCAGTGCAACTTCAGTGACAGTGACGTCTGCCATTGACCTCTACATGACCTCGACAGGTTTGAGATTGAGTATTTTCGGATTTGGATTTTTAATAGCATTTTTTTAGTATGAGCTTTTCCTACTTAAACATAAATAGTTTAAAGAAATTTGTCTTTCTATTCTGTTGCATGAAACTTTTTTTGTTACAAAAGTTTTTTGTTTAACAAAGTTGTTCCCAAATTGTGGGACTGGACCTGAATAGGGAAAGAAGGCTGGTGCAGCAGAAACTAATGCTGAACATACTTTTTGCCTACTGTTTTAATCATGAAAAATCTGTAATTTTAGTTTTTTTCCTAAGCTAAACAGGTCAAACTAAATGAGGCAGATTTACTAAAGATGAAGTCCTAAAAATTAAACATTTTTGTTTTAACAGTTTTTTACAACCATTTAAGGGGCATGCTACATTTGTTTTGGGGGGGGGTCATATCCAGGGCATTAGAGGATCTCTTTTGTCTTTATTTTGCTTCCTTGGACATTTGTAATACTTAATGGCCACTTCAAGCATTTGCACCAACATCTCTAATAAAGAAATCTATACAACCTAAATGTACCCTCCCTATTGACCTAAGCATAAGGGTCAGTCTACACGAGCAGATTCAGGGAGATCAGTCGCCCCAGCAACAAATCCCCCCTTCTTCAGGGTGACAATCTCCCCGAACTGCCTTCTTCCTGCCCGCCGCCCGTTAATCAGAAAATTGCCTGGGAAAGTCACACGTGGCTGTTTATTTTCCAAAGTTGCCTCAGGAAACTTTGGGCGACTTCGGAAAATGAATTCCCATTGTATAAAGAAGTTTATTACAAAGACATATTGCTCACTTATCTTCATGCAATATCACACATGATAATCTTCTACTGTTTAAAAAAGTTGGTCCATAATGGCAAGTACTCTATCCTTGAAAATATTTTAAAAGAAAAAAAAAAACTCTTTGAAATTTAGTTTTTCTTTGGTCCATTGCCTTTGAATATTTCATCTTTCAGCTACAATTTTAAAAAATGTTCTGTTCTATAGAAATAAGTAATTTTGTTCAAGTAATGTCTATATATTAATGGGCAAGAATAATATAAATTAATGAAAATGGAAAAAGAATTATGTACCTCATGGTTTCCTGCAATGGTAGCTATGTGGAGGGCAGTAAGAGCACCGTATCCAACCTGCTGAATATCAGCTCCTCCATGCAAAAGAGCAGTCAGTAGTTCCGCATGATCCTAGGGACATGGAAAATTATTAATTATATGATTAATATTTATAGCAAATATGTGCCAAGACTTTTTAAATATTACTTGTACTATTCCAAAACTGATAACTATTGTTTCAAAATATAGAAAGTGGTACAGGTACAGCATTTCATATTATCTTAAAAAATAAATTATGAGACATAGTACAACATCCTGGTTAATGCCAGGCATTGGCACTTGACATATATATGGTAGAATAGTTTGTTGTCTTTCTGAAGCCAAAATATAATTCAATATTGACACAGCTTTTACTTTACATACTTACACGCAGAGCTAGGATTTCTTACCTTATAGGCTGCCATGTGGAGAGCAGTAAATCCATTCTTTGTTAGTCTGGATGGCCGTAATCCTTTCAGCATAAGAGTTCTTATATGTGACTTGTTACCTTTGATAAAATGTATTATCAATAATTGTAATTACCAATACTAGAACAATTTAGATTATTGCCAAAAAGTGACTTTTTATTAACATACCAGCTTTACATAGGGCATGGATTTGCAGGCAAAATTCTGCACTTCACTAAGTGCAAATTTGTTCAAAAATCTGCGGAAATGTACATGGTGCCCATTGACTCCAATGTATTTTGCATTGAAAAAAATGACCATGAACACCTTGAGCCCAATGTGCAAAACACAGGCTAACTTCAGTGTATTACACAACGCTTCAATAATCACTAGTTAACTGTTGATGCAAGCAATATTTTGAACTCGATAAATATTTTAAACTATAATATATGTTATACAGTACAACAGGTTAAGTTTGCACCTATATATGTTTCTCAACCAAACATAAGGAGGTAAACTTTTATAATCTATTGTGGATCTGTTGAGGTTCATCTTATGTTGATCAGTGGAAAATAAATCATATTTTGCTAATAATATAATATAAGTTGTGGATGATACCAAATGAGTGAGCATTTATAGTCTTGACTGATGCATTCATGACCTACAACTGCACCTATTTCCTCACTGAAATAAATATTTTACAATGAGCTTTCAGAATATAAGATGCATCATTACTACCACAGATGCACAGTAAAGATTACAATAAAGCTCTAATTGCATGATCTATGTAAACTATGTTAACGCCTTCTACACAATGCCATTGTAAGGTATAAGATATAGATGTCACTATTGCTCCATAGATTCTGTCATGGTAGATGGTTAATTCAAACTATGCATACAGGCGGTACACCTATTAATGTCTTAAATGGAAAATAGGTAGCTGATAATACAGTGTTTGGTTCAACTTGGAATCTGACATGCTTTGACTTTTCTCCTTGCATTATCCAAGCATCTGATTGATTTATAAATGCAATAAAGTGCTAAATGAGTCATCCACTTCCAACAATAAATGTTCTGCAGAAAGAAGTGCATACACAATAGCAAAACTAAGCTTCCTTTAAGATAGTTTTGAATTAATTTCCATCACAAAGGTTCAGTGAATGTTGAGCTCCTTAAATAAATATTTGGGGATGATAAAACCGATGACCTGATAAATAATTCATCTCAATTTGAAGAGCAGTGGAAAAGTTCTAAAGAGCATTGCCTTCAGCCTAAGTAATTTAAATAAATATAGCTCTATTTAATCTACTATTTATTGTGTCTATATGATATGCTTACTTTTAAAATGGTTGCAAACTTTTTTTTCCTACAGCCAGATACTTACCACCACAGATGCAACACAAATGAAGTAGAGAGAGGCCATTTTCTGTTCGATAGTTCAAATTGACTTTGTTGAAGGCTTCATCTGAGCTAAAAGTAGAGTTTACAGCTGGTGAGATTAGATTTGCTAGCTGTATAGTTTTAGTTTTAATAATTTATTTATATCTGTATTTAACTTTGCAATAATTAGTAACATCAAACAACATAGCTAAAAACATATATACTGTAAGTACTGTAAAATAGTCAAATTGCAAAGTTTGTTAGTGTTGTTAAAAGTACCAACCACAACTGCTGTTTTTAAAGCAGTAAGCCATCCTAAAAATTGCAAGAGAGCACATCAATGGAGCTTATTCTAGATAACTCCTATAGAAGTTCACAACTGAAAGTCTCAAAAGGTCTCTCCCTTTACATTTTTTTTACACTAAACTTCTTTGTAAAAGCAGCAAATGAAACCATATAATCCTTAATGACTTCACATGGCAGAAGCTGAGCTCCAAACAGCAAACCATGCAGTTTTGAATGGTAATCAATCAATATCTGTAATCAATACTTAAATATAGAACACCTATTGCTTTATTTAAATTTACCAAGATCAATATAATATTGCTAAACAGTTGCAATGCAAAGGCCAAGCAATTCTACAGCAAACTACATTAAGATTCTATGGCCATTTTTTTTGTGGCACCTTGTTTTGGCTTTGGGAGGGCAATATCACATGCATTTTTCACTCAGTATACTTCTACACACATGCCCTACATTGTTAGAGAACATCCTACCTACTTTGTTGAAACTGCTTTTTCAAAAAGGCTCCCCAATTTCATAAAAAAAGTCTGTGATTTTTTTACATTACCCCTGGTCAACTGGTAATGGTGACTACTACTACACTCTGTTTCTGTTCAAGCAAAAAGTACCATTTCTAGTTTATATATTACTATTACTAGCTTACAAATACAGGTACAGCTAATAATACATCTGACCACCAACAGATATCTTGGTGCTTTGTATCCCACATTAAAATGGATAAACCATATATTTATGTGTATATCCTTTTATAGACAGTGGGTCGTCTCAGATTCCTTTGGTTGATGTGGAAGCAGAGGGGAAGCATAACATGACAAATTGTGTTTGTTGTGTGTCTTTTTATGTTGAGTCTTTTTTTGTGTGGCGTCTTTTTTTGCCATGCATTTTTGTTGTTGTTGTGCATAGCAAAATAAACATGGCTAATTCTTGCTGCAGTTTTGGGCCGGTAGCGTAACCCAGAAGTTCCCAGTGGATCTGTACATGGCAAAATTTTTCGCTCATCACCATTCATTCCCTCTAGGAAAGGTTTGATATTGAAGCTCTTCAATAGTTTTAGTTATTTAATCACATTCCATATAAATGAACCATATAAATTAATTTTACTATTATGCGCCCTTCCATTTAAAGAGAATGTTTGTTTAATTTAGTTATGTTCACTATCCATTTACCAATACAGTGAACACTGCTCATTAAGGCACAAAGAACCATATAAATTAATTTTACTATTATGCACCCTTCATAAATCTAGTGGGCAATTTCAATAATTCACATTTAAACTGCTCACCCAGAGTAAATGATGACCCGGGTGTATAGACCCCGGGTCCTGCACCTTGGTTCAAAAATGCTTAACACAGTACCAAGGGTAGTAAACCAGAAGGTTAAAACTTAAAATATCCTTCAATTTGAAGTAATCTTCAAACAATACCCAAGCCTTCTGGTCTATTGGGAGTATACATGACACCATGACATACAAACACCCACACTCTTCCATACCAGGTTCAGAGTATGGTTAAAATCAATGCATATGTGCAAGTGTATCTGTGGTAGGATCTGATTATGGGCGCCCCAAAAAGAACCATAACCTGTACCTGCCTCAAACTCTGCACTGTTACATTGTATGGCATTTTTTAATTAGTGCATTATACCAGTATCACAAGGGTAATCATGCAATACATACTGTATACAGGTATGGGATCCATTATCTGGAAACCCATTATCCAGAAAGTTACAAGTTACAGGAAGGCTATCCCTCCCTTAACTGGAAAACCCCAGGTTCATGTCATTTTTGATGAGGTCCCATACCTGTACTAATTATTAGTTGGAGACTTAACTTTTGCAGTTTTTTTTTAATTTACTGTATCTAAGACCTCAGCATTCCACAGTATATGGTAACATTCTAAATGAATGTTAAAGGCATTGATTAGGGTTATTTATTCATTACCAAAGATAGTTTTATTTCAAGGGAATGACATGAAGTGGATATATCCCTAAGGTACTTGAAAAAGTTTGGGATTTTGATCAACTAAAGGAGACATTTTCCATTTACACTCAGGATTTATAACCCTATTCCTGTTTTATTCATTCAATTGCACACTACCTTTCTTTTTATGGAATGAACACAACATTAAACTTCCATGTTGAGGTGTGAAGCACTGGACAAATATTCTCCAAGGGCATGACATTATCAAAACACAGAATTACTGGTAGTTGGAACCAGCAACCTTTTCAGTATTCATCTCCATCTCTTCCAATTCTTCTTAAAAAGTCATTTAATGCTAAGAATGTGCCTTGAAGCTATTACCTGTATCAGTATGAATTCAGATTGTTATGCATATAGTTTCATGCAAATGATATGCATTTCTGAGATAGAGAACATTACATTTAGTCCCAAATGAATCCAAACAAATTATTTTACAATAATGTCAGTTTTTTTTAGAAACTTGCTTACCTGTATTTCTTTACTAATAGTAAATACATAAATACTGCACATATATAGGTATTGTCGATACCTGTATGCCCATATTTTTATGCTGTTGCTTGCCTGATCTAGAAGTATCCTGTTGTAAGGATGTGAAAATTAGACACCCTCACATATTTCTATCAGGCATATCCCTAGTAGTATGGACGCCTAATGGGTCCTAATGGGGACCTTTTGTGCTTATGCAACCCCTGTAGTTCACACAGTATGCACTAGATGGCACTGTGTAAAAGTATAAAGGAAAAGGTAACCATGTGTTCTGGGCCTTTCTGTTCAGTCAGCCCTGCAGGCTGAAAGGAGAAGTATACTTTTTAGATGAGTTAAACCCTGTCATAGATCACTCTAGGAGTGATAGATAGGTAGTTAGTTGAGCAGTTTAAGCTCCGACAGGAGAATTAGAGGGATTAAGATCCCGGGTATCAATAACCCAGATTCATGGATTAAGTGGTTAAGTTCAGGAACATAGGAATATCCTGCCTGCATTGAGATCACGCTGAATCCTGTGTGTTACCTCTCTCCTCTATTCTCCGATCTGAGTCTATGCCCAAGGGGGTTGAATTGTATTGGTATTGTGAGTACTTTGTTGTTGTACCTATTGTTTCACGGCATGCTCGCTTTATGATCTCGGCGAGGATATGTTCATTGTTCAATAAATATAGTTGTTCAAGCATTAAAGAAAACCGCTGGCGCCCAATTTGTATGGAATAGCACCCTGTTACAGTTATACTACACCTTTCCTCCACCTCGAAGCGAGGGCTCATCCCTGAGAAAAAGAGTTTCATAGGTGGTGTATAGTAGCAATAACTATTCCTGTCACCGCAGTTTACTGTAGCGCTACACTGTAAAGGGGGACTTCACATAATTTGCAGATTTTAAATGATTTTATATTCAGAAGCAACATCAGGAATTCTATATTTAGCCATTATAAAACCACACTAGATTAACTTATTCTCCTTTTAAGATATCAAATTGAATCAGACATCCTCTGTATTACAGAAATTGAATAAAGATACGGTCACATATGGGCAGAGTGATTAAAGGGGTGGGTGATGTTGGCCTAGCTTAAAACTTCTTTGGCCCTCCCATGGTTTGAATGAAGACTATGATCTGAGCCCATTTGTATTTAAATAGTTTTTTATTGTATATAGATTTTGATTGTGAATTGATTTCTTTATAGATCATTATACTTACTGTTTGTATTCTCCATCGGGGATTGGGCAGATTTGTATCCAGTTAAGATAGTAGGGTTACAGATACAGTACATTGTAAAGTTAATCTCTCTATGGAATTGTTTGGTTATTTAACTTGCTACATATGTACTAATTTTTGATCTGTATGTTGATTTAATATCATAATATGTGGCCATTATACCCCATGGTATTTAAGGTCATGTGCACAGATGGGTGTAAATTCACTAATTCGCCAGCGTGACGTCAATTCGCAACTTCGCCGATTCACTAACTGTCCCTGGCGAAGATTCGCTAGCGAAGGACATCAACTTCGCACCCTTACGCCAGGCGAAGTTGTGCACTGACAAAGGGACTACGCTACTTCACTACGCTAATTCACTAAGATGAAAATTTTTGTGCACGTTACCTTTTACGCTAGACGTTACTTCGCCAGGTCAGACATAAAAAACGCTGGCGTCTTACCTTTTGTTGGGTGATAGTCTGAAAAAGAGCGAAAAAATTTTATGGGTTACCCTCATTGCCCCCCTACATTTCCTAACATATGGCAGCTTAGCTATTCAGTTGGCACATGTTTAGGGCAAGAGGACAACTTTATTTTATTTATTAAAGGTTTCCTGGGCTTGTGTAATGGAATGTAGTGGCTGTAACATACACCTCTATTATACACTTAAGCTTGCACCATATGCAAATTAGGCATCGCTAGCGTATATGCACTTTGCCTGGTGAAGTAACAGTAGCGCAACTTCGCTACCGTTCGCCACCCTGAACGCAAATTCGCACCATAGTGAATTGGCGTAGCGCTGGCGAAAATTTGACTGGCAAAGTGCAGCGAATGCCGGCGAAGCTGTTGCTAGCGCATTTTCGCGCTTTATTGAATTTGCCCCATGGTGTTTCATGCTTGAAAAAGAGGGGAGTGCCACTCGAAAACTTTCCATTTTTGTTGCTGTCCTATGACGGTTTTATTTAAACTGGAGTGCTGTCGATGGATGAAATATGTTGACTATGGTGAAGACTTTGTTGATGACCCAACTTTTCATGTGGGCTGATAAAATATAAAGTGCTGTATAACTGGGACTATTAAAACATCTGCAAAACCAGCCTATTGGCTTTATTTCATGTTTACATGATTTTCTAGTAGACTTAAGGCAAGAAGACAGAAAGATTTGTTATACGGAAAACCTCAGGTCCTGAGCATTCTGGATAACAGGCCCCATACCTGTAGTTTGTATAGAACTCTACTTTATGTAACATAACCATTGTCTATGTCATTTATGTGTTTATTTATTTGAAATTAAGCTGCCCCTTTACGTAAAACCAAACATTGATAATTAAAAGTTATGTGTATTCTGGTTGTGTTACTACTCTGTGGTCATAGCAAATAATTCAGACCTGCTGAATGAATGGAATGGTTTCACCATGACCAAGTTTACATTCTGAATTATTAGTGAGAGAAAGCAATATCCTCCAGTATATTCCAGGGATTTTTTATACTACACTGCATATGCAGTTCCTTGGTATCACATAATGTTCCTGCTTAGCTCTGAGGTTTCTCACACTGACATAGAGGCCACTGCAAGCAACAAAATATGGTGCACACAGGAACATTTGTGTGAAAACACATCCTTTAGTGCTTTTTCAGACCCACTTATGAATCTGGAAAATATTTTTTTGAATAGAAAGAAAAAGAAACTTCAGTGAGTGCTGGTATCGGAGGGGAAATAATATTCCTTTTTTTTATAAAAATGACATTTTAGCTCAGTAGGCTTTATTGTATCTCCTTTCTGAAACATTTGATGCATAGCCTTTACCCACAGTAACCTTCCTAACCTGTAAACATTTAATTATGCTCTAATGAGCTCAATAATAAAAAACACTGAAACACTTTACCACATACTACATTTATGGAACTTATTTTTAAGGGGAAGCACATTGCAGCTGCAGCCTCGTTCAAATCAAATAAAAGACACCCACAATAGACTAAATGCAACAGAATTTGGTTAAATAAAATGCAGTCACTTAATTTTATGGACACAGTATTCTGGGGGTGCTATGCCTGTGATAAGGGGCGCAATGGCACCAAAACATTACAACTATTTTAGTAAGTACATATGTTCTGATGAACTCATTTCTTAGTGAGACCTGGGGGGGGTGTATCTTATTCTAATGAGCTCATTACAGTACTTGTCAGAGTTCAACATTTAACTTACATGATTCTTAATATTATTTCATGCTTTTATGTTTTACATTAATTTATTTCAGCACTTTACCTGTCCCTTTCCCTGTTTCACATACAGTACAATGTGAAAACAAGGTAAATTATTGATTTATTTATTTATTTTTAAATGTCTTTGCATATTCACAGCAAATCTTTGGTACTTAAATGATATATTGCTAGTTAGCAATTTACCTGCAGGTTATATACGATTAATTCATACTGTACGTCACCTTAAAGTTCAGTCAGATTTGTTATTTTAAATGATCAACCAATGATCAACTAAAGGAAAGCCCTGGAGCTATAAGCGCAATGGCTGCATAACAAGGGATCCGAATGACCAGCAGCCAAATTATACTGGTCTAGGTCAGAGATGGGCAGAATCACATGTAGCTGTGTTTAGGTGAGAAGGAATGAGTTAAAACAGGAGATGGCCAAGCCCAGGGGCAGATTAAGAGAGGGATGTAATGTCAGGCAAAGAAGCAGTTCACTTCCTTATCTTCTGAGAATGTAGAAAGATGAGGCAGAGCTCTCTCTGTAATATAATGTTATTAGCTGCAGTATATGCACACTTAGGGGTCCGTTTACTAAAGTGCGGTAAAAATTTGTGCACAAAATACAGACACATTTAACACAGAATATGTTTTCGCGAGTTTATTAAACTGCGGTAAATATAAATTTGCGAATTTTCTTGCGCAAGAATATGTATTCGCCAGTTATCGGATCCGCTGAAAATAACGCTACATACATATTAACGCATGGTTTACTAAGCAGCGAAATGTGTGAAAGACAAAATTAACGCCAGAATATTCGCAACATTTTACCGCCATCTATATAGTGGCGTTAACTTATTTTTTGGCCAGAAAATTCTCAATGGGAGTTTAATTCTCATTTAAACTGTACATTTAAATGATACAAAGAGATAACTGGTATGATTTCTTCTTCATATGATTCTATGGACAGAAGGGTATGTGCGTGGATGGATGAAGTATGGGTTTATATGATACATATATGTTTGATTGGTGTCACTCTGTATTGCTGTTGGATGGTATAATCATCAGTCAGTAAAGTTTATGAGTTTTGAAGATGCATTTCTGGCAATAAATGTCACAGTAAAAATTGCCATAATTAACGCTATTATTAACGCATAAAACAAGACTATTTTCTAGAATAAATATATGCAAATGTAAATTGTTGCCAGAAAATTCGCAACTCGCTAAAATTACCGCTAACGTAAGCTGGTTCGTGAACGTAGTTACCGCAAGTGATCACAATGACTTCTGAGCACATCGCTGTTTAGTAAACTTAGTCGCTGCGAATATTCTGGAGGAAAAATATTCTCAGCGATAACATGCGGAAACTTAAGTTCAAATTTACCGCACTTTAGTAAACGGACCCCTAACTCCTCAGTAAATGACTGGATTTGGGGGTAGAACCATTTTGGGCAGCTGTTTGTTAGTCTCTTGCTGTTTATTTAAAGTTTAACAGCAGTTAATCTCACTGTAATCACTGCAGCAACATGAAAGTCAGCCTGGGCTCAACAGGCACCCTCTGTATTATATAGAAATCGAGCCCATGTCACTGAGCTGCTGCTACTGCAACTCATTAGAGTATACAAAGAGCTGTAATTTAATTTAATTAATTCAGCAGCCTGTCTTTAGAGTCTCACCTATTTTTACTGGGCTTTATTGAGTTACAGATGATATATATACATCTATATATATATATATATATTTATATATATACATGATTGAGTCTGTAGGTTAGCCATATATTTCCAGCTGCCCTGTCATTATACCCTATAGAGGCTGCACGCTGTCATTCAGGTTTTGTGCATAGGGCAAAGTAGTTGATTAGTATGATTGGACAGTTTCCCCTGTGAGTTTATCATGGAACATGTGGCAGAGCTCTCTCTTTTACATAAAGTTATTAGCTGCAGTACATACACACTGACTGCACAACAACACACGACTGCAGACAACTAATGATTGGATGACATTTTACTCAACCCTATTCAGGCAAACAGATAACAATAAGGGCTCTTACACACGACGCACTCAATGCTTTTCAATGGGGCTGTACTCATGCAGGAAAAATGCAGCATGTTGCGTCTGAACCTGCGTCCGGCACCTACATGCGTTTGCGTGAGTACAGCCCCATTGAAAAGCATTGAGTGCGTCTATACCTGCGCTCCCCTGCGGCTGAACACAGCAAAATGGAACGCACGGGAGGAGAGGTAAAAATGCTTGTGTGTAAGAGCCCTTAGACATTGGGTCACCTGTACATCCAAGTTCATCATTTACATTATCAAATGCCCATGTGGTCTTGTATAAGTGGCCAAAACAATTACTTCCTTCAGAGACAGAATGGCCAATCAAAGACTCTGGCGACACATCTGTAATTCACAACATTTTGTGAAACATCGACATACATTGGCCTCACTATGGCGCATGATAATTGATTTTGTCCCTGTACCAAAACGGAGGCGGTGATCAGGAATGCCTACTACTACAAGCGGAGCTTAAAAGGATCCACCTATTGGACACACTCAGACCCCAAGGACTCAATGAACTCATATCTTATGCCTCGTTCTATTGAACCTCTAAACACAGGCTATTACTCTGATGGGGGGACTGATTTCCATCCAAGCACTCATAATCTACAATATGAGTAGCCAGCTAGTCGAGTGGTCCCTTCAAAGATGTGTGACACCACAGTATGCATATGGATTCTATAACCCATACTACTCAGTACTGTACATTGATTTGCTTCATTTAGTTTCCATTTTTCTCTCTGTTACTCTTTCCTTTCTTCTTATTTATTCTCTTCTCCTCTCCTCCCTTTCACTCTCTCTCTCTCTTCTTTTTCTTTGACACACCTCTATTTTGGATCCATAACTACACCTGGCACTTTTGACGATGACATGCCATCTAGCCATAACTCCCTAATCCGATTTCCAGAGGTTCTGCGGCCAGCAGGATCCATGTTTTCTGCAATGCAATAAGCTATAAGCAGACTCCACCACCTATGCCTATGCAAAAAAGTCTTTGCCTGCTTGCAAATGGAGTTTACCCAGTGCACATCGAGGTCTGCTTATCTCCCGTTTCTGAACAGGGACGAGCCTCAATAAAAAAATTTTTACATCCATAGGTTCGAATTTTACTGCGGGGTCCCACATATATCCCTCGGATTGACACACATCTGTGGACGGACTTAGTGTATTTGTACCCCTTATATTGAGGTGGTCTACCTAGCCCAGTACCTAGTGTGTCCAACTAAGATTTCACTTTGGCACCAAATTAAAGTCCTAATGTTTGGTTTATATGCATTTGGTTCCAGTTATATACTTTTCCTCTCTTTTACTTGTCTGCTTACCTTTCTGTTACTCCACTTTTACTTTTTTTGTACAATTTCATTGCCTTTTAGCAGCCAGTTCAGGCTTCCTTGCTTGTTGCTATGGCCCTGATCCCTAAAAATGGATGTTAAGCCGGGGCAGCCTACAGATGCTCTTGCGCATTCGCAATAGGCACTCCACGGATAGCTACACTACTACTTTCCGTTAGGACACAAGACAGCTACGGTCTACTGCAACCCCTGATTCAATGGTGGATTCATCTGACTGCACCGCTACGCTGGCGAACAGCTACATTCCTGACACAATATCCCCGCCGATGGTAACTATTGTGGCTCCCCTCACTACTTTTTGTTTTATGTCGAGCCAGATTTCCTTTCTGCTCAAGGATACGTGTTTATGCATGCTTATACAGTTTTGTATTTGCCGGATAGATAAAGTACTTTGTTACGTGACAATGTGACAATGGGACATTGCTTTTGATACGAGACAGAACTGTATTGTCGTTGGAATGTTGTTCTTTCATGTTTGCTTTTGTCACAGTGTATATATAAAGTTTCCAAAATATTTTTTCTCTCCCTCTGACGTCAGATGACGTCACCACGCCTGTTTTCCCGCCACTTTGGGTTTATATTGCTTTGTTTAATGTTTGCACAGCACTTTGAGAAAGGCTAATGTTATAGCTGAAACGTCAGCATTTTGTTTGCTACAATACATTCTTTTTTTTTCTTTTTATAAGACCTGAGAGTACTCGCCCTCTATCCTTGTATTTACACTATGCTGGCTGTTAGCACCCTGGCGCGGTACACCTACTACAGTGCCAGCTTCTGACATACTTCTATATATATTTTTATATATATATTTATTTATAGCAGACAACTCCAACATACAATGGCTCTCACAGTGCCAACAAGCCAACTGGTAATGAAACAGGCTCTTGGGCAGGGATCCTGCAAAAGTAGTGACAAGTGGCTACCTAGTTACACTTTCCTACCTGACCCCTAGCAGTTGGTTGGCCGGCATGTCAAGTAGTCCAGGAAGGTGGATAGTGTTGGATTATTGTCAAGCAACCTCTCTGGGAAAAGGGGGTAATTTCACTTCATACTCTAAGTTTGCATAAAATCCATAGCAAAAAAGAAATAGTACAACTACTGTACATTTAGCACAAAGTTGCTTGCAGTTTCACTCCACTCAGCTAGCATGACAGTTTCACTGTATATGGGCAAGTATATAAAATTAATAGCCCCCAATATTATACCATACGGGCCTGCTATTGCAGATTCCCATTGTGAACCGGGGAGAGAGGTAGGTTTACTATAGCTAAAATTGATCACTTTACTCCCCAGCACAATGGTAGCCTTTATTTGCAAATAGCCTATTTTGATTGTCTGGGCAAAAAGCAGTTGGAGCATGGGTCAAAACTTTCCAGTGAAACAAAATTCAGGCATATTTAGAATAATCAGGTTGTCCTCAATAAATAACTTTACTAGATGAACTTACCATTGCCCCCAGAAAACCCCTAAAGTGAAAAGGCACAAGTGAATGTATCTAGGCATTATGTAAATATAAAGTTATTTATGCAGTCTAATCTTTAAACAGGCAATCAACTGAATATTTTCTCACTTTTAAACCTATTCATTAATATTAGCTGAGGAAATTTACTTGATTTTTACAACAGTAATACAAGGCTGAACTCTGTATCATTAATAATGAAAACCTGAATCTAATTGAACATTAAATCATTTCTTCAGTTTTGGGAAAGAAGTGTTTCAAGATAAGAAAAAAAAGTAAATAAATCACAAAAACCCATACTGATAGACAGTAATTTGCAAGTGAAGGTTACACTAGTAAACATTTATTAACATGTGACTCTTCTGAGTCTATTCCCAATTAGCAGTACCTATTTAAATTAAGAATCAGGAATGGAATTTATTAAATTGCAACTTAACACAGTCCAAATATAATTACATTACCCACCAATCTTATGGGTTATATATATTGGTTATATATATACTTTTGTTTTTTGTTTTTAATTTTTCTATAGGTAAATATGTCTAGCTCTTTTCTAATTTAAGTGCATGTCGCCATCCAAACTTAAAGACATCTACAGTGTATATTATGCAGCCATTTTTGTAGGTCCCATTTCTGTGCAATAAGTGTCTTGCAGATTGCCCTTGTAGCATAGCAGTAGAAATTAATAGGCAGTCTGTGCACAAATGAGTGGGGGGAGGGAGAAAAAAAAGCATATAGGAAGCTCAATGGAGTGACAGCTGCCCTATGTATCAGCAGCAGGTAACATACAGTTGAGCCACTACAGTGGAGGGCATGTCTTTGTAGTATTTGCTTAAACCTGGCCATATACAGGCACGTTAGGCCCTTTTAGACCAAGTTGACAGTTTATCTGCCTATGTATGGGCCCTTCAAAATTGCCTATTTTATAAATATCTGGGTAAAAATCAGCAAGATATCCATTGAACATTGGTGCAATTAAACACTGCTTTCCTGATGGCCTGTATAGGCACCTACTATGAGCTGATCCTATAAATAAATGCATCAACCCAAATGCGCAGTTGCCAATAGCAATCAATCATCAAATAGTTTTGAAGAGTCTACTGTAAAATAGAGAAAATAAAGAGCTCACTGTTTGCTAGTGGTAACATGTAAAAAAACAAAATCAGTCCTATAAAGGTACAAATTCTGTCACAATTCACCACAATCCATAAAATAACTGCAAAATTCCATTCATGCCACTGAACACATACTGTATGTATGATTTTTCCATGAAAGGTGCAGTGCTTGTGGGCATCATGTGAATTTTATGTGGAGGTATACCTATTTGTCTTCAACTGTGCTCCATGCCAAGCCAAAAAAAAGAAAATAGCTGCACATGCAGATACAATATGCAGCGAGAATGTTGTCACGTAAATACACATGATTCTATTTCTGGCTCACTGGCTAATAGTAAATGAGGCCCTTAAATATGGACCTTAAACAACTTTATACAAATGTGGTTCATATTTTATTCTACAGGATACACTACATGCACGTCTGTGTTCTGAATTGTCTTTACCTGAAAACAACTTTAAGCTCATTTTGTTCCACGTCTTTAATCTGAAGGTCATCCTCCAGTCTTTCAACAATTACTGCATATGATTCACCTACTTTTTTCTTCCACTCATCTACAGAAAAGAAATGAAAACAATATGGATATTTTGTTGTTCATATCTAAAGTGTGTAACACTGGGATCTAAAAACAACAAAACTTATTTATTCCCTGTAATTTCTAGCACCTTATTTTCTCAACAGTAATATTAGAACATTAGAACTTTTTTAACCTCATGTTTATAAGCTATAAGCATTTTACATAACGTACAGTGCTAATCCCTTTTGTTCCACAAGCACATTAACCCTGTAACAGTGTAGAGACAGAATACAAATACAACTATTTACAGATATTATATATATTTTAGGACAATATATTATACATTACCAGTACAAGTTTGTGTTGGTCTAGATTTGTAATTTCCCATTTGTTTAGTATGTCTTCGTCGTCTCAGACTAGCTCTTTTGGTAATATGACTCAGACTGCAAGAGCACCATTCCAACTGCTAAAATATACTTTGATAGTCCCTCGCTAAAAATAAACCAAGCACCAAATGGAATGTCATGCAACAATGACAGAGAACAACTACTGTGTTTTATCAAGTGGAAAACAATGACAGTAACTAATCAGTTTATGTAAAATCTTGTGCAGCACATAACTTTAAATTGATTCAATTGCTTGTTATTTGCTTCTATAAAACACAGGAAAAAATTTTAAGTATTCTTGCACAATTGCCAGCAGAAATTTTAATTTAAGGAAATAAATATCACATGGATGTCAGTTTAGATGCTGTCAAACAAGACTTTTCATCAATGGTTGCAATGGTCTATTGATTATTCAGCCTTAGATGTGTCCCATTTCATATTTATTTAATGATATTAGAAAGCACAAAACATAACGGATAAAAATCCATCGGGGTATAGATTACATTGTAATTGCTGCGCTAAATCACACAGTTGGGTTTGGTTTTATATACATACCGTAGATACAGTATGTATATTATAAAGTACTGGATATAAAAGTACTATATATTGATTTTATAGTTCCCCGAATACTAAAATATCAGTACTAGAATTTGCAAGAGGTAATCAGGCACATCTCCTAATATTGTTACCTTCTGCTGGTGGGTGGTGTTTAGAAGAATATTATACACAACCGGTAGAGTAAAGGAAAACTAAACCCTAAAAATGAATAGGGCTAAAAATACCATATTTTTTATACTGGGCTTATTTCACCAGCCTAAAGTTTCAGCTTCTCAATAGCAGCAAGATCCAAGATATTCTCTGCGACATTCACATGCTTAATGGGCTCTGAGCAGTCATCGCTAATTATCAAGCAGAGGTTTCTCTGTAATATGAGCTGATGCTACTGGACTGATTATTAAATTCTGATGCTAGTTGTTTTGGTTTCTGTGCTGCCATGTAGTAATTATCTGTATTACTAATCAGCTTTGTATTGTGATATTTATATTCTATGTGTTATTTATATTTTAAGTCGGTTCCTACCTCTAAAAGTCTGAATGGCTACAAAAAGCTCCAATAGGATCAGCACAGCTCCCATTGACTTCTATAGAATTTAGAATCTAGAATTTATTGTGGTTTTTACACTTTATAAATTAAATTTTTTTTTGAGTTTTAGAGAAATAAAGAAACATGCAGTTTAAGTAAAAAAATATGATTTGTGAAAAAAAATTAATGTAAGTAAATAGGCCCATAGCGTTAAACATCTTCAATTCTTTATTGTGGTGATTGATGTTTCAGCCTGCACTCAGGCCTTTCTCAACGTGAATGAACCCTACAGCGCTAGGAAGGAAATGTGAGACATATGATGACATAACCATAAGTCATTAACATAAGAAGTTTGAATAACTCATTAACTGACCAGGGTACTATTAGCTGTGCTAATATGCTATTATCAAATTGTGTTTAATTATATATACATAATGTGTTAAAAAAAAACTATCAATAAATATATCATTAATAAATGTTCCTTTTTAACAGTTTGACTTGTACCTTATTACTTTCAACCCCATTGATAAAGTAAAAATGGAGACCTGCAGCCAGCCTCTTAAGTTGTCGTCATTAGGCAGTGCTTAAATGGAGAGTGGGAGCATGTTGTCTGGGAGAAGACAAAATGCCCCTATTATCTTATAGTATGTCAAAGATTATTTAAAGAAAAATCCAAAGGGGCAATATACATAATCAGTGTGCAAAGTGCAATTTTGGATGCAATTCACCAGGTTTTTAACTATAATGTAGTGTATTTCCCATAATTCACTGCCTGCAATTGCTTCCTATTCAAAATAATAATAATGCCCTGCAGATGATGATGATGCTAACAGGCAAGAAAGGTTACTTTGGCAACCACTCAGGAATGCATACTTCTAAATCAGGTGTTTTCAAGTGGTGCGTTTTGTGCAGTCTTGTGTGGAATGCCTAATGTGCCACATCCATTATTGCCATATTATTTACTATTGTTTATTTACTTAAAAATTAAACATAGGAAAAAAGAAAAAAACTGCAAAGAAAGTTCAGATGAAATAAACCTAGATATATTAGTGATGTACAATTACATCCTTTATGTATGTGCTTAAGCACCGCCAAAGCTAAATAATTAATTTGTAAGGATTTTAAATTAATTAAGTTTAATGTTGAATTATCATCGAAGAGATACAAATAATGTTACTACATTTTCATTTTAATATTTAAAAAGCATGTATTCACATGGTTTTGTAGCAGCAACTTCGATGTAGAAGTGTCTAACCCATTTTCTAACATTTATTTTATAGCTATTAGCTTAATTAAGAAAATTAATTACCTGCTGACTGGCTATTAGAAATATCAATGTTCTTCTTCCCCAGCCCACTAATCTACACAAACACCTTTTAATGAAAGTCTGGATGGCAGTTTATAGGTAATCCATCATGCAGTATTAAAATGACATGACAATGCCACCGCAATTATAACATAACACTTGGCAAAAAATTTAGAATTTCTCATGGAGGATTTCCCAACCCTTTATTTTTGCATTCACAAGAAAATACTGTATGAGACAAGACTGAAAACACCTTCATTCTGAGAAAGTAATAGAAAAATAATTTGAAAATCATTTACTAATGACATGGAAACATTGAAAATTCCACTATCCAAAAATCTCAAAAGATTGAACCTCTAGCTATTGCACCCAGAGTGCTATACAAGTATTGGTCATGCCCAGAGCTTGAAGGAAAGTGACACCTTGGGTATTAACCTGTCTACTCCACAAGTTCCCCTAAGCTTCTCTCACTCTGACAGGGAGCTATTACAACAGCTAGTCCTCCCACTGGATATCCCCAACTCTATTTACATCTTTTGCTTTGTTCTGCCTCAAGCTTTTCAGCAATATCCACTCCTCCACTCTATAAAGTCTGAATCTCCCCATTAGCTAAGCAGGGTATCCTCGTCACCTTACTTCTAACTTCTACAGGAATTGTCAGCTTCACTGGGTGTGCCTTTCTAATAGTAGGTTAGGCATCTCCTGTTAAGGATTTGTTGTCACAATTTCTCAGGTATGAGCCTATATGCTGTGTAATCATTGGATATGGATTTTGATGACATAGGGCAAAGCAGCTACGCAAAGTGGACATTTTATAAGCAACAACAAACAACAAAACAGAAAACAAGAGTAAAAGCAGACTCTGGGGTAACTCCATAAACAGGTCAGGGCAGGTGGCAGGCAGTAACAAATGCTGCTAGCAGGTCAGTGCAGTAATTAAATACTACTGGGCCCCACAGCAAATTCATTTTATGCCCCCCCCAAATTTTTTTTGTCTCCAAGGGTAAAGGGGAGAAACACATTCACAAAACTTCTAACAAAAACTTTATTACCAAAACAACCAAATAATCCAATAAAGAGACAAGGAAGATCCCTGATTCTAGGCCTAACACCAGTGGCAGAACTAACGGGGGAGCAGGGGATGCAATTAGGCCAGGGCCCGCACCCCTCAGGGCCCCCTGGCTGTGCATCCTGCACCAGGGCTCGCCCCCCTCTAGTTACGTTACTGCCTAACACTAGGATGTATGAAATTATATAGGTAACATCTATAATAT
>CM044437.1:73118394-73135224 GCA_024363595.1 Xenopus borealis
TGGTAAATTCGGTCTGTCGGCACATGCGCAGTAGCGAATTCCAGGGACACAGGGACTGGAAGCAGAGACACTTCCACTTTATTATATAGGATTCTTAACTATAATTCTTAACTTTATTGTTAAATGTTTTCTATCAGAAAACTAAAAAGAAAAACTGATTTTCCGCTCCATTCATATATAAGGCCTTGTTATTATTTTTTTGTTATCGTGAGTTATAAAAATCAAGTTTTCAGGGTTGTCTGATTTGACTCATGCAAGAACATTATAATTCATTTCTTATAAAAAGGAGGCATCACACAAGGAAGTATATTTTCCGGATACTCGAGAGAGTGTTTTTTAAAGCTTTAGTCAGCATAGAAAAACATTAACAATTTGGAAAGCCTATACTTAGTTAAAATGTTTTTGTTCATTTTAAGCATATTTATTTTCTGCTCTTTCTATACAGTCAGTAAGTAAAAGGATCATTCAGGGGCAGATTTACTAAATTCGTGTGAAGGATCGAAATTATATCGAATTTAAAAAAAGCTTCAAATTCGAATTTCGATTAACTTTTTTGAGTAATTCGACCATCAAATTTTAAAAAATTCCATTGATTCGAATGATTTGAATAAAAATCTATTCGATCAATCTATTTGATCATTCGACCATTCGATGGTCAAGTACTTGCCCTTTAAAAAAAAATTCGATTGCCTAGTTCGCCAGATTGAACCTACCGAATTGCTATTAAACCCTATGGGGACTTCCCATAGGGTTTTTCTAAGTTTTTTAGATCAAATTAAAAAAATTCGATTGAATGGTTAAAATCGTTCGATTCAAACGATTTAATCATTGATCGTTCGATTAGTCGAATTGCGGTAAGGTCTTTTGAATTTGATATTCGAATTTGAAGGATTTAAATTCGGCCAAAATTCGATGGTCGAATTTGAGGGTTTTTTAACCCTCAAATTCGACCCTTTATAAATCTTAAAACATTGTTTATTGATCGTAGAGGGATGCTAATATGGTACGTATAAGCCTATTTTTTCAGCAGTACTGACTGTTGTTTTTAAAATGATAATTTGGTTTATTTCCTTATCTGTAGCACTGCCTAATGGAACATCATTGTATGAAAAGTGTTTTATAATAGGTTAAAATATACTCAGCTTGATGTGTGTTCAAATAGATAATAGGTTAGCATTTTTTTACTGTTTTATTTTCCACATACATCCAGCTCTTTAGAAAATGCTGTCATGCTTAAAGACACCAATGGATGTTGGTTTGCTTCTCCAACAATAAGGCTCAGAAATGCTTGGATATTTATAAGCAGAGGATCAAACATTAATTGGCTGGCTGCGTACACTGATACAGACACAAAGCCAGGGAAGGAATCAGTGCTCTGCCACAGACATGCAGAGGCTTAAGACTTCCAATTATAAAAATAGCTGGAGAGCTCACCTATTTTAGGTCCCAGTGGATCAGAAAAAACATGGTAATGAACTCCAAGAGGAAGCACTTTTCTGGTGAGTTTATCAGCTACCTGCTGCTGATAAGCCAACTCTTGTTGTTTGTCAAAAGCCGTAATAGCAAATGTAGAACACCCCAATCATCACTACTTTACCAGAATATGTTGAAAGCAAAGAACAAATCCCAAACATGCTATCATGAAAACTGTACTTTGTTTGTCTCAAATATTGCAGTGTTATTGGAAAAAAATGATTGTTTTTTTTTATAATCATATTTTTTAGTTTTATACAGCACTGTATCGGGGTATACTTTGTGGACCATTTATAAATGACACAGAAATCCCTGAAAAAGGGGATTATTATATTGTATATAGTAAACAGTACAATGATATAAATATTCAGTTAAAACATTTGTCCATTTGCCATTTCTCCCAAAAAAGAGTAAATGTAATAAGAGGCCCTTCATCTAGACAGTGAAAAATGCTTCTCAGTAAACAAAAGAAATGTCTTCCCTGTAAGGGGCAGATTTATCAAGGGTTGAATTTTGAATAGCAAGAAGTTCGAAATTCGAATTCAAAAATACCAACTGAAATTAATTAAAAAATTTTTGATTGAATAGGTCCATTTTTGATCCAATAGGTCCATATTTGATTGAATAGGTCTGTATTTGATCCAATAGGTCTGCATTTGATCAAATTCGAATAGTCCGAATCAAAGTAATAGTGCCATTCAATAGAATACAATACAACATTTTGCCAAAAACAAATTTAATTTTCAAAGTCCACCAACTTACTCAAAATAGGCTAAAACAGCAATTCAGCAGGTTTTAGAATGGTTTTAAATTGAAAGAGACACAAAAATAACTAGAAATTCACATTTGTTTTTAATTTTCACTTTGACCCTTGATAAATCTGAAGTTGAATTATAGAAATAATTATATAATATATAGATGTAATATCAAAAACAGTGAAAAAAATTAACATAGTGGGGCTCATAAATAAACACATTTCCTCCAGAGACAGCACAGTGGAACTCCCTGAGACGATAGTGTACACCTGGATAGAGGCATGATCTCAGCACTTCAAGCTGGATCCTCACACAGGGGATCAGGGAACTCACTAGACCTAATTAACTATTAGGCTGCATCCCTATACTACAGGCCATTCTTCTAGAGAGTCTATTACAGATATATCCCCTCCACTAACTAGCCTCATTCACGGGGTCCCTGCTCCACAACTTCTCTTCAAGAGGTACTGATTCCTCTAGGGCATATGCTTCCCTGAGTACACCCAGATCGATCAGGCTCCAGGAGCCAAAGGCAAAGATCCACCCCTTTACATTCACTATACAGGGTGCGACAGGATGTGGTCACAGCACCCCCTGGCCAATAGCATAACTATGCAAATACTTAAACTAGATACATGAACTTTTCCCCAGTAACTAGGAAAAAGGAATAGGGAATTAAAGCCCTAGGGACACATTTAACATTAGGCTCCCTACACGTGTGTTATGTAAGTGGGATGGATGATAATTACACATTACTGATAATAACAGCCAGGGACAGACTGGGTTGGTGGTACAGTACACTGGGAAAAAACCCGGTGTCTGCTGTTCCAGATCATCTCCACATGGGCCCATAAGGTTGTGTGCTCCCTGCATCCATTCACTGCTCCCACTTGCATCCGGTCACAGCTCCCCCCCCACCAGACCTCGATTGCTGCTCCCACCTGCACCCGATCCACTGCTCCCCCTGCACATGATCAATGCTTCCCTCTGTCCTAATCATGAAGAAATGATAAATGAGGTATGTGCTGGTAGTGGAAGAATGGGAAAAAGGAGGTTGTGGTGAAGAGCCATGGAGAGGGTCCTGGGGTTGTGAGCCCCAATGATGCAGCCCCAGTGGGCCTGGACCCCCACCTGTCCTTCTCACAGGCCTCCTAAAGCAGTGAAAGGGGGATTGGTGCAAGTGGGGGGTGAACAAAAGTTTGGTTGAGTGAGTGTGCACAGGGTCAAGAATTATTGCCTTAGATGGAAAAATGACACTGACCTAAATGAACGTCAAGCTGTTTTCTAGGCAGCTCCTGTGAAGCTCTGAGTTTTTCAAGGGATGGTAGGAACTTCACATTGTGACATATGGACAAACACGGAGGCTGCTTATTTTTTTGCCTGAGCAGGAGAGCAGAGCAGTGTTCTATTTTCTTGAAAGTGTTAGAAATTTTGTAGTAGGTTTTGTAGTGACATATATTTTTTACGGATTCAATGTAATGGGGTTGCAAAAAGGTCTGATTATGTTAAATTCATAGAGCTGATCATAGGCATTAAGGCAGATAATGTTGCCTGCTTTTATGCAAATGACTTGTATTCAAATGTCTACTCCTAAATGGACATGCCAATTAGTGCCTTCAACCTGCAGTTGAAAACCTTAAACAAGGAAATTTATACATGTAAGAAAAACTGTAAAAAGAGTAAATTCTGGAGAAATGTGAATTCACAGAAAATCCATTATAAACACTGGGAATGTATGATTTAAAAAAAGGGAATAAATGACAGAAAATTAAGTTTCAGTAGGTAAAACTGAAGCTTTGCTAAGATGTTAAGACATTGACACAAACCTTTTATAAACTAATACCTGAATTTTCATTTTAGATTTAGCTAAAAATAGGTGATAATAGTGTCAAAGGGATGCACTTTAGACACATAATAAGGCTGTATACACCCCCAGTCTATATTCCTTATAGACAGTACCATAATTGTGTTTGTTTGGAACCCTCCATAAGGATTTCCAAGTGTCCTGTTGCTACATTAAATCCTCTGTGGATTTAATTCCATTAAAAATGTTGTTTATAGAAGCAATCATGCAGTCACTAAAGACAAAATCCAAGCACTTGGTATCTGTGTGCAGTAAATTGCATGTTTACGAGGTTTTTCAGACCCTGCCACTTTAAGACCAAGGAGTCACAGTCATTCGGTACCCTGAGAAACCAAGAGAAACACATAGAACTGCACCCTCTTCTATATAGTGAGAAGCAACAGCATTTTACTGTGAGCAGAGCTGACTGTCACAGGTAATTTTATCTAATCATGCATGCCCTTAGCAGACCCTTTTACTGTAGATACTCACAACTGAAATAGATATATTCATTTTCCTCCCTGCTGGGACTTTCTTTATGTTTCTGAAGATTCACTGGTCTGGGAATCAGAGAAGTTTTTTTTTGCATAAATATATATATACATATTTTTTTCTTTTTGTACAGATGCAGTCACTTGGATTTGTAAGTTAAATGCGTCTATCTAATTTATCCCACTTAGCACAGAATATTGTGTCACAGCATCCCATCCAATTAAAGAGTTCACCATTGAAAACAATGGTGCTTTGGTATGCTAATGAAAAGGTTAAATGCATTAAATGAGTTAAGATAACTTTAGATAACACAGTTTCTTCAATTAGCCCTGAGTCACGATGCATTTAACTTACAAATCCAAGTGACTGTATCTGTATGTATGTTTATTTTTATTTGTATAGCACTCCTTGAGGGCAGGTACTGTACAGCTGAACAATAAATTAGTATAAGAAACAGGGGGTCATTACAATAATAAGCACACTTAAGTATAATAGAATACACATACATATAAAGTTTAATTACTATATTGTATATTTTAATTGCTTGTTGTGAAGGGGACAAAAGGATGCAGGCCAATGCCCCATAGGGCTTACAGTCTAATTGGAGGGTTACATACAGACAAAAATCGGAGGGATATTAAGTCCTGTAGGTTACACTGGGTGACTGCCTTATAAGTGCCATTTCTCAGTTCGGGTGTAATGCAAGTGCTCATTTATAAACTTTGCACAACGTGGAAACAGAATTACGAATACTCTGCGCTTGAGTTACACCACAACTTTGGTGGCGGAGAAAATATTAGCAAAACAGTTTCTCAAATTGCAAATTTATATTACTCTCAACACTATTTTCACACACAACAACCTTGTACAGTGGGCACACTGACGCACATACACTCGGCTCATTTGCGAGCCATTTGCGGATTCTCAAAAACCAGAAAGACAGGTACAAAAGTGCAATATTTTAACTTCATGGAAAAAAAATGGGCAATACAACCATTTGCAAATAAATATGCACTGCACAACTTTATAAATTACCCCCTTTGAATTTAATTCTAAAGACATTTAGGGAGGATTCCAATATAAGGAGCAGTGGGGGGTGCAACCAAGCAGTTGATCTGAGAGGAGCGGAGGATTCAGCCAGGAGCATATAGAGAGACAAGAGATGAGATGTAGTTACTGTAAGTGCAGAGGATTGAAGGGCTTTGAAGATTTTATGAGAAGCCAAGACTTCAGTAGCAGAGGGGCTTGTACCTTTTTGGATGAAAGGAGGAAAATTCTGGCTGCATCATTTAATACTAAGCATTTAATAGTAGAGGGGAGAGATAGGAGTTAGGGAGGCCAGTAAGTAGAAGCTTACAGTTATCTAGTCAGTATAGGATGAGACCATGCATGAGCATCTTGGCTATAGCATGTGAAATAAAGGGATGGAGTTTGGCAATATTGCATAAGAAAAGGTGACAAGTTTTGAGAGCGGTGTTTATATGATCTGAGAGAAAGAAAGAGAGAGAGGAGTCAAAGATCATCTCCAGATCAGAGTTGACAGGGTTAATGAGCATGTAATTAATAGAGATGGTAAATAGGGGAGTAGGACCAGGCTTTGGTGGAAAGATGATTAGTTAAATTTTTGTTAGGTTGAGTTTGAGGTGATGCTGGTTCATCCAGTTGGAGATTGCTAGGAGGCAGTTAGAGGTTTGAGCCTCAGTTTTATCTGTTAATGAGAGGGTGGAAAATTATATTTGGGTAGCATCATCATACAGGTAAACTTCAGTTCATAGTATACTCCTAGGAATTGACTATGGCAGAATATTAGGAATTGTAGTAATTGTGATTAAGTAAACTGTAGAGCACTGCTGTAAACCACTAAAAACAGAAAGTGAAATAAAATAAATAGGGAACAGATTTATTAAACTACGATCCACATTATCCCCCAGATTTATTAAACTACAATCCACATTCTCCCCCAACAGACTGGCCACAAGGAGAAGCAAGGAGAAAAAGTGAAATCTGTTTTTACCTTATGTATACTTCTCAGCATGTTCCAGCCTCAGGGTGCTGGGAGTTTAAGCTGAGCAGTAACACAAACATCTGATGGTCAACAAGGAAGTAGAGATTACAACTAAAAGGTTTACCTAAGATGCTGCACCCACTGTTATTTGTAATTATGTTAGCTGTCATAATTTGTGCATTACACCATGCTACCCATGCTACAAAGGAAGTTTTAATTGATTTTAATCTGCCCAAGAAGTTGGAAACTAAATGCTTATTTATTAGGGCACCCATCATACTCCCAGATACTGCCAAATAATCCAGGGATTACTGAAGAGTAGACACAGGAGTTGAAGTGGGAAACAATGGAAAGACAGAAAGAAATTCCTTGCAATCTTGTCTTTGCTGCTGTCCATCTGTTACTTGTTTGGATCAGTCCCCACACTTGCTCCTGCAGCCTGAAAATGTCCCAGAGCTGACTAGTATTTACAATACAGTAACCTAATTGTTTAGAGACACACAATGTTAAAGAGCCATTGTGGACTGGTACATGCACATCTACTGAACTTCTTTTCTTTTTGTCCTGCTTTCAGAGAAAATGAATAGCATACTTGCCAAAATGTTCTGTTCCTATTTAATAGATGACATAATTATCATTAACAAGTGGGTGATCTTCCCCATTGCCTACTGAAACATATTAGCTATTCTACCTATTAAAAAGGTAAAGATAATTTTTGTAAGTATCATTTTAATTGTATCTTTTCCATGGTTGATATGGCATCATTAATAAGAGAACTTCATCAATGTGATACCAAAGAGTGAGAAATTTAGCAAACAGAATAAAAGCAAAAACACATACAATTCTTGATAAAGAACACTGCTTCCAAAAATGTTCATATATTTTTATTTCAAATCCAAGCAGGAATGTTGAGAAAAAGCCTAAAGATGCACCTCTGCACTCATCATCTGGGAAATCCTTTGCTTGTATTGCCCAAGATGTACTGATGGACCTCATGGAGTGTTCCTCAACAACCTTCTGGAACTTGTTTAATTCAAATGCAATTATTATTGCAAAGCTGCCATCTGGCTAATAATTGCATGGTAATTATACAAAATATGGTAACACAATGCATAAATATATAATTAAGACATAAAATTGCATGCCATTTTTGTCACTGGTGTGATGAGTGCTTATAATTGTATGCTAAACATTGAGTAAGTCATTGCTTGCACAGCGTGCATATCAATTTCAAAGAAGAACTGCTTTCGGTGAAACCTTTGTGAATAAATACATTTTTGTAGCCACCATCATGTGTTCTATACACCTTGACTGCAAGTGTGTATGTGTTTATTTTTCTGTAAAGTCTTCATACTCACACCTTATAGGGTAAAGCAGTGCGATCCAACTGGCAACCCGTGACTTCTCCTTATGGGGACTCCACAGGAAAATCTGCCTGCTGTAACTAGTTACCTTGTGTAAGTCTAAAAGGTATCAGTACTGAGATTAACTTTCTCCTGCATTGTGTACACCTCAAGTTCAGAAACAAAACTCCTGCATTGTTCACACTTGTAATTTCCTCCCCCTGCATTGTGCAAACCTGTAACACCTCTACTGTTCACATCCCAAAGACCTGTACTGTTCACACCTCCGACCCAGACTGAAAATGCCCACATTGTTTGCTTGTTCTCATCTCATATAAACTACTGGGGGGCATCAGCATTGTAATATGTAGAAAAAGCATGGGGGAGCCCATGACTAAGCACCCTGGGTGGGTGCGAAATGCGTAGGGTGGATGGAGATGCAAATATACATTTTTTAGTGTATAAATAAAATAATTTTTTAATCAACTTTTCTTGGTCCCATGGTTAGTTTGAGTGCCGGTCAGCCCTGCTTTTTCTACATATTGCTTTCCCTAAAGCTGGGGTGGGAGCACCTTGTTTTCTCCTAACTATTGAAAGGCATCAGCATTGTGTCACTGTATGTAGCACAGTATAAACTGCCCTGAGGGAGGGGGAGTAACAGAAATAGAATATAGTGTAGTATTTCAATAAACAATATTTCATCCTTTGTGAAATCAGTGTCTTAATTAAACTTTACATATAACGTTTTTTCAAAAGTGAAACCTACACTCTCTTCCACATCCACACCTTGGTGCTATCATGCACTTTAAATCACAAACACACGCTTCCCTTTCACAAAATATTTGTGCACGTAACTATGAAGTGAGGAAGGTAGCAACCAACTGTTTGAGCTCTATTAGCTCCGGTGGTATATTATACTCACAAGATGTGAGTTGGGAGAAGGCATAAAATATTTTGTGCTTTCGTGCTTCGGATGGATCTCGTTTTCTCCTTGATATAAAGATACAAACAGCATGTGTAGAAAGGCTAAAAATTTGGTTTAATAAATATCAAAATACACTCACAAACAGACAACTTGTAGCTTGCATTAAAAAGTTTCTCCGTGTATGATCCCACTGCTGCTGAGGCTCCGCGGCGTCCCTGAGAGCTTACTGCGCATGGAGAGAACTCCTTTCTGTTCCATGGATAAGGTCCCGCCGCTTCGCTAACACGTTTCGGCGAAAGGCTTCTTCCCTGATCGATGACGTCTTCTTTCCCTACTCGCTGTTTTATCTTCCACGTCCATCAACAACTTTATTAGTACAGAGTCTGACCAATCCAAATGCACCGAAAATTACAAAGTATCTCAAACACCAATCCGGCACCCTCCAATCTCAGGAGGAACAGTAGACCTACACTTTCACTGAAAAAAGCTACTGTTTCCCAAAATTAAACGTATCTTATTTATAAAAATAAAGTTCCAAGACAATACCCCTACTTGACAATTGACATTGTTGCAAGTTTTTGGATACACACTTTCCATAGTTAGTTACAAATATAGCCCCTTAGTATATGTTATCTATGTGTTGCCTCAATGGCTCAAGTTACTCCAGGAAGGCCCTTATGTTGAAATCTACATTAAGGCCCTGTAGTGTTAGAGATCCTGGGCTAATAGAGTTCAAACAGTTGGTTGCTACCTTCCTCACTTCATAGTTACGTGCACAAATATTTTGTTAAAGGGAAGCACGTGTTTGTTATTTAAAGTGCATGATAGCACCAAAGTGTGGATGTGGAAGAGAGTGTGGGCTCCACTTTTGAAAAAAATGTTCTATATAAAGTTTAATTAAGACACTGAATTCACAAAGGGTGAAATATTGTTTATTGAAATACTACACTATATTCTATTTCTGTAATTCCCCCCCCCCTCGGGACTTTTTGGTTTCGAGGAATACAGTAAGTAAGTTGTTTTGAAGAATCTGTCTGATTGAAGGCCAGAGGAGAGCCTGAAAAATCTTCTGGACTCATTGGGGGATACCAAAAAAATAATTCCTTGGACTCAAAGACATTTTTGGACAGTATAAACTGCTCATCTTAGAGTAGTCATGGTGGGTTTTCCTGTCTCTTGCTGTATTATGCTTGCCCTATGCTCCCTATGTGTGTCAAACTCTGCCTGCCCTATGCTCCCTTTGTGTACCATACTCTACCTGCCCTATGCTCCCTGTGTGCACCATACTCTGCCTGCCCTATGCTCCTTGTGTTTGCCATTGTTTGCCTGCCCTATGTTCCTTGTGTGCTCCATACTCTGCATTTGGTATGCTCCTTGTGTGCACCATACTCTGCCTTCCTTATTCTCTCTGTGTACTCCATACCCTGCATGCCCTATGCTCCCCATGAACACCATACTCTGCCTGTCCTATGTTCCCCATGTGTACCATTCTCTGCCTGCCCTATGCTCCCTGTGTGTACCATACTATGCCTGCCTAATTATGCCTGTGAGTTTCATACTCAGCCTTCCCTATGCTCTCTGTGTGCACCATACTCTGCCTTCCATAGGTTCTCTGTGTGTGCCATGCACTGCCTGTGGGTCCCCAAGGTGTTTAACCATGTGCTGGGGAGGGGGGTGCTGTGTTTTATGCGCAGGTGAAGATGGGACAAATGGATTGAAGGTTACTTGTTTCACATATGAGTGATGAGTGATATCCCTGTAGTGAGCACCAAGTATTTGTTTTTTTGGTGTGCTACCATCATTAATGTGGATATGGTCTTACAAAATCTTGTGGTAACATGGGTGTGGTTTAAAGTGGGTGTTGTCTACACTGGCTTCCATTATCGGCCCCATGATGTAGGACAGAAAAATTCCAGCCCTCAGTACCACAGACGTTAGACTGGGCCAAAGAATCCATGCCTCCAGTGAAGAAAAAGGAGGCTATCTGAGACAAGGTCCACACCTAGTGCTTCCTATGTACCAAATGATTGAGCATGTACAACAACTGCTTATTCTTTCTCTAGAATGGGAACTGTTCTTTCTCAATTGTGTCTTTATATCTACAACCAGTCATTTGGCTGTTACATTATACATGAATGCAAACACCGATTATTTAATGAAACCATATAATGTGGCAAACATGAAATCTATGTATGTCCATCTAAGACACAAGTTAGAGTGGCTATATAAATATATTGGGATGTCCTTCCTGTAATCATACATTAAATATAACATATATTCAGTAATTTCCATATTTATATCTGCAGCAAAGTAACAAAGTTGAGTAGCATGGATCCATCAAATACTATAGGTAGTTTTCCTCCAACATTTGCTCAGGGAGTAAATGGATCTTTTTAATGATATTTTATTTAAATTCCTCTGTTGCCTAAGAAGGCAATATATTTCTCTTTCATAAACTGTTTGCTGCTCTGGTAGCAGTTCATGAACAGCACTGCACACTGCAGAGCAATATATCAGAGTTAATAGTAATATTGCTATATTTTATGGCTACACTAAGACAGACTTTATGCATAGTCTTATACTGAATTTTATTTTCTTGCTAGGGCTCTAGTGCTTGGAAGAATATGCAGGACATCATGGAAGTGAGCTACCTTTTATCAGAGTCAGAAACAATTTTTCTTCAACATGGAGTTTCTTGTAATACCTGCACAGCAATGGAGCTCAACAAAGTTTGTTTGTTTGCTTTTCTTCATTTAAATGAGCAACTTTTGAAAGAAATAAATATGATACAATATTGCATATCACTCAAAATCTGTATCTTAAGCAACAAACTACAATTACAATTACAAATTGTATTTACATGGAAATAAGGTAAACAATCAGTGATTGTGTACATATTAAACTTTTCCCAAAGATTCACGCAGAATGATTTTTTATCTTGCTATCTATGTTTTTCAGATGTTTTTGGTAAAAGGTATATTGGCCATTATTTTTGTGGGGAAAATATATACATTCATGAATACTTCATCAGTTGCCTCTATATCTGTGGTGTTTATACAAATGGCCTGCAGGTGTCACTGTGCATACATAGGACTTTCTGTACAACTTGAAAGTGAAAGTAAGACTTTATGCTGTTATGTAATGGCTGCATCTGACCTGCTAATAAAGCATTGTTATACTCTCCTCATCCTCGGCTACCAAACACAACAATATCCATTTAGAGTTTCACACCCATTTGCAATAAATTAACATATAACAAAATAAGCTTTGCAATTAGTACATTTTCATTAGGTACCTCACTGAGCTGGCACACCATATTTTTTCTTTTATAATTATATGAATTCCTACTTTTCTGCCTTAATAGTTTTCTCATAAATATGGACAAGGTCCACACCTTGATCTCTGGCTCTGTGGGGATGAAATAATAAAGTTAAATTCATGCTTTTCATACCTTTATGTTTTGCACAGTGGAATCAAATCACAAGATTTAAGTAAACGGCAGAAGCAGCATGTTATAAAATACACTGACTTGGAGAACCCGTAAATAGTTTATAGACATTTCAGTTGCTACTTGAGATGCATTGGGGGTAATTTAGGAAGTGAACAATGTGTGGATATGTAAGTGTTCACAGAAAGCCATATCCACAGGCCAGTAAATATAATGCAAGGTACTGTCGGCAGGGACATGATATATTGACATCAATGCCCCGCTCTCTTCAGGGTTGTACTTGTTGCTCTAATATTCTAAGTTCAAACACTTGTGTGTAGTGATGGGTGAATCTATTTGCCAGGCGTGAATTTGCGGGGAATTCCCACATTTCGCCACTGGCTAATAAATTTGCGAACCTGCTGCCAAAATTCGCCTTCGCCAAAACCTGCGGCTTACATATTTTTTGCTGTTTCGCTAATTTCCCGGGGAAAGGGAAAAATTCGCCCCTCACTTCTTGTGTGCAAAGAGGCCATAATGTCTTATATTTACAAAGTGATATAGTACATTTGCAGTGTTAAGTACTGTAGATTTAATTTTAGGACGTCAAGACATGTGACAAACGAGGTCCCTGTTAATCCCAAACAAGTGGTGTGAGTTTGTTTAGTACCCTCTGGCAAGATTAATGTCATGTTGACATTATGTGATAGAAATCAGTAGCAGTTTAGGGATTCAGTGGCAGAGGTTAGTTTGTTGGACCTAATCCTCTTCCAAATTGTAGTTGCAGATTAGACATAAAGCAGTGTATGAGTTCTGCAGTGTATAAGTACAGAGTAGTCATCCATAAGGAGTGCAAGGGGTCAAGTCTAGTACTGTACCATGTCTGCTGAAAACAAGGTGTCATGTGGAATTAAATGAGAAATAGTTCTCATAGTCCTACAGTGGCATTGTAATAGACGTACTCCATAATTTAAAATATTATTTTGTTATTTATTGAGGCCCCTGTAACCCATTAATTTGTGCCTGATTGCTTAACACTGTTTTCAGATAATGGGCAGATTCAATTCAGTGAGAAAAACACGTGAAAGCCTATGGACGAAATTCAGTTTGAGATGCAATTCAATTCAGAAAAACTTATCTCATACTTTATCACTTGAAAAATCTATTGACGTCTATGGGCAAAACCTGGGACTGAATACAGAGAAATGTTTTTTCTCCTCAAATGGAATCTCGTCCATGAGTTTTCACTTGATTAGATAACTTTTTCTCACTGAATTGAGTCCCACAGGGATCCAAAAATGGAAATATTGCCTTCCTAGACAATATTAATATATACTACACAAGAGCCATGAATACCCTGCACATTATACACTTAAAAATGGTGCTTAGGGATGTTATCAGTTATGATAGGCTCTAGGCTCTTATTGATGCAATTTGTGTCACATAAATTGCGAACACATGTATAAGATAAATAATGTAACTCTTTTGTAAAATATAAGGATATTAATAATCAGGGAGTTCAAAATACTTTATAAAAGCACTTACTCTTGGGCCTTGTTATTTGATTTAGCCTTGGAAATCCTCCGATACTTTTAATATCCTTATATTGTAAACCTGATGGGTATAAAGATTGACTATAATTTGAATAGGTGGTACATTTTAACCTTGAAATGCATGGGGAATAAACCAGCAACGTACTGCTTTGTTTTGCTAAAATTTTTAATATTTTTGCCAATGCTAATAGGTATTATACAGCATACAGGTATGGGACCTGTTATCCAGAATACTTGGGACCTGACGTTTTGCGGATAATGGATCTTTCAGTAATTTGGTTCTTCGTGCCATAATTCTACTAGAAAATCACGTAAACATTAAATAAAACCAATAGGCTGGTTTTGCTTGCAATAAGGATTAGTTATTTATTAGTTTTATAATTCGAATAACTGGTTTCCGGATAACGGATCCCATGCCTGTATTTACAACATACTATATTTATGCCTTAATTATATTTTCTAATCAAGTTTAGAATGTTCATGTTCTGTTGCAAATATATATAGAACATGAAAAGTATATCATGGTTCTCTTGAATCACATATTTCCTGCTGTGAAACAAGTGCAAGCAATGTTTGGCCAGGAAAATAAGTATATTTCTCCTTTCTCTATATTTCTCTATTTGAGAGACCTTTGAGTTTAAGCTTAGCCTTGTAAAGCCAGTAATAGTAGTAGATTAGAGAAAATCGCTGAAGGGTTTTCTTAATAAAGTCGCATAGTTAAATATGTACAGCCAAAAATTATGGACACTACTATTAAGAAACCAGTGGGTGCTGGGTTTAAACTACTTATTGTATGTTTTATGATAGATAAATGTAGTGCTGAAATGCATTAGTTATTTCAGCATCATACATATTCCTTAGCATTAGATTTGCTATGTAAATTCATACTGATGCAATGATAGGGAAACTACAGAATAGAAAGGGCAATACCATGTATATAGTTTAGTGAATGAGAACAATATTGGAAAAAATTATAGTCTGAAAAATCATGGAGATAAGAAAATACATTAATGGAAGAAACTTAAACCAGTTTAGTTACAGCAAGTACATGACACAGTCCCTATTATAACAAAGAAAAGGCAAATCAGTGAAGAATTGTTCTGTTTCAATAAAACATAGGAAATGGTTGCAGATAAAGGTTTTTGGTTAATGAGTTTCTAGACAATAGATCTTATAACTGTGTGTGTAAGTTTATAAATATATGTAAATAGATAAATATAATTCATATAAAAAATAAATTAATGTAGTGATTGCAGGGCAAAAGGTGAGATATATGACAACATGGTATGCTGTATGGCCCAAATGTCAAGATAAAGTTAACATTTAACCAATTATATAGCTTTAGTTTGCAAAATGTTTCACTAGCGATTGGAAAATAAATTCACCAGGCTTGGATTCGCAGCTAATTTCTGTGTTTTGCTGCCTGCAAATGTTTTGGTGAAAATTTGCCAGCACTAACACTTACTACGTCTGTATGAGCACAATCATGATATTTTGTTCATGGTCTGACTTATTTTCTTCTGTTCCAAAATACATAAAAAACTAGCTTTGTAAAATTATCTCTTTAAAACTGTTGTAATAACTTTTGAAATGGCTACATGTGCAATAAGATCTATTTTATTATGGTGATAAAAATGCAAAAGGAAAGCATTTTATTTGAAAATTAATTTAGTCTGGTCAGAAGCAACATGATATTCATTGTGTTTTAGTATCAGAACAATTCTTGTCTTTACTTTTAGCAATGGCTTCAGACAGCACATGATGAAAAGAGTTTAAAGCATCTAATTTATTTAACCAGGAGAGTTTCCTGCGGAAGGACAATAAGTAGGATTTAATTGCAACAGCATAATTTATTTCCACTCAACTTTCTCCCAATTGACACTACTTTTCATCAAACTATAAATGCAATCAAAAGTTTCAGAGAACCATTGTTGCACTAATAAAAATGAATTAAAAAGTACCACTTAAACATATGTCTGCTCCATTCATTTGAGACTATTGTTATATTTATGTTATTTTAATATATTCACAAAGACAGTTTACATATGGGCAATATGGTTCTAGTATTAACTTCAAAGGGAAATTATCTGAAAATATGAGCATGAAAAGTATGGGGGAGTAAAAGTGGTTAACGTTTTATGTGCTACGGATCTTTTTTTTTTTTTACAGATCATTTGTGTCTATAAGCTGTCAATTCAGAGCAACACAATATTATTGTATATTACAAAACAGGGGTGCCCTAACGGTAGATCGGGATCTGCCAGTAGACCTTTAGCTGGGGATCAATAGATCTCAAGACACTGTCAATAAAAAGATCTAAATCACCCTCATATTTTAATCTTTTCATTCAGAATTTATTGTTACATAAGAAATAGATGTTTGTTAAATATTTTAAAACATTTTCTCATTTATATCAAAGATATAAATCAATATTTAAGTAATATTTTCAGTGGAGCAGAATGCTAACAAAGCTTTTATGGATGTAGGTCATAATGGGAAATCACAACTAAAAGTAAACCTCACATTAGCAAAGTATGTGCACTCCGTTATTATAAAACATGAAACAAGATCCATAACATTGTAAAAGATGATGACAAAAAAACACTACTTACTCTTTGTTCATACTTTTAAATGTATATTTTTTTAGGAAGCTGAGTCCCAAGCCTCCTTTGAAAAAATGCAAAGTTGGAATGTGTTTACTCGTGGACAGCTTTGTTTGCTCTACATCATTATCTTTTGGGGACCTTTCATTATTATACCTGGTTCCATCAATTTTAAACACATTCCTTACTTTGTGCTTCTGACCTAACAAAGTCAAACCTAAATTATGAAAAAGAAACCCAGCATCTCATTATTGTGTCCATATCAAATGTAAACCTATAAAAAATATTATCATTTATTTACTAAAACAAAGATCCAGACTCAGAAAAGAAAGACATTATCATTCCATACTCTTTTTTTTTTTTAACAATTCTTTTATTTAACATCACAGTTGTACATATTGTATGTCATAT
>CM044437.1:73136864-73154523 GCA_024363595.1 Xenopus borealis
GTGCCTGCGTATGAAGTCAAAGACCAGACGCCTCTTAATTGCGTCACCCAACCCCCTTACGTTCCATGACATAATCTTAATTGATGCCATTATATATTGGGGATACATGATAGGCAGTGTGACTGGGGAAAAGGTCGGTGGGTTTGCTCCTCCCTCTGGCCGCCCATATATTACTCTTATAGATCAAGACACCATAACATTTAAAAACATTAACAAAAAACATTCCCAACTGTGTAGATAAGCCATTGTGTATGCTGTTATTTTGTACCCGCTCCCACCCCACCCACTTCATATTCCTGTCTGAAGTGGGTCTACACCCCAATCCAAAACTTAACTATTTGGGGGTTGGTGTACCCACCGAGTCCTTGTCCGGTGCAACAATAGTCCAGAGCACTGCTACTCCAGTGCAAGGAAGAGTGTTATACTAAAGTCCTGCACACAATCAATAAATTCTCTGTGTTACCTGTCCTGAAGAGGATGCACTGCAGAAACATCCCACGATTATAGATATGTTAGTGCGCCCAAATCCCTTCAGTGTCCACAGTGAGTAGGTTTCGGAGATCAAAGTTGTATTGGATCAATTAGGGACGGTTAGGCTGTTTATTCTCTCCTTGGCGACGGTCTGGGCCTCTCTTCCATCCATGTTATAACTTCCTCTGGTGATGTGAAAAACAAGGTTCTCCCTCTGTCTGTAACTCTGAGCCTTGCTGGGAACATCATTGCATACGGTAGTTGTTTTTGTCTCAGTTGCCTTTTTGCCTCAGTAAATTTTGCCCTCTGCTTCCTGACCTCCGCAGAAAAATCCGGGTATATGGAAATTCTTTGGTTCTCAAACATTATGTTGCCTGCTTTCCGAGCAGCCGCCAGGGCTGCATCTCTGTCCCGGTAGTTTAACATGCGGGCTATTAATGGTCGAGGTGGAGCGCCAGGAGGTGGAGGCCTGCCCGGGATTCTATGAGCCCTTTCCACAATAAAAGCGGGAGAGAAAGTCGATTGGCCAAATGTATTGGTTAGCCAGTGTTCAAGGAATTTCTCAGTTTCTCCCCCTTCAGCTCTTTCTGGCATACCTAGAATTCGGATGTTGTTGCGCCTTAAACGATTTTCCAAGTCGTCAGCTTTATTCTCCAAAATGGCCAGCAGTTTGTCTGTAGCTGCCAAGCGGCCTGGTAGTGGCGCCACGGAGTCTTCAAGGTCACTGACCCTCCTCTCTGCTTCCCCCGTTCTTTCTCTTATATTTTGCACATCTTGCTTCAGGATTGCAAAATCTGTCTTTAACTCATCAATTTTCCCTATTAGGGCCACATGATTGGTGGTAATGGCCTGGTATAGTTCAGACAGCGTGGGCTCTGGGGCTGCAGAAGCGGACTCTGAGTGCAGGGGCTGAGCCCTTTCTACCTCCATATTATGCCGTGGAGGTGAGCTTTGAGGTATGGCTGGGGTGTCCCTGGTATCGCTTTGAGGCAGAGGGTCCCTAGCAAATCTTGCTAGCTTCCCCGCAGGACCCGCTCCCTGCTCCGGTGAGCGCGCCTCTGTAGGGCGTTGTGTGCCGCGTTGCGTGTCAGCGCCATTTTGGAGAGGCATGGCGCGCAGTGTGTTCTGCTCTTGCGGCTTCAGTTTTGCTCTTCGCATTATCAGACTCACCGCTTCGGGTATCGGGGATGTTAGCTGGTCACAGGCTGAGAGGTTTGTATGCAGTAAACCCAGTAACAAGCAGGATTTCGGCAGGATTATGTTCTCTTCGCACGGAGCTCACAGTTGTTGCTGCCTACTCGCTCGCCATGCAGGACACGCCCCCTCCTCATTCCATACTCTTAATGGTTATTTATTAAACCACCAATTTTTCTGGTTGGGCTTCTTGGGGCAAAACTCAAATTTTTCGAGATTTATTATACCCTGATTGTTCAAACAGCCTAAATCGAAAAATGCTCCATCTCAGACCTGTCAAAGTCTGTATTATCAATGGGTCTAGATTTGAAGCTATCATTGACTTTCTATCATTTGAAGCTATCATTTCGTATTGAAACGTGTCAGACCAGGAGCTGATGTGATCCATTTTTTAGAATATGAACAATAAAGGCGTTTTTTAACCAGTTTTGGATTGAAGCGATTGTATGACCCAGGAAGTGTACCGCCGCTATTTTATGCATAGCTCTGCGATTGCCAAAATGCTTTACTTAATTTTTCAGGGTTCATTGAGGTCTGGCATGGTGCCAAGAGGCAAATTGCTAATGTGGTGCTGCTATTCAAAAAGAGATTCCATTCTCTGCCTCAAAACTATAGGCTGACGTTAGTCTGACGTCGGTGGTAGGAAAGCTTTTCGAAGGGTTAATAAAGTAAGATACTAGACTTCATAGCCAGCATGGTTCTATTCATAATAGATCTTGCCAGACTAACTTAATTTTTTTATGAGAAGGTAAGCAGGGACCTCGATTCTGGGATGGCAGTGGAAGTGATTTACTTAGACTTTGCTAAAGCATTCGATACAGTGCCACACAGAAGGTTAATGGTTAAATTAAGGAATGTTGGCCTGGAACATAGTATTTGCATCTGGATAGAGAACTGGCTAAAAGATATACTACAAAGAGTTGTGGTAAATGGAACATTTTCTAATTGGACCAGTGTTGTTAGTGGCGTACTGCAGGACTCTGTACTGGGTCCCTTGCTTTTCAACCTGTTTATTAATGACCTGGAGGTGGGCATTGAAAGTACTGTTTCTATTTTTGCAGATGGCACTAAATTGTGCAGAACTATAGGTTCCATGCAGGATGCAAATATAACATAAATGCAAGTTATACAATAAAAGGCAGTGTGTTGGGAGTTTCCTTAAATTAGAAGGACCTTTGGGTTTTATAGATAACAAATTGCCTAATTCTGGGCAGTGTCATTCTGTAGCTACTAAAGCAAATAAAGTTCTGTCTTGCATAAAAAATGGCATGAACTCAAGGGATGAAAACATAATTATGCCTCTTTATAGATCCCTAGAAAGGCTGCATTTGGACTATGCAGTGCAATTTTGGACTCCATTCCTTAATAAGGATGTTAATGAGCTGCAGAGAGTGCATAGATGAGCAACTGGTTAGAGGGATGGATGACTTAAATTATGAGGGTAGACTGTCCAGGTTGGGGTTGTTTTCTCGGGAACAAAGGCGCTTGCAAAGGGGACATGATTACAATTTATAACTACATTAGAGGGCATTATAGACCAATAGCAGGGGACCTTTTTACCCATAAAGAGGATCACCGAACCCCTTCAGACTAGAAGAAAAGTACTTTCATTTGAAGCAGCGTAGGTGGTTCTTCACAGTGAGGACAGTGAGGTTGTGGAATGCACTGCAGGGTGAAGGCTGATTCTGTTAATGCTTTTAAGAGGGGCTTGAATGATTTCTTGGACAGACATAACATCAAAGGCTGTTATAATACTAAACTCTACAGTTAGTATAGATATGAGCATATATAATTTATGGAAAAGTATGGATGGGTGTGTGTTTGGATACTGGGTTTTTATTTGGAGGGGTTGAACTTGATGGACTTTGTCTTTATTCAACCCAATTTAACTATGTACGTATCTATGTAACTATCACAGGCACTTGAATTGGGTATATTCCCAGAATATTAAACCAAACACAAGGGAAAATAACTGCTGCACTATAGATATAAAGATATCCAGTAATGAATAAAATGATTAAGATTCATGAGTTTAAAATAATTTGAGAAAAAAGCAAGGGAGGAGAGTAAAAGATGGAAAATTCATGGACAGATGGAGAAGCTGAAAATGGCAATATCACAATTCAGTGGTTAGGGATGGCGCGAACCGCGGAAAAAATGTTCGCGAACATATTCGCGAACTTGCGACAAAACGCGCGAACGGTTCGCGACGTTCGCGAACCCCATAGACTTCAATGGGAAGGCGAACTTTAAAAGCTAAAAAAGACATTTCTGGCCAGAATGATTTTAAAGTTGTTTAAAGGGTGCAACGACCTGGACAGTGGCATGCTAGAGGGGGATCAAGGGCAAAAATGTCGCAGCCACTGAAGCACAGAAAAACTATGCCATATAAATGCTGAAAATAGTTGCAGCACTGAAGCACAGAAAAAATATGCCATATAAATGCTGAAAATAGTCGCAGCCACTGAAACACAGAAAAAATATGCCATATAAATGCTGAAAATAGTCACAGCCACTGAAGCACAGAAAAAATACAGGTCAATGTATGGCAGTTGTTTGAAGAACAGTAGATTACTAGCCAGCAAAGCTACCTAACATAAAATGTCCCTCAAATCCCTGCAGACTTCTGTCCCTCCAATACATAGCATTATCAAGCAGATTACTAGCCATCAAACTTTCAACTGTCCCTGAAATCACTAACAGCTCTCTCCCTACACTAACTCTTCCAAGCAGCACACACAGACAGAATGAAAAAATGCTGCAGGGCTTCAGTTAATATATGGAAGGGGAGTGGTCCAGGGGGTGTGGGGGTGGTCCAGGAGGGAGAGCTTCCTGATTGGCTGCCATGTATCTGCTGGTCTGGGGTGAGAGGGCAAAAAAAAGCGGCGACTATGCGCGAACCCAAAATGGCGAACGTCGCACGACGTTCGCGAATATTCTGCGAGCGCGAACAGTTCGCGCCATCCCTATCAGTGGTTAGAGAAACAAAGGATGGGAGAGACAGAGACTTTAAATGGAGAATGGAAAGTATAAATATAATGGTGACAATGGAGCTAATGAGAATGAAGGGATAATATCTGAAAAATGACTAGAGAAAACTAAAAAGGAAATATGATGTGGGAACTATTGGTGTCAACAGTTTAAGTTATATGACAGGAAGTGTGTCACTAGCACTACATTTTATTTTGTAAATCACTCAGCCCCCCTTCTTAAGGGCTGGTTGCTCTACAGCTTGATATAAAAGGTCTCAGACCATTTGTCTTCTTGGTTCAAAATGAGTACCTTGCTGTTCTTAAGTTTAGATAAACTGCTATTTCTTGCCCTGAGGATTTAGCCTTATTTTTGAGTCACTTGCAACTGAGCTGTTGTTTAACTTCCCAAAAGTATTGAGGTGATCAACCGTCTATAAAGAATACTGGATATATCACATTTTTTTGCTTGTACTTGTTGAATCTTTTCAATGTATGCCAGATTCTAAATCAACTCTGTTTAAACACATAAATGTGACAGTAAAATAGCAGCCAGAACACAACTTCCTGATTTTCAGGTCCCTTGGTTTACACTGATTAGTTAACAGACAGTAAACAGTGACTTGAAGGAGGCTACATGGGTCATAACCATTTGCTTTTGAATCTGACCTGTATGCTAAGGATCAATTGCAAAGTTACTGAACATTTACATTAAGTCCCATCTGGCCCCCCAATTAGTTGCTGACTAAGTCACAGTTAGAGAGCTGGAAGATGTGTTCTGTTCTGTTAAATTTCTCTTAATCCAGCCTTTATAGATTATATTTTTTTCTAACTAACTATATTAGAATTTTTTTTTACCCAGTTTCGATTTTTACGCTGAACTGTTCTTTAAAGGGCTGGTAAACGTTTAGAGGAGCTCAGAAAGCTTGTGGATAACTAGACCGGACTTTTGTCGTGGACAAGCATGAAAGAATGGCATCACGAACATTTTTAATTAGCTGTATATTAATAGTATCATTCATTTTTAACTTACATCTCTCCCTCTCCTTCCTGTGATCCAGTCTGCACTGGAAAGGTGAACAGATGTATACATTATACATTGAATGTATGCAATCACACTAATGACTGCTGCATGTAACCTCAATGATCAATTTGTAAGCATACAGCTGTATTAGTAAACTTATGCTAAATCAATTAAAAAAATCTAAGGAAACACAATAATGATTGCTAACAGCACCTGTCTGTGATTTTCTTGGTTATATCTGATATGTATACATCCTACACACAAGTGCCTATAGATAATCTCATAATAAAATCTCCAAATATTAATTTTATGTTGGTAATTTCTTTGCACAGGAGATTTGCTTCCAGTGTGAAACACAATTGGTAACAGGCATTCTTGCAAGGATCAACCATATTCTAGCTAATCATTCTTCAGTGCTAATTCATCAGAAAAATATAAGAGGTTATTTAATGTGAAAAACTTTGGTGAGTAGAAATTTATTGTTACTTGCTAGCACTGTAGTTTTAGAAAAATTGACAAAAATAAAAAAGCAAGCAAACAAAGAAAAAATCAGAGCTATTTCATTCTCCTATAAAGCATTTGTACCCTTGTGTATCATGAACATGCAACACTTTTACTGTAATAGGCAACTCTTAAGATGCTGCATGTCCCATAACCTCTAACTCTATTGACTCCAGAGAGTATTATGATGGATAAATATTCTTTCTCGGTTCATTGAAATCCACTGGCCTACAGCTGTTCAGTAGTCTATGACTCCAGCAAATGGAAGACACAGCTCATTACTATTTAAAAGTGGGGTTCCTATTTAAATAGTATTGTTATGGATGTGCCAAACCAAGTACTACCTCCAAGGTCCTGGTTGCAGCTCACTATTCCGCCTATAACAACCACCTTTTGCTTCAGGGCAAGTCCTCCACTACTCAGGTGCCACCAGTTCTTAATGTGAGAGGACAAGGGAAATAGTTCTGGTCAGGCATGGGAACCGATTATTACTGGAATGGAGAACATGGAGTCAAGGGACAGGCTGAGTCGTTACCAATAAGGAGAAGCAGTACAGATTCAAGAGATGAGTCAAGGTCACAGGCCAAGACAAACACACCAGTATTGCAGTACAAGGCGGGATCCGAGAGAATATTCAATACATGGTCAAAGGTCAGGACAGGCAGCAATCTGGACAAGGTCAGGGACAGGCAGGGTCAGGAACAGATTAGAACACTAGAAATCACACCCAGGAATTATGAAAATAGACCTTATCATGGGCAATAGGAAAAGTCATATGTAGCTTTAAATATTTTTTTCCACTTCCTCCATGTACAAGTTAGTTACAATGGGAGAGACTGGAGAGCCCTTTGCACAGCCATGTTTCTGTCTATAGAAAAGGTCCTTGTACTTGAAGTATGTGGTGTAAAGGCACAAATCTAACAAGAGACATACTTGGTTAGGATTGAGCTTCGATCTACTGCTAAGGGTGTTATCTTGCTGCAGTCGATTTCTTAGCCTCAATGTCGTAGGTATACATGTAAACATGTACATTGTTTCTTCTGCCTCTAGTGTATTACCATGAATCTTACCAAGTCTTTGGTATTCTGGATATGATGTACTGTATTGCCTACCAACAGGGCAAAGATGTTAGCCAATAATTTAGCAAATGCTGTATGTCACTGAATTTAAGCTGCGTCGGAAACGTAAACGCAACGCGCGTCAAAAGCGTGCCGCGACTCGTTTCGCGAATTTTTCGCCAATTCGCGTATTTCTCTGGAAAATCGCGAATTTTTCGGCAAAGCGAATCTCGGGAGATTCGCCCATCACTATGCATCACCCTTTATCTGCTGGCAGTATAGTTATGATCGGTTCTAAGAGAACTGTGAGCTCTCCTTTCTTGTGAAGTAAGGTTAGAGGGAGGTGTTCTGGCACTTGATAAGGCAGCTGACACTTTTATTTGGAGTTGTTCTCTTTTTTTATTTGATTATTATTGATGGCAGATTCTATGGCTGTGATGAACTACTCAGATGTGTTGTGGTGTCACTGCACACTGCACTGTACCTTGGATAGTACGTCCTTTTCTGGCTGAGTTAGTACCATGTGTCTTTGGTGTTCTCTGAAGAGTTACCATGTGCCATTGTTACTGGATTGTTGGAAGAGTCTATATGCTGAGAACTCCCCATACCAGCCAGTTGAACTGAAGAATCTGCTCGGATGAGCAGTAAAATGTCTTAATTTCGTTTTTTCGAGTAAGTCCAGTTTTAATTGCTTATATTAGGTATACCATTACCTGGCAGAATGAAAATCTTCATAGTCATATCGCTACTTGAGATGGTCAGCATGAACATCTGAGGCTGGGACCCTAGACCTCTTATCAGGACCATAACCTTCCAGTGGATCATACTGTAGTCTGCCCCTGGAGAAATGGGAATCTACCAACCTTTGCACCAAATACTCCAGCTGACGCTTAGCAGAAACTGGAGGAGGAGGAGAAGGCTGTCATACAGTTTTGGCATGCTTTAACAAAGAAACATGAAAAGAGTTAGAAATTTTAATCTCAGAAGGATGTTCTAGTTGGCCAGTACTAGTATCAATGACCAATAACCTTAGGTCCTAACTTGGCAGATGAGCCTTTCAAATGAATATTCTTGGAAGACAACCAAACTTTATCACCAACCTGAAACTCAGGATATTATTAAAACACCTATCAGAGGCCCTCTTTTAGGCAGCTACTGTAGAGGACAATGAATTTTGAACCCTTCCCAGATCTTAGAGATGTGATCAGGTCCAGACTGGGATTCACAATAGGCCATGGCACAAAGGCCCAAGAACCCCCCCACCAGCCCAATAAATAGTGACTGGCTATGGCAATTTACAGCAGCCCCTCTGGCATTTACCAGAACCCACAGATTACCAGATTGCCAGAAATGAAGATTCTCTAGTGGACAAGTGAGTGGCATTATTAAATGCAAAACCAGCCCATGGAAGAAAATCTGTCCAGGGTGACTGATTACTGGAACACCTGATATATTTTTCTAAAGAATGATTTGTTCTTTCTGTCTGGCCATTAGTTTGTGGATGATATGCAGATGAGAAAGACAAATCAGTCCCCATGAAAGAACAAAAAGCCCACCAAAACATACTCACAAACTGAACCCCCAATCCAAAACAATGTTCAATGGGGCCTCATGAAACTTAAATATATTCTATAGAATAAGTTCATCAAGATATTTGGCAGAGGGGATGGTGGGAAAACAACCACCTCCCAGATGAGTGTTCCGTCTAGAGGTAATTCCACAATGAAACCCATGGATCCATGGCTTTTCAGGTATAGGAAGTTACTGCAATAGCCCCTGCTGAAAATTCCTGGAAGGTTTAGTTTTGGCAAACTGAACATATGGTTGACCACCAGCGTGTGCAAGGCAGGAGGTAACAAGTTTTACTGCAAACCAAATGTCCAGCTACTTTAGAATCATGAGTCTCCAGCAAAACCACTTTATGGAGACTTTCTGGAACAAAAAGTTTAAGTGGAGGCACCTTAGCGGGAGAATTAACCTGAGCTCTAGATAAAGAAGAACACAAATCGGGTCTTAAGGCTGTCACAATCACTTCTTTTGACAGAATAGTTTCAGTTTCAGATCTTCCCTAGGACTGGAGACAAAACTTCTTAGAGAGGGCATCTGCTTTAACATTATTTTCCAAGGTCTGTACGTTATAGTGAAATTAAAACAGGTAAAGAAAACTGCCCACCTAGCCTGCCTGAGGTTTAGGTGCTTTGCAAATTCAATTAAATTTTTTTATGATCAGTGTAGACTATAACCACATTTGTTGCCCTCCAGAAGGTGTCTCCATTCCTCAAAGGCCCATTCAATGGCCAATAATTCCCTGTTACCAATGTCATATTTTATTTCCACAGGCAAGATTTTCTTTAGAGAAGAAAGCACATGGATGATCAGTCTCTGAAGCATCGACTTCCACTAGGCAAGGAAGGGGAGAATCTGGATGTTGGAGTACTGGGGCCAAAATAAAAGCTGATTTTTACCAGTTCAAAAGCTCTTATCGCTTCATCTGTCCAAATACTAGGGCCATCCCCCTTTTTAGTAAGAGCAGTGAAAGGGGCCACCAGAATGGAGAAATCCCTAATAATTTGACAATAGTAATTTGCAAACCCCAAAAATCTTTGTATGGCACAAAGAGACAGAGGCTGTACCCAATCTAGAATGGTCCAGAGCTTGGCTGACTCCATCTCCAATCCCTCCTGGGACAGGATATATCCAAACTGAAAAAGGCAAATTTTTTCGCTGAGTTTCGCCGCAGAAATGACACCCAAAGACTTCAATGGGAAGAAATTTTTTTATTTTTGCCAGTGGCAAATTTTTGGCAAAGCGAAATGGGTCACATTCACCCAACCCTACTAGAAAGTGTACAAAAGATACTTCAAAGACACATTTTTCAAGCTTAGAATACAGCTGATCTTGCCTTAGCCTACCTAAAACTTCCTGAACATTAATATGGGAATCTACTAGGTTAGAGGAGTAAATTAGAATATCATCCAGAAAACTACTTACCGACCTAAAGGATCATGGAAGATATTGTTAACAAATTCTTGGAAGACGGTAGGGGTATTACATAGACCAAAAAGCATTACTAAATATTCATAATGCCCAACACAAGTGTTATAAGCTGTATTCCATTCCTCCCCCTCCATAATTCAAATTAAACGGTATGCACCCCTTAAATCGAGTTTTGAAAACACTGTGGCAAACTTGACTCTATTGAAGAGCTTAGTGATCAAAGGGAGGGGATAATGATTCTTCACTGTGATATTATTTAACCCTCTGTAATCAGTGCAAGGCCTCAATACTACATCCTTCTTTTCTACAAAAAAGAATCCGGTACTCACAGGTGAAGAGGAAAGCATTATAAAGCACCGCTCCAGGTTCTGCTTAAAGGACCAGTAAAATAAAAAAATGTAATTGTTTTAAAGTAATAAAAATATAATGCAGTGTTGCCCTGCACTGGTAAAACTGCAGTGTTTGCTTCAGAAGCAATATTATTGTTTAAATAAATAAGCTGTTGTGTAGCCATGGGGGCAACTAGTCAAAGGAGAAAAGGCTCAAGTTACACAGTAGATAGCATGGATAGTTATCCATTACTCATCCTGTGCCATATAGCCATTTTTCAATTTCCGCCATTGCTATTTAACAGCTTGTTTATATGAACTATAGTAGGGTTTCTGAAGCAAACAGATCTGTTTTAACAGCACAGGGCAACGCTACATGATATTTTCTTTATTTTAAAAACTAATTTTTTGGTATTACTGTTCCTTTAATATACTTCTCCATTGCCTGTGACTCTGGAAGAGATAGAGGATAAGTTCTGCCCTTGGGAGGAGAGGAGCCTGTTATTAAGTCATTGGCACAATCATAGGGCCTGTGCACTGGAAGAATCTCATTTTACAAAAGATGTCAGCAAACAAGGAATAATAAATGGGTAACCCCTCTAGGGAAAGATGGGTAGATTTTAGATGAGCATTCAGAAACTGGACTCTACTGAACTAGCAAGCCAGTCCACCCACAGATTGTGTCTCTGCAACCAGGGGAGACCTAGAATTATTGGAGATCATTAGTGATGGGCGAATTTATTCGCCAGGGGCGAATTCGCGGCGAATTCCCACGATTCGCCGCTGGTGAATAAATTCGCGAAACGGCAGCAAAAATTCGCCGCCAAAAAAAACGAGCGCGCGTCGTTTTTGACGCGACGCGCCGAAAACGATGCTACGCGCGCCGAAAACGACGCGACGCGCGTCAAAAACGACGTGCGACTTGTTTCGCAAATTTTTTCACCAATTCGCGAATTTCTCTGGAAATTCGCGTATTTTTTGGCGAAGCGAAATGCGGGAGATTCGCCCATCACTAGAGATCATATTGAGGTCAATAAATAACATAGAAAGAAATCAATTCAGTATGATTACCCAGGGACATAAGGAGCTCTTCTGACTTGGAAGACACTAACCCAGACGCAAGGGAACTACTATCAATCACCAACAGACGGAGGGATGGAACAAGGAGTACAATGGGTATACAGTATAACAACATTGGGTATAACCCTAATCCCAATTCAAGAGAACCAGAATTAGAACTTGAGAAGAAAATAGTTGTGGAGTAGAAATGGCATAACCCAAACAGAAATCCTAAGACCTGCTTAGCTTCTTCCATTTCCCAGCCTCTTGGGACAGGTGTTGCACAAATGCCCTTTATCCCCACAATATAGGCATAAACCATTAGCCCTCCTATGACCTTTTCCTCAGAAGACAAATGGGTTCCTCAGAGGGTCTGGGGCAGAAAGAGGTGGTTAAGTGGCCAAGTCGGGAGATGTGCTATAAGAGCTTACCGTAGCCTCAACCTCTTGATGTCTCTCCCTATGCCTCCTATCAATTTGGATGGCAGTATCATTACAGCCTGTCTCTACCACCCAACTGCGAAATTCCATATAATAGACTTTGACCCACCGCTTGCCTTGCCTGAGGTTATGTATAGCAGCATCAACATCGGCAGTGTGGTCAGGGTCATCGTAAAAGATGGCCATTGCCTTGAAGAAGGCTTCCAAAGAGAGACAGGCTGGATCACTGGGGGATAAACTGAAAGCCCAAATCTAGGGATCCCCCTGTAATAGAGTTACAGTATAACAAAATTCAATCTTGACTCCTCTGTAGGGAAGGAGTTGGGTAAGAAGATGAAGAGGAGCTTGCAAGCCTCATAAAAAGTGAAAAACTGGCTTTGGTCTTCAATTAACTTTTCAGGGAACAGGAGCTTGGGCTCCACTTTAGGGTTTACATATGGTGCAGATGGCAGCCTGCCTGACAAAACTGGAGCTGACAAGGGAGCAACAGGTTGCCGCTGGATGGTGTCCAACCTTGTCGCCAGTCTTTGCAAGCACTGGACTATCTGGTCCTGCTTGGACTTTTGTTCTCAGAGGCACTGAAGTAGACTAGTCAGATCACCTCCATGGTAGTAGAATAAGTGGTTGCACCTAGAACAAGCACCAAGGTACCAGTCATGGCTCATTTTTCCAACTATGACAACCACCTTTCGCTTCAGGAGGAACCCTCTGCTACTCGGGTGCTGCCAGGTCTTAATGTGAGAGGACCAGGGAAAGAGTTCTGGGCAGCAAGGGAATTTAACATTATTACTGGAACAGAGAACAGGTAGGGTAGTCAAGGGACAAGCCAGGTTGATACCAATCAGGTGAAGCTGTACAGATTCAAGAGAGGAGAGTGTAGTCAAGGTCAGAGGCCAAATCAAACATGCCAGTGTTGCAGGACAAAGCAGGATCTGAGGGAAAAGTCAATACACTGGCAAAGGCCTGTACAGGTAGCAAAAGTACAAGGTCAGGGACAGGCAAGGTCAGCAACAGAACTATAAAAATAGACCATACGTTGGACAATACGAAAAGTCAGATGTACCTTTAATGTTTAAAACTTGTGGCAAAACATGATGACATCAGACGCAAAATTGTGTCAAGACCCGGAAGTGCAACAAACATGTGGGATCGGTGTGTGTAGAACATGAACGTGGCTGGCGTCCATGTTGGGAGCACGGCGTGCGTTACCGCCACAATCCCACTCCACCAGGTACCCTCACAAATGTTATTAGTTCTACATGTACTATTTTCTTTGGAAGGTCTAAGCATGATATTATCTCTCTCCTAGCCATCCTGCTATGTTCTTGTGCTTGGTACTGAATTATGGCCATTTTCTGTTCATTTTTTTACATGTAAGTATTATGGAACCTTTAGAGCCCTTGGTTATTTGAGATCTGGGGTTTACTGGAGAGGTTTTTTCCCAGACTTTAAGGGGCAGATTTACTAAGCTAGGGTGAAGGATTTGAATGCAAAAAATTTGAGTTTCGAATTTTCTTTGGGCTACTTCTACCATCGAATTCGATTGAATCAAATGACTTGAATGTATCATTCGATCGAATTGAATGATTCTAATAAATCATACGGTTCGAATAAGAAAATAGTTCGACCATTCGATGGTCGAATCGACCATTCGATGGTCGAATCGACCATTCGATGGTCGAAGTACTTGCCTTTTAAAAATGTTTTCGATTGCCTACTTCGCCAGATTAAACCTACCGAGTTGCTCTATTTGCCTATGGGAAGTTCCCATAGGCTTTTTCTAAGTTTTTTTTATCGAATAGGAATCATCATATTTTTCTAAATAATTGTACGAATCGTACAAGTCTCTCCCATTGTAGCTAACTTGTACATGGAAGAAGTGGAATGTCGGGCTTTACTTACTTTCCAGGGAACTACACTGAGTCACTGGTTCAGATATGTGGATGACACTTGGGTTAAAATCAGATCCAATGAAGTGGCATCCTTTACAGAACACATTGATTCAGTGGACAATAACATCAAGTTCACAAGGGAAGATGTCCACTAGAACAAACTTGCTTTTTTGGACTGTTTGATATGCATCAAAGAGGGGGGTAACTTAAAAATGGAGGTATACAGGAAACCCACTCATGCAGATCAATATCTGTTGTTCGATTCCCACCATTCGCTGGAACACAAACTGGGTGTTTTTAAAACTCTGCACCACAGGGTGGAATATGTGGCAACTGATACAGAGTCCAAGGGCAAAGAACATCTCAGAGGAGCTTTGAAAGTGTGTGGCTACCCAGACTGGGCCTTTGTCAAAACAGCAGCAACCAAGCTTAACAGGAACAACAAAAGAAATAACCGCCCGGAGACACATAGTAGGCGGAATATAGTCATTCCATATGTAGCTGGAGTTTCGGAGAAACTCAGGCAGATTTTCAACAAACACCACATCCCAGTGTTTTTCAGACCTAGCAACATACTGAGACAAAAACTGGTACACCCAAAGGATCCAACTCCTTAAGGAAAACAAAGTAATGTGGTATACTGCTCACTAAGTGAATGGATCAGCATGGGAGGGGGAACTCTACAGGGCAAGACTCAGCTGTGTTTCTACACCTAAAAGACAATGGACACTCATTTGAAGATAGCAATGTCCAAATCTTGGATAAAGATGACCACTGGTTTGAAAGAGGTGTGAAAGAGGTGTGGAAGAGGCAATTTATGTTAAGGTGGAGAAACCATATCTGAACAGAGGCGGAAGCCTTCGACACCACCTGTCTGCTACATACAATGCTGTTCTAACATCTGCAGTTTCAGAACCCTTCACACATCCATTCATGCAACTCTCACAACCAACACCTGTGTCTAGGAGCTGCATGACACATGACACATTGGTAATCCTATCATAGTAATTACACAGAATCAACACTGTGAATTTGAGATGTCACCTCTCTGATGAGTTACAATGTGCCGTTGTGATTGGATTGTTGGAAGAGTCTATATGCCAAGAACTCCCCTTCAGTTGAACTGAAGAAGCTGCTCGGATGAGCAGTGAAAAGTCTTCATTAAAATTTCTCCACAAGTCCAGTTGTTTTGAGTTACTTGTGTTAGATATACCATGACCTGGATGAATGAGAATCTTCATAGTCATTATGCAGCATAAAATTTGTTTTTTATGCCACGCTGCTTAATAGTTTAGAAAAAACTTAATAAAAACAATTTGCTTGCAATAATGTTAAATCCAGCACCAGACATTATTTTGTAGAAGCTTTGAACACTGTTCAGGAGTAATCTTGGTCTATATCAACAAACAAGTAGTAGGAAGCCACAAACCTTAAGTTAAATTGTGTAGTGTAGCTCAATCACAGCGATCTGGGTTTGCCAGGTCCAGGGAAGTAGTATCATGTCATAGAAGAAATTATCACTGGAGAGCTATTTCTTAATGGTGATTCAGTTTATTCGCGATGCATAAGCACTTATAAGTGCTTATGCATTGTGAATAAACTGAATCACCATTAAGAAATAGCTCTCCAGTGATAATTTCTTCTATGACGTAATCTTGGTCTATTCTTTTGGCTCCATCAATTAATACTGTATTGAATATGCATAATAATAATAATAATAATAATAATAATAAAAGGCACATACTTTGAATGAGTTCTAGATATGGTTGCAATGCAGTTGAGCTTACATTCTTTTTTTTTTTTTTTTTTTTTTTTTTATTCTTCATGATTTTAAAGCCTAGAATCCTTATGTTCCTTGCAAAGAAGATAAGGAATTGTGGATTATGTGCGGGTAAATTTCTATTGTAGTGTTGATATGTTTCTTAATGTTATGGAAGAATGACATATTTCATATTTTACCTAGTTACAAGGGACTCAAAGATTTTCTATTATAATCATCCTCTCCATGTTAAAATAAAGTGTCCTTAATTGTAAATAAAATAAATAAATACTTTTAGTTCTGAAGGGCTAGGTTATTTTTGTATCCATGTCAATATTTTGAAAGTGCTACTCTCATTAGATTGTATTAGTCTCTTAAAAGGGTTATGATGTAGATACACATACATATCTGATATGTCAGCCCAGTGTCAGGATTTAAAAGGAAAGGCATCCTTCAATGTAAAATGGACACAAATATATATTTATAGTATTTTTCAATGCAGAGCAAAAACAGAACAAGACAATATAAAAGTTAAAAGGTGCTGTCCTTCTGTTCCCTTTTATACAATTATGCAGTTTTCTGGCACTCAGCAGATTAAGGTGGCATAAGCAGCCCTTTATTTCCTTAATGGTTGCTTTGGACTGAAAACTGGCATGTGTCAGTTTTGACTATGAACTGAGTAATATGGTACATGTTCACTTCCCCTCTGAGAGTGTGTGTCTTTGAAAGAAAGCACTGGCAGAGAAAGCCGCTGAGAGTTAGCTGGAAGCTAAAGTGAGCTCTGGGAGTGAGAGGAAAGTGATGGGGACATAAAAAAGAAAAATTAAGTATCCTTATACAAAATGAAATAAGATACAGAAAATCCAATCTTGAGTATGGCTGCTGTGCAGATATCCATTATTAATGTATAGGGTCACATTGTGACTCTTCTTCTTCCATATATTACCTAAGGCTTAGAATATTTGCACAATATACTGGAAATAATACATTGTATGATTTTTGTAGCCTTATTTTTCACCTGAAAAGGCAACGAGAGGAAATGCATATCTTTCATGGACCAAGGAGAGAACTTATTAGTAATGCTCAGAATATAAAAATCCTGACATAACTTTCTTACACTTCCCTTGTGCTCGGATGGCCAAAAAGCAGCCTAAAATAAAAAGGTAAATTTGCATACATTTGTAAAATTCTTATGCGGTAGGCTGTCCTAATACATTGCCTATACATTTGTATTGAATAAAATGTAAACATCACAGGACTGTTTTATGGGTAAATGTGTTAACTAAAACCTCCATCAAGGCAGAACTAAAGTGTATCATTCCCCTGAATGGGATATAAATAGCAATGGAAGAATAAATATTGTGTTTGTTATGAGGATAGCAACATCAATTTAGAAAAATTTCAATTACAATGGGAAAGAAACAGCATAGAATAGAATAGTTAATGCTGGTGCAAGGATCCATGGTCATAGACTTTTTTTATTTTCCCTTTGTAATTTTACTGACTATTTAGGCTGTTTGGGCCTCTGCGTACCTGAAATGCCAATGCCTAATTTAAATCTCAGTTTGGACATGTACCTTCCACATAACCCTAGTAATGATAAATAAATGAATGGGATTTATCAAATAAATTATGATAATGTCATTTTTTTACAGCAGGTGCCCCCAGAAGTAAATAATGTTTTTGGAGCAGATAATGAAAAACAAAACCCTGTACCTTCCACTGAAACAGAATGAATAAAGAACGAGATAACACATAAAGAAATCAAATCAAAATTGTGCCATCAGAGAGGTGAGATGTGTTTTAATGTGAAAAGAGCTCAAGAGCCATCGCATGGAGAGAGTAGAGCTATTGTTTCATCCATTGTAGTTCTATAGAAGCATGCCAATACTTGGGAGTTCCTTTAAATGTGAGCTCTCTCTGACAGCATCTGACCTGCAGAGCAAATCTCATGGGGGGGGGGGGG
>CM044437.1:73154632-73196631 GCA_024363595.1 Xenopus borealis
GGGGGGGGGGGGGGCATGGGCTGCACACTGCAGCAGCTGATAAATGACTTTGGCAGATGTCAAAGGACACTTCCCAAAGCATATTTGAAAGCTTTCTTTTAGCCTTGGTGTTGATAAAGCTATACTGTACATTGTATTGAATATACTGATATTCCAATAATTTCTAAATAATACAATATTTGGTTTTCTGAATCATATTCCAAAGAAAGAGTTGTTGAATACATAGTATACTTGTTATTTGAGATTAGCTAGTGTATAGGCTCAAAATATACATTCAAACAAAAATATAAATTGCAGAAACAAAAGCCTAGGAAATTAGAACTGTTCACCACTTTTAAAGAAGAACTAAAAGCAAATATGGGTAGATGCTGTATTTTAGGCACTTAACTTTATCCACCAGCATAAAGTTTCAGCATCTCTATAACAGTAAAGATTCAGGTCTTCAAATTTATCATAGGAGCATTTTGGATTTTGTTAGGACTGTCAGTGTCATGCACCTGCTCTATATGATAAGGGCAGCCAGGCAGGGGTATAGCAAATTGTCAACCAGAAAATACTGTTTGAATGTAATAGAAGTTGGTTCTAAAGGGCTGATTCTTATACTCTGATGCTATTTTTGCTTTGCTGAAAAATTTGTCAAATTGAAATAATTTGAAAAACAAACTGGTCAATAACATGTTTGTTTTTAAACAGGTTACAAGTAAATTGTACCTGCTGATCGGTTGCTATGGTCTTTTGCTCCTGGGCAAACATAATGCCTTTTATTACTTAACCCCCAATGTGTAACATAGTCTACTTCATTGTAAAGCTTTATTTCTCCTTTAAAGGAACACTGTCTAAACGATGTCACTGCTAAAAAACTAATTTAAGCATTACTGAAAAAAGACTTGCGTCCATCAAGTTCAACCTTTTTTTTTTTTTTTTAACTGCCTAACTGCTAGTTGATCCAGAACCTCAAACCTCAGGATTGCTTTACTCTTTGATAAATATACCCCCTAGAGTGAACTTCCAGTGCTTGTTTCTGCTATCCTCTTGGCCACTTCGGTCTGGATGCTGCCTCTAAATTTTCCTATATATATTTCTTTATTTTGCCTCATTACATACCTGTATAATTCATTCCAGTCATAGTATTTTAGTATTTTAACTTTATAGAGGTATAGATGTATGATTGTGGCCTCTAAAGTGGACCCGTCACCCAGACACAAAAATCTGTATAATAAAAGTCCTTTTCAAATTAAACATGAAATCCAATTTCAAATGTTTATTAAAGCATTCATAGCTGTTTTAAGCTCATTTAAAAATCTCGGCTGTCAATCAAATATTGTCTGCCCCTCCTCTATGCCTTAGGCATAGAGGCGGGGCAGATAATTACTTTCGCTTTCCATTCAGCACTTTCTAGATGCCACTGCTCCTCACTCATTCCCCCAGTTCTCTTAACCATTTAATTGTGTAGCCAGGACATGGGGATAGACATCGGGTCCCCCATTCTGGTGCACAAACAAGATTCTGAGATGATGCAAGGCTTGTCTTAATAACAGTGTCCACAAAATGGCTCCTGCCTGCATGCTAGAATTATGAATTCCCAGACTGAAGAAAACAAGATCCAAACAATTTATTTAGTGTAATTAATGTTCATTTTGCTTGACTAATGTGATAAAATATGATTCTGAATATATTTTTTGGGGTGACGGGTCTGCTTTAATAATGGTTTAACAGAGCAGGAGATTGGAAAAAAGGATAGTACTGTATATGCTTACCTTTGCTTCTTTCTACTTCTCTTGTGTAAATGAGAGAAGAAAACATATTTAAATGTACAAAACCATTCTTATAACAAGCATTGCTGCAGAAAGTATATACACAAAATGATATATCAAAGGCAAGTAAAATAGAAAAAGACAACAACCTTGTCATGTGGAGCAACTGTGTCCTAACTACACAGTCTCTGTGCCATGTTTCTAGAAAGGTTTCCTATACATGACATTTAGCCTGACAAGGAAGCTATAAATTGTTGTCAGTTGGTCAGAATACATATATTATCTAGCCCCAGATGAATTCAATGTGCATACCTTCACACTGAGTTATCAGAAAGGGTGACAACTGAGAAGGTACGTTGTGGAGATCTAGGGAAAAATGTCAAAAGGGCAAAGTATTAATGCCAAGCAAGTTAACACTGCAGAAAAAAGAGTAGTCAACCATGTTAAAAACAATGAGGGTAACAATATGGGGATACATTATTATTTCTGTTGATAAATGAACTCTTTTTGGGCCAGCTACAAAGCAGAATGAAGTGTGCAAGGTGCAATAAATGCATCTGTTACAACCAAACAAAGATAATTTATTGGTTGATAATGGCCATATTCAACCTTGATAGTCTGTATGTGGCCTTTGTCCACTTTAGATGCCTTTTCCTTATTGGGTCATCATCACAAATCTGTCCATTTGGCAAACAACAAATCTGGCAATTGTGTTCTTATGTTAACCACAGATTTGGTTGTTTGCTGTCAGGCTAAACAATTGTATAGGATGTGCTCATTTGAATGGTGTTAAGTACATGACGCCATACAAGGCATTGATCCTGCAAAAAAACTGATACATTATTGTTTACCAAGATTTTATTTGCTATTGCCTATAGTTTAATGAAATCCCTAAGACATTATGCCCTGTATTGTAATAGTGCAAGGAAGTTCCTATACTGTATGTGTTTTACAGTCCACCAAATGATAGGAAGATGGCAAGTGAAAAGTTGCATTTTTTTGTTCCTAATTTTTTTTGTTTTGGTAATACTAAGGGGCAGATGTGTGAAGGATTTGAATTGAAAAAATTAGAATTTTGAATTTTATTTGGGCTACTTCAACCATCGAATTTGCAAAATTCGACCATTAAAAAGCCAAAAATTAGATTTGAATTGGCCAAATTCGAAAATTTGAATTAGATAGTCGAAGTACTTGCCCTTTAAAAAAATTTGATATAACAATTTTTTGATCAAATAAAAAACATTTTCGATCGAATGGTTAAAATTGTTTGAATTGTTCGATTTAAATAATTTTATCGATCGATCGAATTTTCTTATTCGATCTATAAATCAAATTGCATTACAACCCCTCGAATTCGAAGTTCAAATTCGAGGGATTTTAATTCGATGCAAATTCGATGGTCGAATTCGACCCTTAGTAAATCTGCCCCTAAGCGTATCCAGTATCCCTTTTTTGGCCAAATTCCATATATGCATATCAATGAGATGGTGTGTGGAGGCACAGCAGGAGTTCACAGCTCTCACATTATGCAGGGCATAGATTCAGCCTTTATCCAGCTTTATAAATTTATGTTATAGCCTAATCTTGAGTATGCAGAAAAGTGCTAGGCCCAATCCTTAAAAAGGACTGTAAAGAGTGCATAGACATACAAATAAACTGATAAAAGGAAGGGCACTATTAAACTATGAGTAAAGACTGTCAAAATGTGTTTTTTTCTCTGGATAAAAGGTGGTTGTGAAGGGACATGATCACTCTTTATATATACATTATAGGACATACAGGATATATATTTTTCCCCCACGAAAGAGTTTATCCCACTGTAAAACTGAACTTGGTTAGTGAGGTTTTGGACTGCCCTGCCAGGTGATGTCATAGAAAACACATTTAATTTGTTTAATGCCAAAGAAAAGCATAATGCCAAGGGCTTCAGTAATATCAAAATCTATAGTTAGTTTTGTGTATCTTAGGGGCCAATTTACTATATTCACATGAAGGATTCGACGTTCGATCGAATTCGATTATTCATTCGAAAATGGAATGCTAATCGAATATCGAATAGAAACAAATTATTTTTGGGGAATAATAGTAAATTTGCCCCTTAGTGTTGCACAGAAGCTAGAAAAACCATAGAGCAATGGTATGTTTCACACCAAAGACTGTGAGGCATTTGATAATTAATAGAATTCACCCATGTTCTATTCATTCCTATAGGTTTTTTAGGACCATATTTATCAAATGGTGACACCATGCTAAAAGTTGGGTGTTGTTTTTAGTAAGCTCTAAACTCACATCTTTAGAAATCTTACCCATGAGTTAAATATTTAATTTATTCAATTTAGTTTTACTATTAATGGTAAAAAGCATTTTCCTTTAATATCCAGGCTTCCAGTGGACCAGACTGTGTTCCTTTCAAAATAATGAATGTGCTGTGACTCCTGTTTTGTAGAAACATTACAATGTGTAATAAAACACAGATCTGCTTAAAGTAACATTGCTGAGAAAGGTATTGTGAACTGCCACAGTATGTATGTGCACATATATATATATATATATATACTGTATGTATGTGTATGTATACTGCTGTATATGTATGTATATATTTGTATATGTGACACATATCTTGAGATGTTGCTCACTTAGTAGCCCAAAGAACAGAAAAAACAATATTAGGTTTTGAACATTACCCAAAACTGAATTCCATATTTTATGTCTTATTATTTTGCTCATTATTTTTATTCCATTTTAGGTCAGGCAGCTTGAAGCCTAGCAATAGAGAGCCATAGACAATTTAGACTGTTTGCATTGAAAGCCATTGTCCATGAGTCAGACCCTTTTAAAGAAAAGCTCAAATCTCATGAAGAGTCAGCAAGAGATATTCGTCATTCAATTCAACTACTTCATTCAATTCTGCCGACTAATCCGGAAGTAGTGTCATGTACAAAATCAGTTGGCAAGTAGAGCTTTTGAGGAAACCAGTAGCTCTTTGAATCTGATACTATTATGAGCTGTAAACAGAACTTTTGAAAAAAGGTTGAAATGTGACAATCATGTTCAAAAAAAGGATTTGGTTAAGCAGATGCACTTAGTAGTGATGGGCGAATTCGCGGCGTATTCCCGCGATTCGCCGCTGGCGAAAATTCACCAGAAAAACGAGTCGCGCGCCGTTTTTGACGCGACGCGTCCCGCGACTCGTTTCGCGAATTTTTCGCCAATTCGCGAATTTCTCTGGAAATTCTTGAATTTTTCGGCGAAGTGAATCTCGGGAGATTCGCCCATCACTAGCACTTAGATAAAAAGCAGGCAACAGCTAATATCGAGGATTTTTTACAAGAGAAACAAAGGGATTCTATGGAGTAAAATAAAAAGTACAGCACTCAAAAACAGCAACATAAACAGTAAAATCAGCTGACTAAATTCAACTTTATTGAAAAGGTTAGGAAGAATCTTAATACATTTATTCAAGAGAAGCAGCAGAAAGTATCTAAGCATTCATTTGCACATGAATTTAACACAAGGCACACATCTGTAACTAAAACTCTGCGATAGTGATACAGAGTGATAAAATGTGACAAGGAAAAACGACCGAAGATCTGATTTTAAAGAAGAAGGTACAAAAAGAAACTATTAAACAAAACCCTAAAGAGCAAAGGTAACATTTATATTATCAAATTAACCACCAAATAAAACCACTGAAATTGACATACTTGCATATTGTCCACTTGGGACCATTAAATAGGTGCTTGTTGTAAGTATCTTGAAATACTTGGGGGCATACTTACTGAGAATTGAGTTTCGGACATTTGATGCTGGAAAAGACATATAAATCTGTCAATATCTGTTATATGTAAAACTTTCTATAAAAAGTTTGACAATAAAACATGACACATCCACCTTTGATTATATTCTTATTATGCAAAAATGTACCTATTATATGTTAAAATATAATTTATGTAAATATTAATTTATTTATTCTTTTACAGGAATCTTGATCTTCAAAAAGAAATAGCTTCAGAAAAGCTAGCCCTTGCCTCTCATACCATTCAGGAATCCAGCAATAGATTGTTTGAAGCCCAAACTCATGTATAGACGTTAAAGGGGTTGTTCACCTTTGAGTTAACTTTTAGTTTAATGTAGAGAGTGATATTCTGAGACAATTTGCAATTGGTTTTCATTTTTTATTGTTTGTGGTTCTATAGTTATTTAGCTTTTTATTTAGCAGCTCTCTAGTTTGCAGCGTCAGCAATTTGGTTTCTATGGTCCAAATTACCCTAGCAACCCTGCATTGATTTGAAAAAGAGACTGGAATATGAATAGGAGATGGACTGAATAAAATTATAAGTAATAAAAAGTGGCAAAACAATACATTTGTAGCCTTACAGAGGATTTGTTTTTAGATGGTGTCAGTGACCCCCATTTGAAAGCTGCAAAGAAACAGAAGAAAATTGCAAATCATTAAAAAACTATGAAAAATAAATAATGAAGACCAATTGAAAAGTTTCTTAGAATTGGCCCTTCTACAATATACTAAAAGTTAACCTGAAGGTGAACCACCCCTTTAACGGAATGTTCACAATACCTGTTGATCAATCTGTCGAAAAATTGCATGCCTAAATTTCTACTTATATTAATTATATTAAAATAGAATGCAAAAGGAAGTGTAATAAAGTCAATGTAATAAAAGTTCTTACTGAAAAAGTTGTTATGTTTGCTCCTAAAGATTACGACACCTTCAAGCACTTCGCGCTGGCGTAATCAATGCAATGGCGCAAAATTTAAAAGGTATTTAAAGGGACATTTTTTACTTTATCATTGCCCGTGATAGGATTTGATTCCTGGTGCTTTCCTGAGCCTTTGTGCGTTTGTTCCTTGTATCCTGCTATTGTTATTCCTGTGTTTGACCCGGCCTGTTCCTAACTATTCTGATATCCGTAACCTGACTGCAGCTTGTACTTCGACTCCGATTCTGTCTCATCCTTCTGATTGATTACCCGGTTTGACCCTTGCCTGTCTGACGATCCTTGTTATCCGCCCGCCTCGACCCAGCCTGCCTGACTACGAACTTGCCTACTCCTACTTGTACCATGACCTTTGGCCTTATTGACTTTACAGTTGTGCCCCTTTGCTTGCCCAGAACCATTCGCCTTGCATCTCTCGTTATAAGACCTGGCGGCATCCAATTAGCCGAGGGCTCCTCGGATTTTTTGGACAGACATAATATCAAAGGCTATTTTGATACTAAACTCTACAGTTATAGACTGTAGAGTGCTAACTGCTATGGGCATGCATGGTGTGTGTGAAGAGTTGAGGTGTGTGTGTGTGTGTGTGTATGCTGGGTTTTAATTTGGAGGGGTTGAACTTGATGGACTTTGTCTTTTTTCAACACAATTTAACTATGTAACTATGATATCATTGAAGGTATCAAAATGATACTTACTCATAACTATTTCACATGGTGCAATACATTTTACTTACAGATTTCAGGTACTGCCCTGGGCACTGTTTTATGCAAATTAATACATGGGAATGGGAAGACAAATTCATCTGGGTATGCACCAAGATGATCCCCCACATAATCTTGTATAAAAGTTTTATAGATGATCCTTTCTTTGTTTGGGATGGAGAAATTGATGTCTTGGAATATTTTATTGCACATATTAATACTAATGAGTATAACTTTAAGTTCACTAGTGAGTTCGATAGTGTATCAACCAACTATTTGGATTTGATATTGAAGGGAGAGGGTGATCAAATTGTCACTGACCGATATAGGAAATCCATTAATAGGAATTTCTTATTGCATGCCAGGAGTGGACATTCCAAAAAATGGATTAACAATATTCCTTATGGCCAGCTATTGAGAGCAAAAATGAATTGTTCCACTGATCCCTTGTACAAGAATCAGGTCCAAATCTTGGAGAAAAGGTTTCATGAAAAAGGTTATAAACCAAATGTGATTTCATGTGCAAAGGAGAGAGAAGCCACAAGAGAAAGGGATAGTTTATTAGCAATCAAACAAAAGATTGAATAATATAAATAAAAATAAAAAAATAAAAAAATAAATAAATGAAAACTCAGAAAAGCAATCATAAAGTCCCATTCATTACCAGATACATAGTGTACTTTCTAATAAAATATGCAACAAAACCTGCAGAAAATTTTTCATTGCAGAGCATGTTGGCTCCATCCAAAACCTTTGGGAGACTTAATAATCACGATACAACAACATACATGTCAGGCCTTAAGGGTACCTTTAAGTGCTCACACAAGAGATGTAAAGCCTGCCACTTTTTTACCCTGAAGGGATTTAATTATGAAGAGGTAGGGTTATCACAGCCTAAAAGGTTTTATAATTACAATATATGCAGTTTATGCAAACATATGTTTTATGTTGTATATAGGATGCACCAAGAGAACTGTTGGCACTTGAATTTTTGAAACATAAATAACATTCACAAACAGTGCACCAACCATAGTGTCCCCAAACGTTATAAGGAAATCCACCAACATGATCCACATAAATTAAAATATGTGGTACTAGAACAAATAAACCACAAACATAAGGGTGGTGATAGACTTATCAAGCTGCAACAGAGGAAGACATATTGGATTTACAGGTTGAATTCTCTAACTCTGAGAGGTCTTAACATATACCTAGATTTAGCAGCTTTTTAATTTAACAAGTTGACTCAGTTCTCATCTTAATTTGTTGTTACTAACTATTTCTGAGAGTTTTTAGCTTATCGGTCTTAAGAGAACATGTATGGGCTTAACTACTTATCTTAATTGAGACAATAATACTCTATGTGTGCACTTCCTTTTGCATTCTTTTTTAGATTTCCTGTGTCATACTAACTCGGTGTGAATGGTTATATTCAAGGAAGCAGCCCCCCCTTTTTGGTCTAGTATTGGTATAAAATAATTATACCTCTTTCTATCGAAATTAATTATATTAACATGTATTTATATAGCGCATATTTTGTTGCCCTCTAAATAAAATGTGTTTATACAACTAAATCACATGAAATATATACATAGAACATATGGGGGGGGGCATATTTACTAAAAAAATTTGAAATTCGACCATTGCATTTTTTTAAATGGCATTTGCAATAAAATATTTATCGAATAGGTCTGTTTTTGAATAAAAATAGCTCAATTCATTTGAATGCATCATTCAATTCGAATGATTTTGGAAAAAATCCTTTGAATTTCAAAAACACTCCTAAAAGGTTCCAGGAGGTTCCTCCATAGGCTAAAATAGCAATTTGGCAGCTTTCAGGTGGTGAAATGTTGAACCCGACAGTACTTCAAAATTTAAAAATTCTAATTTTTAATTTTTTTCAATTCGAATTGAATTTTGGGCTAGTCGATAGTCAATAGTCGATAATAGAAGTAGCCCAAAATTACTTCGAATTTCTAAAATTATTATTTTTACTTCGACCCTAATTAGATGTCACAATTAATACTGGTACAAAAGGTGAGGAAGGTTCTATTCAGAAAAAGCTTACAATCTAAGGGGAAAGGAATACTACACAAGGTGGGCAAGATCGGTATAAAGTTGGTGAGAGATGTGGTACTTTATGTGGTATTACATTTGATACTTAAGCAGAGTGAGGGTTGGATTCTCTAAATAAGTGGATTTTAAGAGATTTTTTGAAAGCAGAAAGGCTGGGAGAAAGTCAGACTGTCGGAGAGAATTCCAGAGGAGGGGTGCAGCCATTGAAAAGTCTTGAATGTGAGCATGTGAGGAGGTAATGAGAGAAGAGTTGAGTAATAGGTCAGTAGAGGAGCGTAGAAAGTGGTTGGGTGAGTATATAGAGATGAGTTCAGAGATGTAGGGCTATGAAATGATTTGAATGTTACAGTCATTAATTTGAATTTAATTCTGAAAGGTAGTGGAAGCCAGTGCAGGGATTGGCAGAATGGCATGGCAGAGGAGGATTAGTTGCTGAGGTGTATAAGCCTCGTGGCAATTAAAGGAGAGTTACAGTAGTCTGTACGTGATATGACGATAGAGTGAATCAGAATTTTGGGAGATAAATTATCGTATTTTGGATATGTTCCTTAAATGGAAGTGACATAATTTAATAAGTGACTGGATATGAGTAGTGAATGACAGGGCAGAATCTAGGATAACCCAAAGGCACCGGGCCTGGGGAGACGGGGTGATCGTGGAATTGTTAGCTATGATGGATACATCCGGGATGTTACCTGTGTTAGTTGGAGGATAGAGAGACATTTCTGTTTTCGAGAGGTTTAATTTAAGGTAGCATTTCGACATCCAGGTAGAGATAGGGGACGGACAGGAGGAGACCTGAGTTAGGAGTTCTGGGCTGAGATAGATTTGAGTACCATTAGGTAGTGGAAGTCATACACGTTGAATAAATTGCTAAGGGAGGAAGTATAGAAGGAGAATAATAAGGGTCCCAGAACAGAGCCTTGAGGAACCCCAACAGAAAGTGATAGGGGATGCTACTCCATTGTAGGATACACTGAAGTAATGATTGGTGAGGTAAGAATAGAACCAGAACAGGGCCATGTCATGAATGCCAAGTGAATGGAGGGACTGAGGAGGAAAGGGTGATCTATATGCAATTGGGAGATCAAGCAGTATTAGTAGTGAGAATTGATTATTGGCTTAGCTGTTAAAAGTTTATTAGTTAGTCGGGTCAGGGCAGTTTCATTGGAGTGGTATTGATTAAACCAGATTGTTGGGGGTCCAGCAGTTTATTAGAGAGGAATGAGGTTAGTCGGTTGTAAACTAGGGTCTCAAGTAGTTTAGAGATGAAAGGTAGCAGAAAGATAGGTCGGACGTTGTCAAGATTGGTGGGATCAAGAGATGTTTTATCCAGAATGGGGGTGACAAGAGCACGTTTTAGAGAAGGAAACAGTCCAGTTGAGAGCAATAGAATGAGATTTTGAGACTTTGTCATCAGTGACAGGGGTGAAAGAGCACATGAAAGATTGGGGAGTATGGAGGGATGGTGGTGGAAGTCTAGGGGGGTTGAGTAGAGACAGATGTGCACAGAGGGGGTGGACAAGGGGAAAGGAGAGTGTTAAAGGTGGAGAAAATGTGTGCCTTTTTTTAGAGAGGGAGTTAAAGGAGAAGGAAAGTCGAGACTTACATGTGGGTGCCAAATGCTAGGCACCCCAAGTGCTTGTAATGACTTACCTGAAACCCCAGGCCGGTGCGCCTATCAGCAGAAAACTGCATCGGCCCTGGGTTTTACCAATGAGAACCATGGAGTGATAGACTTCCTTCTTCTGCTGTCTTCATGCGGCTGTGCATGCGCATTAACTTTAAAGTCAGCTTTTTAGTTCTACTGCACATGCGATTTCCCCCGGAAATGCGAAGATAGAAGAAGATGGAAGTCAATGGCTCCGTGGTGCTCACTGGGGTTTCAGGTAAGTCATTACATTCACTTGGAAGTGCCTAAAATTTGGCACCCCCGAATATGTCTCGAATTTCCTTCTCCTTTAATGAGTGAAGTAAAGTATGTTTGTTTGGCTTGGGAAAGACTGGTGTTATAGGAGCCCAGGTAAGATTTATAGCTCCAAAAGTCTGATTTTGAGTGGGATTTGTGTCAGCGACGCTCAAGTGCACGAGTGTCTTTAGAGAGCTTTTGTATGAGCAGTATCCCAAGGTTGAAGGGGTTTGGGTTTAGTTTTTGCAGGAGCAAGCTCATTAAAGGGGAACTGTCACCAGATATCACTAGCGATGGGCGAATTGGTGGCGGTTCGCTGAAAGGCAAAGAATTCGCGAAACACTGCTGCATCTCATTTTGGATGCGCAAGTCCATTTTTTAGTGCCCATTGCGGCATCGGAATAAAATTTCGCCGGAGTTTTGTGAATTGCGGGAAAATCACATCTAATATGTTTCAGGTATGCAGAGTTGATATGCACAATAAAAATTTTTTTAAAAAAAATAACACATTCCATTTTGTAAATAATGGCTTGAGCTCACCCTGTCAGCTCACTGACAACCGCTCCATTTCTAATGCAGTACAGCCACTATCCAAATGCTCTTCGTTGTCGACAATACATCATCATCCTAACAGATGTCTCCACCCTCAGACAAACCCTTAAGCTCCTCTTTCCTCATGCTCAGTGCTGGGTGCACTGAGGTTTCCTGAATAGAACTGATACTGGACGGAGCAAGGCATAATCGATCATGATCAGTCTGCTCCTGTTTCAGTTCACCCTGCCCTGCTCCTCCTGTTCTGTCCCATCCCACTCCCTGCAAAGTCTAGCCTTAGTTATGTATGGGCATCTGACAGAAATTTAAAAGTGCATTCTCCCCATCAACCTGATGAGTCACACCTCAGTTCTACCCACACAACTTCATGCTCCCTCCCCCATCTCAATCTGTATCCCAACCGAACCATTTTTTTCAGCAGTTGTCCTGGACTTAGAGTTGAAATGTGAGCATATTGTGATCAGAGAAGGGAAATGGTAAGTTATTAAAATTGGTTGTTGAACAGAGTCTGGTAAATATGAAGCATTACCAGAGCATTACCATAGAGGTGTAAGGGGGAGTCTGAGCACAAAGATACACCTAGGGAAAATGTTAGTGAGAGAAGTTTAGAGACAGAAGGATTGTTGTTCCCTTTTGGAGTGCAGGGACCTTCGTCAATTCAGCCATGTGTTGGGCAGTGCAAGAGCAAAAATGCAAAAAAAAAAAATCCACTTGCACCTTGCCATGCACTTGTAAATGAGCCTGTTTGAATTCTTTATTTCAGAATAAAACACACACATTCATGAAGTATAGTATAAATATTCTCAAATGTGATCATAATATGATTTTATAAAAGCCTAACTAGTGGGATGAATAGTGAGAGTCTTTATGCATTTTCTGTTTTTGTGTTCTTACGGGGCCTATTTATAAAACCTCATTTTTTTTCTGATGAAGTTTTTTAGGGGAGAAACTGGAATTTTTTAGAGGAAGAAACCCTCAAAATTTTAGAGATTTATTATAACAAAAGCTGCTTAAAAACTTATCCCATTTAACACAGAAAATTGTGTCACAGCATCTCATCTAATTAAAGCATTCACCATTGTGAATAATGGTGCTTTGGTAATGCTTTTGCTAATGAAAAGGCTAAATGCATTGAATGAGTTAAGATGATTTAAGATAACACATTTTCTTCAGTTAATCCTGAGTCATGACGCTTTTTAATACACAAAACCAAGTGGCTTCATCTGTAGATCCTACACAACTGTAGGATATTGACTGCAAATTTTAAAGTTTGCGATAAGAAACATTAAAAAATGTCTAATTCATCACGCTCTTTTATAATAAAATAATTTTATTTAAGTTAACTTTTGAACTGTGTACTATCTTTGAAAATCAAGTAATGATCTGATTGGTTACTATTGGCAACTGCCCTTGTGAGGCCTATGTTTGTACATAGACATGTTTCAAGTTTATTACTTAATGAAATTATAGTATACAGCATTTAAACACATTCATTTCTATAGTGTTGTTTGCAAAGCATATTTTGACTATTTCTGTTGGAAGCAGAATAGCATTGTGTGATATTTTTGAGACATAAATAACACATTAAACTCTATATGAGTACTCTGCAGTAAAAAAAGACAGCCAAGTAAATGAAGATATATATTTAAATAAGATGCTAAAAGGTTTTAATGGGCATTCTAATGAGATTCTGGAGAAGTGCAAAAATAATTTATATAGCAATTATAAGTTAATCACACAGATTGCTAATTCAATTTGCATCCTCTTTACTCCTAGTAATGCTGATGTCCTTGCAGTTGAAACTTATTAGACTATAGTATATATATGTATATATTTCTTCATACAGAACTAACATAGCATTTAGCTATTTACTAGCAAAGTAAACTGCTTCAGCTCATATTCCTCTGTCTAATTTCCCTATCACGGACAAGCACACACAAGGTTCTGTTTCACATGAAGCAATTTACTGGCCCGTTTTATAGCTGAGGGAGGAAACATAAACTTACTAACTGCATGCAGGTTGTATACTGGCCTGAAGGGACATAAGAGTTAGACTATAGTGATTCATTTTCCTGAAGAATAGAAACCATGCATTGAAACTGCTAGAGAGTAAGAAACCGTATTACTGTGCATTATTAACAGATTAGGTTGTTCTTTTAATACACTTTCCTATGCAGCGATGATCTTAGTCATGATGAGGGGAGTGCGCAATTTACCCTTCGCTTTCAGTCATCTGGCTGAACCCCATTGTTACATACCATAATCAAACACCAGGAGCCTTATCCCCAAGGAAATATTCAAAGCCAGAGATTGCTACTATGCTCTGCCATTCCTTACTGACAACTTGAAATCAGCACCATGTAATTTTTTTTTATTATCCACCACTAAGTATTAGTTCCTCTACTTACAGAGATGATTGCCCAACTCAGCTACCAGCAGGAGCTGCATCTCCCACCATGAGAGAAGTTCATCATACCTCCTGCTGGGCCTGGATATGCAGTGTTTTAATGATAGGAAATCCAAGCAGGCTGTCACCTACTGTAGCACAAACAGTAATAGCGCCTGTATCAAACAAACCACCATGCAGTCACAGGATAGAACCTCCTTTCTCCCTCTTCTAAAATGTCCTGTGCAGGTAAGGTCCTACCACTGCTGGGACATTTAAACCTGAAATACTTTATCATATATCCACAGTTTTGTTCCAGAGGAAGGCAAAAAGCCACGCCTGAAGCCAGTTCCAATAACACCTGAAGAGGGAAAAAAATTAGTTCTTCACCCCAACAGCGATTGCAAACATCCCCCTCCCTGTTGTGAAACCAGTGCCCCCCACTCCCCCTCCAGAAATTATTTTTGCAGAAGATTTATGTGTGTGAGAACCACCGGGTACACTTACACTGCCTAAGTGATTCAACTCTAAATATGAATCTGCTTACCAATGCTTGACAAACTCCAGGGCCTTTACTACCATACCTGATACTTCTGCTAAATCATGGTGCTACCATGGGTACGTTGCATCAGGTCAGTTAACCAGCTACATTTTAACAGTTATCACCTTTCTATATATGCAAATATAAATAGTTTTTTTCTGAATCTAATATTTTTGTGGCACATTCCCACAGACTATACAGAGGAAACGATACTCAAGAGATCTAGATAGTGAGTTTTGTAGTTGAGTTTGGGGTCTGACTAGGACAGAAGTTATAACTTGAAACAAAAAAAAGAGAAAGAAAAAGAACCCCTGCTCCAACTAAGTGATTCTTATGCTGAAATTCTCATTTTATGCAATATCATACCAATATTTGGAAAATGATTACCAATCTCACCCACCTTATGTGGGATTAAATTGATCAAAATTAAGTGCTAGTGCACAGGTTGAATAAATAGTTAAGAATGGTTAAACTAAAATCATGGTTGAATCAAAAATTTGCTTGAAAGTGCATTCTTAATGTATATACAATTCATTAATGTAAATAATAATCATATAAAGTGCGTAACTATTTCAACATTAATTCATGGAGATATCCTATTGATTGTATGGATTGCAGTTGATCAATACTAAAGTAATAAATAGATAGATATCTTATGGGAATAATCAATTTAAATGGTTCAATTAATTAATTTATAGATTAGGCTGGTCCCAGTTCAGAAAAAAGTAAGAAATTAGGAAAAAAATAGAGGGTGGAGTTGTCCTATAGATCCCTATCTGATCATTTTCTACTCTTGGGACATCACAAAAATGGAGACAGGCAGGGTTACCAAGACTGTGGTCTCAAATATTAAGCTTGCCCTAAAATATGAAACAGCTATCTTATCCTGAAAAACCACAAATCATTGGTCCCATGAGATTCCCAGAGTGGGACTGTAAAGAGAGTAGAGACCGTTCACAATGCCAAAACCTGTACCACCTGATCAGTTCACTTAATGAGAAGGAGAATTCTAAAAAGTTTTCTATATTAAAAGATTAAAAGAGCTATTCAGCTAAAGGAAAACAGCAGACGAACGCCTGGCGAGCAGGAGTTCTTTTTCTTTCTCTCTTTTTTTGTTTCACATTCCCACAGATGTTATCACTATTACTGGCTGATATGTGAAGTTTGCACACTGTTTATTAACATAACATACAGGTGGCTTGAGTAACAACTTCTTATATTCTCAGACCAGCTCAGCTGCAATATGAATAGCAGACCTGAATAGAGAGATAAGTGATAAAAATTAGCAATAACAATAAAATTGTAGCATCACAAAGAGATAATTTTTTTATTTGCCAGGGACTGTGACCCCTATTTGAAAGCAGTAAAAAAGTAATTCTATAATATAGTAAATGTAAGTGAACCACCTAAATAAAAGATTATTATAGTAAAACTATTTGCCAGATGTCGATCGGGCAGGATTTAAAATCCCATTGGATCACGGCCGCATCTGTTTGTTGATGCGGTCGCGCGATCCGATCGGCTGTATCAGCATCATTCTGTAGCAATCGTTGGGCCCTAGTGGACCTCAAGGTGGGCATATCAGAGAGAGATCCGCTCATTTGGCGACATCGCAAAACGAGCGGATCTCTACTTGTATGGCCACCTTAAAAGTCTAGATGGATCTTCCAATTCTTAAATAATAGCAATGTACTTGTCAAAATCTCAGTATTTTGCAACTAGTAACATACAGGGGTCCATTTAAAAAACAAAGAGTTACTACCAACATGAGAGAGATTTATTGCAGAGGAAAGGGAAAATAAAGTCTGTAAGTTAAAATGTAAAAGATAATTGCAAGAATAAAGTAGTGAACTACATTCATTTGTATGCAAACGACTGAATAAACAAAGCATAAAAATATACTGCACAATTTTAAAGAAAATTGGTGCTAGCAGAATCATAGCACATGACTGAGTGTGTTTTGTTGCCTCTTTAAACTGAACAAAATAGTTTTTATTCCAAAACAAATGTTTTGTGTTTTATTAATTCACAAGCATAAGACATTTTATGCAACTAACTTTGTAATGAATTTGTCAGGACTTACGTGAATGCAACTCTTCTTCTTAAGCTATAAAGTAAACAAATAAAGACCCCCGCAATCTTAACCAAATAAACTCCCCCACCCTGTTTTAATTGTGGTTCTATGAGTCTCTCGGAAGTAATTCAAGCACACAGGCTATATATAAGCAAAGGTTTTTATTACATGCATAGAATGAAAAAGAAATACATTACCGAATGAGTGAAAGTATGCAAGCACCCCCTCTCTGTTTTTCAAAGACTGGGAGATCCACAAATACAGTCATCCACAGATGGGGCTCAAACGGTTCCTAAGATCCTATGGCTTCTCCCACAGGTTCCTGCAGTTGTCACGCATAAACCCCACAGGTGAATCTCAACTAACTGGACTGAGATCCCAGTTTTTCTAGACTTGCTAACAATGAGTTAATTTAGCGATGCAGTCAATAAAGAAAATATAATGATATGGTTAATAACATATCTTGATACCCATGTGCTCATCAGGATCTGGCCAGACTCCAACAACCACATCTGAAGCAGAGATCTTATTTTAGCCAACTAGTAGCTGAATAGCATATTGTGCCCCTAGCTACAATAAAGAAGAGTCTGATAAGGACTTCAGAAATCATAAACATAATAGGTAATACATATGAGAATATCCAGAGTGAGAATGAAGAACAAGTATTAGGTCATTGAGTTGATTAGTTCCCATGATTTCTGTTGCACAAGGCTTCATTATACAGGATTGTAGATTATAAAGCTGTTTTGTATACTATATTGGGTTCAACTTACGACATCGGGCTCAACAGTAGAACAGTTCTTTGTGTTATAGTTTAATATAGTTCTGTAGCAAAATATTGCGATGAGCTATTGGGTTCAATCAAAACATTACCATAAGCCATCATTGAAAAAGCTCCAATTATTACACACCCAAATAGTACATTCTTTTTTAATTTAATACCTCCTCACCAAATGATAAACAAAGGAGTAAAAATGGTTCAAACTAGTAACAATTAGAATATTAATGCTCAGGATGGGGAACACGTTTGTGCCTCCCCATGCACCCAATATGAATACAATGCAGCTGCCCTTACTCATGAATGCAGGCAGAGCTTGTGCTTAAATACCTGCATCCAACACAGTGGCTTGTGCCTGTGTTTTACATTTTGCATACTGCCCAACCCTTGAATGACTGATCTTTCAAGAGTGTACTGGCATAATAAATGTATATACATAAGCACACAGCTTCTCAAAAAAAAAGATTGCTAGGAGTATAATCCATGTATAAGAAGAATATATGACAGTCAACGTATCCAGAAAAAGGAGTTTGCATATGCCTACTATTCAAGTAGATTTCTCCTGAGATTGAGTGAGCATTGAGTAATGAAGTGAATCCTTATTTTTAGAGAAGTCAAATTTAAAAGCAGAAATTGGGCTTTTTCGTTGTACTGCTTACTGCATACTGGTCTGGCCCGAAGAGAAGAATGAACGAGTGGAAAAAAAATTAATGTGGTGCTCCTACAGAAGTATCCCAGGCCATTATAGTTTTTAGTGAATGAGTGTGAATGAGAGCTTGAGGCAGGGCCAGGCCATGCCTGCCAGGCACCATAGACAATTATCACAGGGGTGTCTATCATTTAGCACCCCACTGATTTTACCCTTCCTTCTCCTTTAAATAGAGGCTACATATGAGCAGTAAAAGGTCCTGCTCTGTAGCTAATGCAATTTTAAAATGGAATGGTTGGGGCTGTGAAATTGATTGATATTTTGCCACCTTTTTATTGAATAATAAGGCTTATATGTGGGCTATCATAATAGGCTTTTGCCTTAATGTGTGGATTAGTGTGGGTTTTGGTAGTGTAGGTGCATACTACCCTCCTGATTTAGACAGAAGAAGCGGAATACTGCCCTGCTGATATTCACAGCTATATATTGTATGATAAAGCAAGGGGAAGTGACAAGCCAGCAGTCCATTCTAACTGTGGACCTTATTAAAACACAGTGAATTGGTGAAAATCAATCACTATTTTGCATTCCTCCTCTGTGGCTTACTTAGAAGATTGAGCATTGTGATTACATTGGGCTCCTATAGATATAATATCTGCTAAGTACGTGATCTTGTCATTGCTGATAAGACATTTTCACTGATTTCCATGAAGCATTCCCCTCTAGTGCTTTCTAATGCACTTTTTAGTACTCTGTTCACATCAAAGGTCACCCACCTTTGGGATTAAACCATACCTCCTGACCTGATCTAGTAAACTAGAACTAATTCCCCCTCCCATCAGACTGACAAGGATCCGCAAAAGCTGTGACAACTACCATGCAGCCACCCCAGCTCCACAAATTTACCTGCCTTTGTCCAAATTCCCTAACTAGGTAACAAATAACTGATGTACCCCCTAACCTTCCAAGGCCACATGTATGACAACAAGAAAAACAAAAAATCAGAAATAATACCTCCCCAAAAAACTAGGGGAGGGTGGGACCTTTCATTGTGGTGGCTATCCAAACCTCCCTGCATCTAACTTATATTACCTCTCCTCCCCTTCTTCACTAAACCCCTCCTTTAACTAACCTACTGAATGCTGAGCTGGGTCATGTAACCCCTTTTCCTACTTTGCTGCTCCAGGGACTTTCAGTTTGCACCTAACTCATAAAGGGTTTTGTTAATTGGTTGCACTTTTGCACTTCATTATAAATTGGAAGTTGTACTTCCCTACAGAGATTATAAACCTGTTTTGGGGGGTCCTGCAAAGTGGACTATTCTTGGGGAACTGCAGTCAATATTAAATCACCCTTGTAGTGCTGGATAAACTTTTTGGTCATCATAGAACATGTTTGTTGGGATATTCCATTAAAAGGCTCAACATAAAATCTGTCACAAAAATTCAGAAGATGATTTTTTTCTAAAGTATTAAATGACATTTCAGTAGCACAACAATCATACACACAATATCTATTTATATTATATCTGTGTCAAAAAGGAGTATATTTGTGACACAGCCTGAAAATCACTTGCTCCATATTGTATACATATTATGCGCACATCCAGTTCTGCTCGATAAAAAGATGTCAATTACTACAATGTTGAGAAGGCGAGGAAGAGTTTTGAAAGCAATAGATAAGATGGAAAATCTCAGTGATAAAGAAAAGTAAAAGAATATTAAATCATACAACCACTGACCCCTTGAGTACAGAACTCAGAAGCATTATGTTTCATTATACTAAATAAAATATGTTGTGCTTTGCATTCATACTGTAAAAATGTAATGAGATCCCAATATGATGCCTTTTTACATCAGCATGACCCAGTCATCTCTTCCTTTGAGTATATACATTCTCTTTTTTTACTCACATAAAATAGCAACAATTTAACGAGGCATATTGCCTCTTTTTTGCAGCTGATTAAAACAAGGACTCCTCTTTATTTAAAGCGATTTCAGTTACAGGATAGTACTGATAGCTTCCAGATACTTGCAACTATAATAGGATAGGGCTGCAAGCTTTTTGTTGCAGACAAAATAACTCATGTACCAAACTAAATAACTTTGAATTAAGACATCTCTCAGCAACTGCAGACCCCTCATTATTAAAATTTCGAATATGGCCAATACTAGGGAATATTAACCAGGTATTGTGCAAAAACATGTGCAGACTGGCGAATGCCAAAGCACCAGAACATTTTTCTTGTATGAAGTATTCTTGTGCCCATTGCATCTATTAATTTAAATAAGCTACAAGGTTCAGCCCACATAGAAACAAGGGAACCCTTTACTTAACACTTGTTGAGTAACCACAGGACTTCCTTTACACATTATGCCCATCTGTGATGCCTATTTTGTCTCCTGTGTAAATTTGGAGCAATAACACACAGTCTGGTACAACATTTAAATCTATGTGATGATTTTTATGACAAGGGGCTTGAGGGAAGGATGCCCCACAGAAACCTAAACCTTCACCCAACCTTATACCTATATCCCCAAGTGGAACCTCTTCCTCCAAAGACACAATGATGGTATCCAAGTTTCTTGGGATAGAAAATACCAGATCAAGATACAGATACATTAATATCAATGTTTTAACTTACCAACCAAAATGTTTATATATGTGCAACTGCTTTGAACTTTGCCCTTGTTAAATGGCATGATGCATCTTTAGATAATATTGCATTTGCACTCTGGAAGTTTTCTGTGATTGCAAGTTTCTGCAAATTTACATTTTTACTGTGAATTTTACAAATGGGTTTTCCTACCTGTTCACTGATTGTTCAGCATCTATTAAGGCTTTGACTATTTCTGCTGGGCAACTTTCTTCTTTTTACGTATTCCTCTAATTTTCTGATCTGACACACAAAACCAAAATCCCCTTCATTTTGTTGCATGTTTATTTCTTATAGCCTGACAAACTACATTGCAATTATCATTACATTATAATTAGTGATGGGCGAACTTATTCATCAGGGATGAATTTGTGGCAAATTTCCACATTTTTCCGGCGGCTAATAAATTCAGGAAACTGCCATGAAAATTTGCTGGCATTAGTAAATGTTTGCTGGCATCAATTTTGACCCCCAACATCAAATTTCACGACTGTGAATTGACACCAGTGTCAAAATCCGTGTTTCATAAATTTTTTGGCCATTTGCGAAATTTGTGGCAAAATCTAAGAAATTTGTCCATCACTATTTATAATAATATTGCATATTATATTCAATTGTGCTGTGGTGTTACTGTGTGTGGCAGAAAAATGCCACATGTTTTCTGGCATACAATGTTTGTTATGTTCGTGGAAAATGTGTAATAGCCATTTTCTGTCCTCTGTATTATAGTAGTTGAGTATGAGTATATGAGGTTTATCAGTAGATAAAAAGTATGTATATTTATTTTTACAAATAGGTGTCAAGGCCATACTTACATTGTACATGAGGGCATTCAAAAAATAACCACCAAATGCAGACTTATATTAAGAACATGGCTTCATTCTACTTTGTGGCTCTGCCTACTTTTGCTATTTCCATAGCTGCCAGCACTTTACAGAAGTGGTATACTAATCATTCCTTCCAGTTGCCCCTAATGAGGCACAATCACAATTTCTGTACCTGAAATGACATAGGGCTTTCTGGTTGTGTCATTATGTTACTAAATATGGATGGCATGGGTTAAATGCATTACCTAAATTGACTTGATTGTACATTTGGGATATTTTGGAAGTGTTCTACAAGTTTCTTTCACCTTTCCAGGCAAAAAAACTTCTTTAAGTGATTGTACTGACTTTCCTTTAAAGGAGAGTGAAACCCTTAAAACAAATAAGGATGCAAATGCCATAATTTATATACTGAGTTTAATGGACCATATTAAAGTTTCAGCATCCCTATGAAAGTAAAGATACAGTACAGGGGGTCATCTTAGACAGTGACACTGTACATGCTCAGTGTGCTCAGGGCAGCTGTTGAAGTTAAGCTAAGGGGTTATCACAAAATATTAACAAGAAAATAATTTTTGTATGTAATAGATGCGGATGTGGCTCAGCGGATTTAATTCTGATTTTAATGTCACTGGTTTCTTTCTTCTTTCACCTTTAAAGGTCAAGGAAAGTAAAACTTAAGACGTAGGCTAAAAATGTTGTACATTATGTTTTTAATTTCTGTACCAGCCCCAGGCAACCTTTAGACCTTTAGCAGGGAAGAACTGTGCCTCCAAAGATGAACCAGTAGCTCCCCATCTTCTTTTCTGCTGATTCACTGCACATGCTCTGTGCTGCTGTCAGTTACTGAGCTTAGGGACAGACTCATAATCTAAAGTACACATATAATAGAACATATAATAGAATAGAATATAAATGTCACAGTACTGTATATGACTGATTAGTAATTAATATGGATAATTACAACATGGCAGCACAGAAAACAGTGCAACTAGCATCAGAATTTAATAATTAGCCCTGTAGCATCAACTTATATTATAGACCAACCTCATTTTCTGCTGGATAATTTGTGATGACCCCTAAGCTCAACAGCTGCTCAGAGCCCACTGAGCATGTGAGGGTTGCAGACACTTTACAAGATGGTGACCCCTGTGACAAGTTTGAAGTTCTGGATCATTGCTGCTATTGAGAAGCTGGAACTTTAGGCTGGTGCAATAAGTTCAGTACACGAAACATAGAATTTGTAACCCTATTAATTTTTACGGTTTTGATCTCCTTTAAATGGTAAAGCAGATCTAGTACAAAAGAGAATCTACCTTTCTCAGCTGTCTTGTATGGGGTGCCATTTGTCACAAATACATTCTGTATACAAAACTATCCCTGATACACAGAATGAATGTCTCTCATGGTATATAACTATTTGTGACCATAAACACAGATAAAAAATATACAAAATACATTTCTATTAAAGAATGAGAACAAAATATTGTTAGTGCACATTTTAACAATCAATCTGTCTCACAAATATATAACCTTCATGTAACAGACGCACTTATATGTAAAGTTACTTACTGAATCAATTATGTAAAAAAAAACTTGGACATAATATATAATATTGTAACTATCTAGTGCATGCAAAGCTTTGTAGTAGGCTGCCAAATCTGAACTGCGCAGCTCCTTCCCTAGTGGCAATCCATCATTTATTACAACATGGCAGGTGGGTGTGGCCACTTCATGTTTCCTCTCAGCTTAGACAGGAAGAGGGAAACCGCAACAGAAATATGAATCATAAGACAATGGAATAACAGCAGGAATACCCTTAACCAAAATGTCCACACAAGCAGGCCAGTAAGCTTTTTTCTTATTGGTTCAGTAATGTAACTGACAGTATTGCTTCACAGAATGGTTATTTTATCTGTTTTGTGAAACATTTTTAAATTAAAATTTTAAAATTGTAATTTTGTTGAAAGAATGAATCCTGTACTATGAAATCTTGTTTTCTGTCACAAATATCTATTTTGTCATTCAAATCTAGCTTGGCATGCACTAGTTAGTTACTCTATTATATATTATATATTATGTCCAAGTTTTTTTTTTACATAATTTATTCTGTAAGTAGCTTTGCATATAAGTGTGTCTGTTACATGGAGGTTATATATTTGTGAGACAAATTGATCTCCAAAACGGAAATGTTTTATTTTCCTCCAACTAACACCAGTAACATCCCGGAAGTATCCATCATAGTTAACAATTCCACTATCACCCTGTCTCCCCAGGCCCGGTGCCTTGGGGTTATCCTAGATTCTGCCCTGACATTCACTCCTCATATCCAGTCACTTGTTAAGTCATGTCACTTCCACCTAAGGAACATATCCAAAATACGATTATTTATCACCCAAGATGCTGCCAAAATTCTTATTCACTCTCTTGTCATATCGCGTCTAGACTATTGTAACTCTCTTTTAATTGGCCTTCCCCTCCAGAAACTGTCACCTCTCCAGTTCATAATGAACACTGCTGCTAGGCTTATACACCTCAGCAAACGCTCTTCCTCTGCCATACCATTCTGCCAAACCCTGGACTGGCTTCCACTCACCTTCAGAATTAAATTCAAATTAATGACCCTGACATTCAAAGCACTTCATAACTCTGCCCCTCCCTACATCTCTGAACTTATCTCCATATACTCACCCAACCTCTTACGCTCCTCTACTGACCTGCTGCTCAACTCTTCTCTCATTACCTCCTCACATGCTCGCATTCAAGACTTTGCAAGAGCTGCACCCCTCCTCTGGAATTCTCTCCCACAGTCCGTCCGACTTTCTCCCAACCTTTCAGCTTTCAAGAAATCTCTAAAAACCCACTTTTTTAGAGAAGCCTACCCTCACTGTTAACTACTCAATGCAATACACCTTACATTACTTCATCTCTCACCCACTTTATTCTGATCTTGCCCACTCCCATACCTTGTGTATCATTCCCTTCCCTTTAGCTTTGTATGTACAGGGCCTTCCTCACCTCCTGTACCAGTATTTATTGTGATGTATGTAACACCATATTTATTGTGATGTATGTAACTCCTTATGTTCTATGTATGTAATTCATGTGATTTAGAAATGCGCTATAGAAATACATGTTAATAATAATTGTTAAAATGTACAGAATGGAGTTTGTAATATAATTACATCCTTTTGTGCACTAGCCATATTTTGTTCTCATTCTTTAATAGAAATAAGTCTTTTGTATATTTTTTAATCTGTGTACAGATACAGTCACTTGGATTTGTAAGTTAAATGCGTCGTGACTCAGTGCTAATTGAAGAAACTGTGTTATCTAAAGTTATCTTAACTCATTTAATGCATTTAACCTTTTCATTAGCATACCAAAGCCCCATTGTTTTCAATGGTGAACTCTTTAATTGGATGGGATGCTGTGACACAATATTCTGTGCTAAGTGAGATAAATGGGATAAATGAGTTAAGTCACGACGCATTTAACTCACAATCCAAAGTGACTACATCTGTATATGGTCACAAATAGTTATATACCATGAGAGACATTCGTTCTGTGTATTAGGGATAGTGTTGTATACAGAATGTATTTGGGACAAACGGCACCCCATTGTCTTGCATTTCTCACTCATCACCTCATTACATACAGTATATCTGATGTAAGTAATTCTAAAACAACTGGACTTGCTGAGTAATTATTGAAGACATTTCACTACTCATCCAAGCAGCTTCTTCAGTTCAACTGACTGGTATGGGAAGTTCTCGGTATATAAACTCTTCCACTAATCCAATCACAATGGCACATTGTAACTCTTCAAAGAGGTGACATCTGAATTTGATTCTGTGTAGTTACTGTGATGCGATTACCAATGTGTCATGCAACTCCTTTTTGGACTGTCTGATATGCATCCAAGAGGGGGGTAACTTGAAAACGGAAATATTCAGAAAACCCACTCATATGGATCAATATCTGTTGTTCGATTCCCACCATCCACTGGAACACAAACTGGGTGTCATTAGAACTCTGCACCACAGGGCAGAATGTGTGGCAACTGATACAGAGTCCAAAGACAAAGAGCAAAAACATCTCAGAGGAGCGTTGAAAGCGTGTGGCTACCCAGACTGGGTCTTTGTCAAAATGGCAGCAACCAAGCCCAACAGGAACACCAAAAGAAGTTAACGCCCAGAGACACATGGTAGGCGAAACATAGTCATCCCATATGTAGCTGGAGTGTCAGAGACACTCAGGGGGATTTTCAACAAACACCATGTACCTGTGTTTTTCAAACCGTGGTGGGGGGCTTCAACACCACCTTTCTGCTAGATACAATGCTGTTCTCACATCAGTACCAAGCGGTTTCAGAACACTTCACACATCCATTCATGCAACTCACACAAGTAACACCTGTGTCTAGGAGTTGCATGACACATTGGTAATCCCATCACAGTAACTACACAGAATCAAATTCAGATGTCACCTCTTTGAAGAGTTACAATGTGCTATTGTGATAGGATTAGTGGAAGAGTTTATATACCGAGAACTTCCCATACCAGTCAGTTGAACTGAAGAAGCTGCTCGGATGAGTAGTGAAACGTCTTCAATAATTACTCAGCAAGTCCAGTTGTTTTAGAATTACTTATATCAGATATACCATGACCTGGATGAATGAAAATCTTCATAGTCATACATACTGTACAGTATAATAATGAAATCACTGATAATGGTTAAAAGAATTGTAATTTCTTGCTTGTAGCTCCTAATACTTTGTTTTGCAGAATAACACATTGAAATCCACTCAGAATATGCATGGACATATCTTTATGGACATATATTTATGTTACATTATTACTTGCAGTGTCTTCAGTATGCCAAATTGTTTTCACTGCCCACTGTTGCTATGCTTTACACTTTTCCCAGCGTTGCATGGTATCAGACTGGGTAATGAAACTGTCTCGCTGTTTTTTTATATCATTGCCTCGCTTGTAGCAGCTTATCATTCTGTGAATCTAAACATTTGATAGTTATGAAACCCCTGTTGGTACTTCCACACTGGTAATATTCTTAATGTACCAAGATTATAGCCCCTATAAACAACATATTGTCTTATGCACATACGCATTAACACTTACATGCAGCATGCTCATTTAGGTATTCCAGGACATGGCGATTGTAGAGACATGCATTGTTTAATGCATATGGAGAATGATTATTCACTGAATTAAAATGACACCATGAGAAGAATTAGTGACAAGGTGTGACAAGCAAGATGATTGATTCAGTGCAAACTATAACAATAAAAAGCAGTTATAGTTTAGTTTCTCCATCTTGAATGGTTGTCATCATAACAGACATGTTCCAGCCAGGGGAAATCCTTGCAGTCAGCTGCACCCTGATAGCTAATAACTATGTCATTGACTGAACACTTAGGGGCAGATTTATCAAGGGTTGAATTGAAAATTTGAATTTCGAGTGAATTTTAGTGTGATTTGACTACTGAATAGTCCAAAACCAATTTGAGTTTAAAAAAATTAGGAGTAATTTGGTGGACTTTTATAAATCGCTTTTTTTGTTGAAAAAACCTGAATCGAATTCAATTCAAATTTAATTTGAGTTTGCGGCTCTATCCCATTCACCCGAATTTAAAAAATTAAATTTTTTTAATACATTTTGATTTTCAAATTTCGAGTTTATGGGAGTTTTAAATAACGCCCATAAACTCGAAATTCGACCCTTGATAAATCTGCCCCTTACTGTAGCTATAAAAGGTTGCGTTTATAAAGCTTTTTTTAAAAAAAAAAAAGCATAATAAAACAATTTACATGCCAAAAAAACCAAAGTAAAATCCCATGGTTTTATAAAGCTATGCAATATTTTTCTGCACCTCTGTAGCCGAGAGTAAAATTCTGGGTTAGAGGTGTTAACTTGAGAAATGCCATATAAAAACCTGCATTGAATGCCACTGCCTTTCACACACATGGGAAAGTCTTTGTAGTCTGGTTTTATTCAAATTTAATGGGTTTACTCCAGATTTAAAAGTAGTGTAAAATAAAGGTGTAATTCTGGTTGTTAGACTGGTGTTAAAAAAAGTATTTTTATAATTGCATAAATTCAGTTAGCTTTTTGTAATGGATTATTTTTGTGATTAAAATGAATGCTGTTAATGCATATATGTAGACAACAATGGAGCTTTAAAATGCATGATTTATTGTATACCTTATTTTACACATCTTTATAAATATGCTCCCTAACTTCATAAAGATCTTGAAATATTGAATTTGCCAGTAGGTGACAGTGTTCACTCAGAATATATATCTGCTTTATTATATGCCTGCCTGAAAACCGCCCCACCCTATGATAAAAAAATGAAAATATAAATGTAGCCTTTATAACAAGGATTCCACAAATCATTCTCAGATGTCTTTTGTTAAAGATGGGGTTCCTTCATTAACTAATGCAGTTAGCCATGGTATGGATTTTTTTTTACACATTATTATTACCTTATCCAATCAGCTAATTCTTTAATCCACTCCTTTGGGGCATGGACAGAATAAACATCCTTCTCTGTACCAGAGCTGTATCTGTGTAGCAGAAGATGTTATAAACAGGATTTGCCATTTTTAAAAGTTTGAATTTTATTCAGTTTCATCCAACTCTTTCACTGTGATGCTGTAAAATTGTTTGTAAAGTAAAATGACTGCTTTTCAGCAGCAGAAAAGCCAAAATGGATAAAGAATCAGATTTGCTGTGTTAAAGCAGTTACAATTAGTTCCATTCATATGAGTAGCAGATGGAAAATTGCTGTACTCTGCAATACAGAAGAAAATACAGCAAAACATTGATAGGACGATATTTTTAGTTAGTAGAAGTCTGTGTTCTGTTTAACATCTCTCAGACCTTGCTTATTATCGATTATCAGTATGTTTACCCATGTGCATTTCTTTTCTCCAGCGGATCAGATCTATTTCATTTGTATGTATGTGCCAATTGTTCAGGCATAGCAATAGTCTAACATCTGCAAAACAAAACATAAAAAGAGTAATCAAATGTAACAATATAAAGATCAAGAAGAAGATCAGTTTACAACAAATTAGCGGCTCATAGTTGTCCCCATCAATGTGCTTCTTTTACTAACTGCCAACATGAAGACAATCCTACAAGCTGTGTCACAATATAAAGTGTTCGTAATGTAACATTATAAACAGTAGGGATTTTTAAACTTGCAGCCTTTCTAAAGAGCCCCTTGCCATGCTCTACAGCTGGATGTTGGGTTTTTAACTTTTCTTTCAATTCCGAAACTTTATTGGCAAGTTTACAAAACAGTTTAAATCTTACATTTTATAAACTATAATTAAAAAACATTTCTGCATTGCACAGTTTGATGTTTAGGTGTAGCCTTGAAAGCAGCTGCCATTTTAGTGAGATCTCATCTTTGGTAGTGAGTTTTAAAAGAGCTCTATTGCCTCTTATGGTTAACAGCCTTAATTTGTAGCCTGATCCTAATCCAATGTCTACCAACCCAAAACCAACCTAACAGCATTACCTAGGGGCAGATTTATCCAGGGTCGAATTCCGAGGGTTAATTAACCCTCAAATTTGACCCTCAAATTAAATTCGAACTAAAACCCCTCAAATTCAAATTTCGAATTCCAGGGGTTTTAATGCGAATCGAATTATCGAACGATCAAATGTAAAAAATTTGATCAATCCATAAAATCATTCGAATCGGACAATTTTAACCATTCGATCGAATTTTTATATTCGATCAAAAAAACTTGTAAAAGAGCTTCCCATAGGGATATATGGCAATTCGGTAGGTTTTATCTGCTGAATTGTTATTTTTTTTTAAAGGGCCAGTACTTCGACAATCAAATTTGAATTTTCAAATTAGGCAAATTCAATTCAAATTTTGGGATATTTGATAGTCGAATAAGCCCAAAAGAAATTCAAATTTCGATTTTTTTCAATTCGAACCTTAGTAAATCTGCCCCTTAATGTATATTCCTTTCCATGTCTCTCTCTGACATAACTGGAGGGGGGGCAGGCAAGAATATATACATAAGCAACATCAGAAGCAAGAGATTAATGCATCTTGATATTCCTGTGCCTTAGGGGCAGCTACTAAGGATAGTGTGATAGAGTTTCAACAGACTTACAAAAGCTTAGGCAGACAGACAACCTCTCTACAGTTGCTTTAACAATTGAGCTAGATAAAATATAAGAATGATCTTGGAACCCAGTGGCCAACTGTTTTGATAATTGTTGATGTTAATAAGGTTTGTCATAGGAAAAGATGCACGGTAGTGGGACCAGCTCCACAAGGAGAAGAGACTGAGCTGTACAGTCAGAGAGCCAGATCCTTTCCTGCGCTGTACCAACTGGGGGTTTTTCTCTTAAAGCCATACTATGTTGCTCCTTTAACCATTATTACTTTTTTTACCATGGAAAATTTAGTTAGTAGGATTTGAAACCTCCTATTTCTAAATATAATATAGGATTGGAGCATACCCTTGCAACACTGGTATACATGGGGTCAGATCATTGTGAATGAAATGAACAGAAAAGGAGGGGGCTGTTTTATTTTCTCTATTTCATAAATCTAATTCTACATTGTGCAGCATTAAATGGGTATTAAGCCACATTATACATTTAGATTTATGCCCTTTTTCTTTACTCATTGTGCAACCCTTATATTGTCTTTTATACAGCTTTATAGCTGTCACAGGGTCAGACCTCTGTAGATGCCTACAGAGCTGACACATAGGGGCATATTTATTAAGATTCAAATTGAGAATCAAAATTTTTTTAAATTTATGGTCAAAACTGTCAAATTTGACTAGGGAATTATCCAAACTGGATTTAAGTCTAAATTGGAATTTTTAGATTTATCATACTCTGGCCCTTCAAATTTGTTGGTTCACCACCTAAAACCTGACAAATTACTGTATAAGTCAATGAGAGAGGGCCAGTAACCAATTTGGAGATGTTTGTAGCCTTCCTGACATTCAAGGGGCAGATTTACTAAATTCACATGAATTATTCAAAATTTGAATTTTCAAAAAGATTCAAATTCGAATTTCAAAAAACTTTTTGGAGTACTTTGACTAACGAATTTTAAAAAATTCAATCAAATTGAATGATTTGAATAAAAACCTATTCGATCATACGACCATTCAAAATTACTTCACCTTTAAAAAAATTTCAATAGGCCAGTTCACCAGATCAAAGCTACCGAATTGCTTTACAACCCTATAGGAAGCTCCCATAGGTGTTTTAAAGCATTTTAAGATCGAATAAAAAATATTCGATCAAATGGTTCAAATTGTTCGAATCGTCTGAATTTTTTTATTCGATCGTTTGATCGATTGAATTGTGGTAGAAAGAAGGTTATACATTCGACCACAATTCAATTCGAGTGTAAATTCACCCTTGAATTCGATCAATAATAAATCTGCCCCCAAGTGTTTTGTGAGAAAAAACTCGAATCGAGTTTGGTCAAATTCTAATCAATTCAAGTTTTCAGTTTGGTAAAATTGGCATATTCAATTTTTTAAATAAATGTCTCCCAATCGAATTTCTAATAAAATCGAATTCATGTGACTTTTATGAATTCGAAATTTGACCCTTGAAAAATGTCTCAAAGTCCGTGGTCTCCGTGAAATCATTACTCAATTGAGTTGAAGCTCAATTCAGTTCATGGCTAGCTCCTGCAGTATCAGACAGTGAAGACTAGGACTACAGTTCTTAAACATTTCAGCATGCATTCTTGTGTTTGTGTAATAACTATAGACAGCATGGTTGCGTGCCTGTAAAATCAATTTGTTTGTACAAGCAGTACAGTGGCAATACATAATTACAGGCAATCCCAAGACTGTGCATTAGAAGGATAGAATGCTGTGAATATGTATGATTAAATGAAAAATTAGGTTTAATGTGCTAAAATGGGGCATCAAAACATGGCATTTATTACATAGATACAGTGCTAAAAACTTCAGCTTTATTTTGTGTGTGCAAGTTGAATCATGCACTCACAACTTATGCACACGCACTTACATTCTGTAGTTTACTGTAGTTAGGACTTAATTTTTTTTTTTTTATTAGGGTTTAGAATTATTACATGGCAACTACTGTATTTTGTAAGTTGAATGCATTAAGCCCAATAACTTGCTACAGGTATGAAATCTGTTATCCATAAAACCAGTATCCAGAAAGATCCAAATTACAAGAAGGCAGTCTCCCATAAACTCCATTTTAATCAAATAATTAAAATTTTATAAAATGATTTCCTTTCTCTCTGTAAAATATAAATCAGTACCTTGTACTTGTTCTCCACTAAAATATAATTAATCCTTATTGGAGGCAAAACAACCCTATTGGGTTTAATTCATGTTTTAATTCTTTTTAGTGGATTTAAGGTATGGAGATCCAATTTAGGGAAATACCCCTTAATCTAGGTCCCAAGCATTCTAGATAACATTTACCATACCTGCATAATGTTTGTTATCGCTATACAATATAGGCCCCTCACTGGAATTAGAAACCATCACATCATACACCTGATTACTCTAATACAAAATGACTGAATGGTGTCATGATACTTGTGCTACTCCTGCAGCTAGATTTGAGTTTATGCTGGAGGCTGGATTCAGAGAAGGGATGTTGAAATGTGTGGTTTGACACACTTCCATACAAGGTCTAATTTTTAAATCAACTGTATTGGGTCTTACTACACAACAAAATAACCAGCACTGAAATTATGTAGCGTAAGAATTATAGTGTCAATGCATACAACACTGGTTTTATACAGGCTCATTTGGGGTTCCCCACTGTGTCACTTGGGACACTTGTTTAGTTACAGTAAATATAGAAATGCCCAAAGCTGGGGCCATGGGAGAAGCAGCAGGGCATTTTAAGAAACCTCATTTATAACTTGTGGCTTATGGATATCACAGGAATCCCGGATAAGAAAATGTGTAAGAAATAATGTATGTTGACTTCAGAAATATAAGTAAAGAACAAAGGAACCTCAGTGCTGAGACATTTTTTAAATACTTTTCAAAGCCTAGATTTGTTGTTATTCTGGACACATTTTTATATTGAAATGTAACACATGACAGTGGATAGCTATACTTACATAGCAGCTATTACTTACATAGTAATGTCAGTCAGACCTTGACAAACAGTGTTGGCAGACAGCCAAGTCTGCTTCCACCTCCCTAAATATGATACAAAAGGAGAACGCAGTCTGTTATTTTTAAGAACACCATTTTTTCTTTGCATACGAAGTCATGAGAAGCAGCTGGGGAAACAACAGTAGATGTGACTCCTTACAAGAACTGAAGCAGAGAAAGGAAGGAAAAATGATAGGTTGCTTGTAGTGGTTTTATTCTCCAAATCTGTACATCACATTGAAGATCTGTGACTTTTGCTTTGAAAGACAAATGTGTATGTGCCTTGCATTGTACTAAGGAAATTGTTATATTTTGTGTATTTTCCACAGACTTTGCTTTCCACAGACTTTGCTTGCCACTGATGTTCACTGCCATCATATTTTCCTTTTCTTGCCCCATATTGTTTTATGCACAGCATATCATTTATTTTAATGACTAACTATTTCATTTGGAACATTAAAAGAAATAAAGTAAACCAAGGGTTTATATCATCTTAAATATAATATTTAGACACATATTGCCATTACTTTTGCTGTTAACATGGTAATGTTCTGCATCTGCATAACACACTTCATTGTAATTAAGCTGTTTTCTTATTAAGGAATCATTTTATGATATTCTACCTCTAAACTATGTTAAGGGAGTAAACCCACAACCTGCAGGCATTTCCCTTATCAGTTTAAGGAATGCCCTGTAGGTTCCTTATTGATTAAGGAGGTGCGCCCTAGTCTTCAGTAAGTTCAGCCTTGGAACCTACATGCTTGGAGAGGTGAATGGCACTGTACTAAAGACCCTGAGAAGAGGTCTCAGTAGGAGAAGGAGAGACAACATGTAAGACTAACTAGTATGACGTTATACCCAGTCATAACAAGAAATGAGAGTAAGGCTAAGGGTAGCTAGCAAAGCAGCTAGAACCTCATCCAAAGACAGCAAAAATGTTAAAAGGTTAGTACCCTATGGGGGGGATGTAATTAAATTCGCAAAGAGCAAAAGAGTGCGCATCTCGCAATGTAATATTGTTCCTTAAACTGTTATTGCATTGCGAATTTTAATTGCGCATTGCGACTTTTAATTGCGCATCGCGAATTTTAATTGCGCACTCTTAAGAAGTGCTTGAAGGTGTCGTAATCTTTAGGAGCAAACATAACGACTTTTTCAGTAAGAAGTTTTATTACATTGACTGCGCATTGGCGCAAGCTGTAAAATTCGCAAACTCTCTTCAACTGTCAGAAGTGGTCGGTAAAACAGTATCCGGTTTCGCAAAAGCTATATTAAATTTGCGCAGAGCAAAAATTGTTCGCACAGAGGCATAACTTTTCGCATTGCGAATAGTTTTTGCCTTACCGACTTATATTACATTCCCCTGTTAGTGTCCCCGCTAACATAGGAATGTAATTTCCTGTGCTGTAAGCAAATCCAGAACAGATAGACAGCAAACTGAAACATGTGACTGGACTGTGAATTTAAATGGTTACACCCTTTTTAGGAGGGACAGAGGGATTAAAAAGGGAGGAGGAGTGTGTTTGTATGTAAAGCCTGAATTAAAGCCATGCACTAAAGAAATAACCATTGCTGGTACTGGTGAGTGTGTGGAATCTCTCTGGGTAGAGATTTCGACTGGGCAAAAAGTTACAAAGAAAATTTTAATAGGTGTATGCTATAAACCACCTCGAATAAGTGACGAGTATGAAGCCCAGCTACTTTTAAAAATAGAAGCGGCTTCACAACTAGGTCAAGTTATTATTATGGGTGACTTCAATTATCCGGACATTGACTGGGGTAATGGGGTTGCCAAGACAGAAAAAGCTAGTAGGTTTGTAAATATGCTAAATGACAACTTTTTATTCCAGCTCGTTCAAGAACCTACTAGGAATAACTCTCTTTTGGATCTTGTAATAACTAATAATACTGATCTTATCTCAAGCATTTGTGTGGGTGAGCATTTGGGGAATAGTGATCATAACATGGTCTCCTTTGAGATTTTGTTGCAGAGGCAACTCTATAAGGGAGTGACTAAGACATTGAATTTCAGGCGTGCAAACTTTGACAGTATAAGGGCATCTCTGCAACATATTTAGTGGGAAATGCTTTTCACAGGGTTAAACACCGAACAAAAATGGGAATTCTTTAAAATACTGCTTAATAAATATATATGTCAGCATATTCCGCTTGTAAACAAAGAACGTTGTTGCAAAACAAAACCTTTTTGGTTCAATAGGAGTGTTGGTATTGAGATGGGTAAGAAAAGACGTGCTTTTAAGGCTTTCAAGTTAGCTGGGACAGCTGAATCATTTATAAGGTACAAGGAGGCCAATAAGTCATGCAAAAAAACAATCAGGCAAGCTAAAATCGATATGGAAAAGGATATAGCAGTAAGCAGTAAAAAGAATCCAAAATTATTTTTTAAATATATTAATAGTAGAAAAATTAAACAGGAAGGGGTAGGACCTTTATTATCAGAGGGGGGTCAGTTGGTTGATGAGAACAAGCAAAAAGCTCAGATTCTGAATGAATACTTCTCATCAGTATACACAAATGAGGAACCAACTAATGAAGGTTTCCTTGTTAATAGCCCCAATTCTAATACATCCAATGATGTATGGTTCACACATGAGGAAATTCAAAAGAGACTAGAAAATGTTAAGATAAACAAAGGTCCAGGCCCAGATGGGATTCACCCCAGGGTACTTAACGAACTTAGCTCTGGGATTGCCAAACCTCTATACTTAATTTTTCAGGATTCTTTGAGGTCTGGCATGGTGCCGAGAGACTGGCGAATTGCTAATGTGGTGCCGCTATTCAAAAAGGGATCCCATTCTCAGCCTCAAAACTATAGGCCAGTTAGTCTGACGTCGGTGGTAGGAAAGCTTTTTGAAGGATTAATTAAGGATAGGATACTGGACTTCATAGCAAATAACAATACTATGAGTTTGTGCCAGCATGGTTTTATGCGTAATAGATCTTGCCAGACTAACTTAATTTCTTTTTATGAGAAGGTAAGCAGGGACCTCGATTCTGGGATGGCAGTGGATGTGATTTACTTAGACTTTGCTAAAGCATTCGATACAGTGCCACACAGAAGGTTACTGGTTAAATTAAGGAATGTTGGCCTTGAACATAGCATTTGCACCTGGATAGAGAACTGGCTAAAAGATAGACTACAAAGAGTGGTGGTAAATGGAACGTTTTCTAATTGGACCAGTGTTGTTAGTGGGGTACCGCAGGGCTCTATACTGGGTCCCTTGATTTTGACCTTGTTTATTAATGACCTGGATGTGGGCATTGAAAGTACGGTTTCTATTTTTGCAGATGATACTAAATTGTGCAGAGCTATAGGTTCCTTGCAGGATGCTGCCACTTTGCAGAGTGATTTGTCTAAGTTGGGAAACTGGGCAGCAAACTGGAAAATGAGGTTTAATGTTGATAAATGCAAGGTTATGCACTTTGGCAAAAATAATATAAATGCAAGTTATACACTAAATGGCAGTGTGTTGGGAGTTTCCTTAAGTGAGAAGGATCTTGGGGTTTTTATAGATAACAAGTTGTCTAATTCTGGGCAGTGTCATTCTGTAGCTACTAAAGCAAATAAAGTTCTGTCTTGCATAAAAAAGGGCATAAACTCAAGGGATGAAAACATAATTATACCTCTTTATAGATCCCTAGTAAGGCCTCATCTGGAGTATGCAGTGCAGTTTTGGACTCCAGTCCTTAGGAGGGATGTAAATGAGCTGGAGAGAGTGCAGAGACGTGCAACTAAACTGGTTAGGGGGATGGAAGACTTAAATTATGAGGGGAGACTGTCCAGGTTGGGGTTGTTTTCTCTGGAAAAAAGGCGCTTGCGAGGGGACATGATTACACTTTACAAATATATTCGAGGACATTATAGACCAATATCAGGGGACCTTTTTACCCATAAAGAGGATCACCGCACCAGAGGCCACCCCTTCAGACTAGAAGAAAAGGACTTTCATTTGAAGCAGCGTAGGTGGTTCTTCACAGTCGGGATGGTGAGGTTGTGGAATGCCCTGCCGGGTGATGTTGTGATGGCTCATTCTGTTGATGCTTTTAAGAGGGGTTTGGATGATTTTTTGGACAGACATAATATCAAAGGCTATTTTGATACTAAAATCTACAGTTAGTATAGCTATGGGCATACAGGTATATGGTTTGTGTTTGAAAGAGTGGAGATGTGTGTGTGTGTGTGTGTATGTATGCTGGGTTTTTAATTTGGACGGGTTGAACTTGATGGACTCGGTCTTTTTTCAACCCAATTTAACTATGTAACTATGTAACTATGTAACTAGTTTTCTTAATTGTAAGTATAGAGGAAGTGTTCAGTGTTGGTCAAGTTTCAGGATTGTCCAAATGAGAATGCATGTCCAGAGACACTTTTGGCATACAGCAACTAAAAACGGGAATAGAATTACTGAAAAATATTGTTGTTGAAACAGTATGTGTCTCATAGGGTCAATGATCCTACTAATGAGGTGCCAAACTGTCAAATGATAAATGATAGTATGATTAGTTACAATTTGCCTTTAAATGTAATTGGCTCTTTCCATTTTACTATTTGTTTTCTTCTGTATCGTCTTTTTTTCTTCTGTATCTGCTATTAGTAACTTAGTTAAAAGATTAAAAAGCAATATTTCACTGAACATAAAGATGAGACAGATGAGTTGAATTTAAAATGAATTAATTGGCACTATCTTCAGACACTGCTTTATTTAATATGAGCAATGATCTTTCAGATAACCTGTTTATCTCCCTGAGCAAATTGTTGTGGAATCTGTACTTTTTATCGGTTGTTTTGCAAATTAACTTTATGTCCTGATTCTAGTCAGTCTAACTTGTGCAATTACCATGTCCAAAATGGGTTATCTTAACATTTCTTAAAAATCCTGATGAGCAGGGTTTATATATTATAATAATGTGTGTTCTGCTTTTATACACCTACGATTCAACATGCTGGGTTCGGCAATGTCACTGACTATTAATTTCCCCCCAAATTATGCAATGGAATTTACATTATATTCCTAGAATAACTGATTTATTAGAAAAATAGGATACTGATGGTGGGTCTATTTGAAAATCTGATTGACTTGCCTGGACACATCTCTGTGGAACTTTTACTCTCTCCTTATGGAAAATGTATGTTCTTTTAGCACTTATTATGTATATTATTGCTTTAGCCATTGATGTAATCATCCATTATTCTAGTCATTCTGAGTGAAATTCCAAGAGAAGGAAAAATTCATATTATATTTTGAAAATGCTTACACATTTTAGATTTGGTGGCATTCAGAATTGCTTAGTTAATGACAACATATAAAAATGCAACAAATTTAGAATTGCAAGTCAAAAAGCCATTTGCTTTAGAGATGCTATTTTCATTTAAGCAAACATCAAGCATTAATACACTTCCCCCATTCACTTTAATGATTTTGACCAATTGGGGATTTACTTAAGTAGGAAGGACTCTGCAAAGATATGATAGAAGTATTCTTATATTACTGAAGGAAATGCCTCACTCAGTAGGTAGCAATATATTGCTTAATTATAATATATATACAGTCTAAGTTATTTTGTTTTTCAAGTGACAGTTTTGTTAAATAAACTGTACAGCTAAATTTTCCTTGGAGTCTTGTGGTGAAGTTATTATAATAAGGTTAAAAAAAAGGTGAAGAAAAAAACAGAGTGTGTTTGGGTAGCAATAACTGGGCACATTATTACAGATGAATGTCAATCTAGCCTACCATTGTCTCTGCTTTATTGGCTTCCTTCTAATATATTTGATAATAAAAACTCTTTTTATCTATCATCATTGTTTTGTTGTATTATTTTAGAGTAAAGAAGAACTACAGTGATTGTTTCTACTATAAATCCAGTCGCTTGAGAACAGTGAGTAAATGTTAGTGCTTATTGAGACTCACAGCACTTTTCGACTGTGCACACTTATTACTGAAACAGCTCTCTCATGAGCTTGCATTATGAGATAGGTCATTGATTATTGAAAACACTACTTTACTTTACCGCTATACATTATTTAACTACAATACCCAAAATTCTCAACTGGACAACAGACATAAATTTAGTATTATGATTTAACTCGCGTATGTCCAAATTGAGACTTGTGAGCTGAATGAAACCAATATATTTATATGGAGATCAGACTTAAAGTGGACCTGTCACCCAGACACAAAAATCTGTATAATAAAAGTCCTTTTCAAATTAAACATGAAAACCAATTTCAAATTTTTATTAAAGCATTCATAGCTGTTTTAAGCTCATTTAAAAATCTCAGCTGTCAAAATTGTCTGCCACTCCTCTATGCCTTAGGCATAGAGGCGGGGCAGATAATTACTTTCACTTTACATTCAGCACTTCCTAGATGCCACAGCTCCCCACACATTCCCCCAGTTCCCTTAAAAATTTAATTGTGTAGCCAGGACATGGGGATAGACATTGGGTCCCCCATTTTGGTGCACAAACAAGATTCTGAGATGATGCAAGGCTTGCCTTAATAACAGTGTCCAAAAAATGGCTCCTGCCTGCTTGCTATAATTATGAATTCCCAGACTGAAAAAATCAAGATTAATATTTTTTTTGGAGTGACGGGTCCACTTTAATGGCTTCCAGAATCCTCATTTTAACCTAGTTCAGCACAGAAACATCACCAATAATATGGTGAATGTTGTAAAGCACTGGTTAAGGGATACTGTTAACAGATCCAAGCTTTGTTCATAAATATTGTATGTATAGTAATGGTGAGCCTTAGATAACATGGCTTTCTACAAAGCAGGGAAAGATAAACGGCTATAAGTTGAAATGCTGAATGGGTCTCTATGCAGAGTAGGGATGTACCATGAATTTGCATTGTACGTTTTGGAAGGGTGGAAAAGTATTGTAAGTCCACAGGTTTTGCTCCCTTACTACCTGCACATACATTCATTTGTGGCATTGGAGTGATATATAATTTTGTGATGCAGAACAAAGACTGGGAAAGAATTGAATAATAAGATATCCACTAAAAGACATGGCTTTACAACCTTAAGCCATGTATTCTGCATGTTAAAGGAAAAAGAAAGTGTAAATCACAGGGCCACATGCAGCCCTTAAGGGTTGTAAGCACGTGCCCAAGTGCAGTAGAGTGAAAAGCTGTCTTTTTTTTTTGAAGGTAGACTTTTCACACTGCTCGCTGAAAAGTCGGGAGCTCTGGCCTGGGGTATCAGGTGAGTGGTTACAATCACGGGGGTGGTGGGGGCTAACAATTGGCAGCCCCAGTGATTTAGACTTTCCTTCTCCTTTACCCTTGGTATATTTATTGAGCTAATCAATGTTTATCTACTTCAAATGTTTATTATCTGCAGTTCAGATGTATTCTCTTTTATTTGTTTTCTGGCTGCAGCACCTGTGCCTACCCTATACTGTATTTATAAGACTGTGTAAAAAGCAGGGCAAAAATACTTTTTCTCTCTGCTTTTTACGCACAGCATTACTGTGTACAAGCTAGTATATTTAGTATAAATACATTTTCTGCAAAGTTTGCTACAAAATTACCTTAGAATAATTGGTGCAAGTCTGGCAAACATGCTTAGAATCAAACATAGCTTGTAATAGACAAAAAAGATTTTTAATATTAGTATAACATTCTGGGTACCCCTGGCATTTACACTTTTTATTAGCACACACAGGGGCTCATTTATAAACTTTGTGCAGGGCAGATTGGTTCGCAAAGTGAATATATTTTCCCTGCGCCTAGTTATATTTATAAAGCTGAATAAGAGTGTGCAAACAGATTTGTGAATTTTGTTTTTAAATATGACAAAAATTGCGAATTGCGAATATTTATGCGAACACTCTGCACCACAACATTGGTGGCGGCGAAAATATTCGCAAAACAGTTTTGCAAATTGCGAATTTAAGTTACTGTCAAGGCTATTTTTGCGCACAACAACCTCGCAAAGTGCCTGTACTCATGCAAAGACCCGTCTCGTTTGCAAAAATTAATTCACAATTTCGCAAAAGCCAGAAAGACGGGCACAGTAGTGCAATATTGTAGCTTTCAGGAAAAAGCATGGGCAAAATTACCATTTGAGAATAATTATGCGCTGCGCTAACTTTATAAATGGCCCCCACAGTCTTTACATAAGAATTTACATGAAAAGGGAACGTAAGGACGTAAGGTTTTATGTCCCTGTTTCTCTAAGATCTGGATTCATCTGCTCCCTCCTCAAATGGACAGCTTTGAAAAATATTTAAATTATTCAAATAATCTTTGTTTTCCTTTTTGCTAAATTATGTTTATGCAGTCAAATATACTAAATGATATATTAAAGGGCACATATACTAAGGGCTGAAGTGAACTTTTGAATAAAATTTAAATTTTTGAAATTCGAATTTCAAAGTCATTTTGGGCTACTTTGACTATTGAATAGCCCAAAATATGAAATTGAAAACATTTGAAATTTTCAAAGTACTGGCCCTTTAAAATTCGACTATTCACCACCTTAAAGCTGCCGAATTGCCATTGTAGCCTATGGGGGACCTCCTGGAAGCTTTCCTGTAACATTTTCTAAGTCCTGGAAAATCAAATAATTTTTTTTTAATTGTTTGAATTGTTTGATTTGAACGACACAATCATCCAATTTGAACGATTTTAGTTCAAACATAAACGGTAATTTTCAATCGAAAATGACCCCCCAAAAAACTTTGATGGTCGAAGTTTGAATTTTTTTTTAATTAGAAATTCGACCAAAAGTAAATCTGCTCCTAAATGTTACCTGTGCTAAATAAAACAGTTTGACAGGGTATGCAGTAATAATTGTTATTATTAAAATAGATAGGAAAACTACTGAGCATAGCAACAGCTGGTTGCCTTTTTTATCTCAACAGACTTCTTGTAATAGCTGCTATTTATTAAGGTGTGGGCAAGGCATCTGAATTTGCCTCCTGCAACGTGTGGGTGGCAAAGTGTGTGTCACACATTAGTCTATACAAATATTGTCACCTTTTCCTGAAGTCCTAAATGATTTGTCTCCATTCCTTCTTTCCAGGTTATAAGGCAATCTTTCTAAAAACCTCTCAACATGCTTTATGCTTTAGTGAATTTCAGATATGAACTGTCAAAGTAAGTAGGAACTGTGAATAACAATCCATATAGATGATTACAATGTCACTTGT
>CM044437.1:73199947-73223244 GCA_024363595.1 Xenopus borealis
ATACTCGGGCATTGAACCTGGGTCTCCGGCGTCCTTTTAAGTTTGAATTTGGCGCCAAGCATGTCACGTCACCGCGCCGGCGCCGTGACCACGTGGTGGCTATGGGCGCCGCCATCTTGGATCCGCCGCCGAAGTGGATAGACGCGCCGCCCGGAGCTCCGGGGAAGACTCCGGGCGGCGTCCGTGACATCACAGATGACAGATTCCAATTAGAAGAAAGGAGGTTCCATTCAAATATTTGGAATGGGTTTTTTTTACAGTGAGAGCTGTGAATATGTGGAATTCTCTCCCTGAATCAGTCATGGCTGATATAATAAAAAGCTTTAGAAGGGGTTGGATGGCTTTTTAGCAAGTGAGGGAATACAGGGTCATTGAAGATAGGTGATCATGCTGGCTGATATAATAAAAAGCTTTAGAAGGGGTTGGATGGCTTTTTAGCAAGTGAGGGAATACAGGGTCATTGAAGATAGGTGATTGTACAAGTTGATACAGAGACTAGTCTGACTGCCATCTTGGAGTCAGGAAGGATTTTTCCCCCTTTGAGGCAAATACTGTAGAAGAGGCTTCAAATGGGTTTTTTGCCTTCCTCTGGATCAACTAGAAGTTAAGTAGGTTTTGTATCGACTTTAAAGGTTGCTGGACGTGTGTCTTTATTCAACTCAGCGCTACGCAACAAGTTGGCGCTATAGAAATACATGTTAATAATAATAACCTAACTAAATGTGTTACAATATTGTTTTAATTGGGAAGATAGTTTAATTAAAAAGACCAATACCTCTTTTATTTAAAATCACAGTTGTTTTTGTGTGTGTGTGTGGGAGGGGGACATTCAGTTTCCTCTTTTCTCCCAGCTTGGGATGGTTTGCTGCTCCCCTGAACCAGTCAGACTGATGCTGTAATTGTCATGATTTGTTCCTCCAATGCCAATTTTCTTTTCTGATATGGCTTTATACCCAGTTCTCATGTATGTTTCTTCTCCACAGAAGCAACCAAGATTTTTTATGTTGCTGTCTAGTGATAGGCGAATCTATCCTGTTTCGCTGAAAAATTAGCGAAATTCGCAAATTGGGGACAAATTCACTAAACGAGCCCCGTCACGTTTTTGACCCGCGTTGCGTTGTTTTTGTCATTTTCAGCGGGCGTCACATTTTTTTTGACGCCCATCTCGGTTTTTTTTTTTTTTTTACGCCAGCGAATTTTCAGCAGGCAAATTTTTGTTTGCATTTCGCAAATTTATTCACCGGCAACGAATCGCGGGAATTCGCCACAAATTTGCGCCTGGCGAATAAATTCCCCCATCACTGTCTATTCCTATGAAATAAGTGTCCTTACTTAACATTGTGCTATTCCTATATTTTCATTGATTTAATAATTGAAGAGAAATATATATATATATATATATATATATATTTCTCTTCAATTATTAAATCATTTGTATTAAATCTGACTGTAGTAAAGTCTAGTACCATTTGAATAGCCAGCAGATACAGACATCACATTATTTTTATACTGTCAAAGATTCAAGGATTTATATCTTACATGTACTTCTTTATTCCTTGTTGATCAAATGAATAATGTGCAGTGTGACAGCCTATGACCAGACATCTCATTGTGTTATCACAGGCAGTGCCATGAAAGTCACTTCATTCTAAAATAGATATTCTACAATACATCCTCATTTCTAAGACACTTCCATATTTAAAGTGCTCAGTTCAATTATGTAATATGATATATTACTGATTTGAAATGTAAGTTATCTTAGTAGTTTTGCAATAACTATTTTCAGAATCTTTATAAAAGATTTATTTTTGTGACTAGTGATGGGCGAATTTATTCGCCTAGGTCGAATTCGCGGCGAATTCCCGCGATTCGCTGCTGGTGAATAAATTCGCGAATCACCAGCGAAATTTCGCTTGGCGAAAATTCGCCGAAAACGAGTCGCGCGTCAGTCGCGCGTCGCTTTTGACGCGACGAAAACGACGCAACGCGCGCCGAAAACGACGCGACGCACGCCGAAAACAACGCGACAAAATCGTCCCGCAACTCGTTTCGCGAATTTTTCGCCGATTCGCGAATTTCTCTAGAAATTCGCAAATTTTTCGGCGAATCGCGGGAGATTCGCCCATCACTATTTGTGACCTGCAATCAGTTTATCTACCGGATTTCTTCTCCAGTGACATTGCCATAAGTTATTGATCTTGGCATGTTAAGGGTGTGACTGGCATTACAGGATGAAAAATACAAAGTATGCTCCAATGTATATAGATTTATAATTTGCTTGACTTTATTTGCGATAAAACCACTGTTCTTTTTCACCTAGGGGCAGATTTACTAAATTCACATGAATGATTCGAAATTCAATCGAATTTTCAAAAATATTCGAATTCGAATTTTCCAATGTTTTTGAAGACCACTTTGACCAGTGAATTTTGAAAATTGAATCGAATGATTCGAATAATTCAAATAAAAATCTATTACTGTGTGAGATCAGATACCGAGTGTCATAGTATAACAATCTGAGGTAATGAAGTAAATACAATTTTCCCCAGAAAAATCCTACATCACATATGTATAAGTTAATAGACTTGCTACTGATGACTGCTCATATATGGTTCAATGTAAAATAAACCATTGCTCATTTTCCACAATGTTTTATTGTTTGATAATTCATATATCCCATCACTTTGAAATGTATTGGTAAACCAGACACATGAAAAGAAGACGATCTTCTAGCACTGGTCAATTTTATCTTTAACAATCCTTCGGAAGGTGATATGGCAAGAGTTCAGACTAGAGTTGAGTTAAATCTAAGACATTATTTATGTCTGTACAAACTTGCTCAACCTACAACAACATATCAAAATGACAAACTGAAAATAACACATAATTTGTGAGCACTGATTAATCCTTCCACCTTTCTAAATCTTTTAAAATACAATACAAGAAAATATTACCATGGTGTTGCTGGGGTGGTTATTATTACAAATATGTTGTTACATATTTATGCCATTTCGTAGCCTTCAGGGTTGTCATTGCAGCTTTTAAGGTCTATGCATTGCAAGAAGATCAACTTATGACATTGATTTACTATCCATATAAGGAAATAGGTACATCCTTAAAAGGTTGAACTACTGTAATTCTCCAAATCACTAATGAAGTATATTACCAAATGAAATAAATATTGATATTTACTAGCAATAATCATTTGATTTTATGCAAAATGGCTTTTGCATTCTAATTTGTAGCATCCAGCTATTATGTAATATCCACTCTGACTGCAAACGCATCGGTGGTAATATTTAAATTGACATATTATATAGCTATTAATTCAAGAAGTAGCAGAGCGAGGAATCAAGGCAATGGCTTTACCCGCTGTTTCCAAACACGTTCCATCCACCGCATAAATCCTATTTGGAACATTTAAATTTGAAACAAGCAGGAGTTACACAGCACTGTAGTCTGCAATCACCTTTATTTGGTGTAGTTCCACAACATGTTTAGGGAGTTAGTCCCTTTCTCAAGTCAACCAGCACCATTGAAAAATTGAACATTGTACAATAATACACATCTTAGGAGCATGTACATTTTTCTTCAGAATAATAGTCATTCCAATCACTTAATGTCCTTTTTAACCATATCCAACGTTACCTATCAATACAATTTAAAATCACATTAGAAAAAGCATATAGCCTATCTAACCTGTAAACTAAGACACTGCATATTATGCCTGTCTAAGTATAAAAAAGAGAGAAAGCAAACATGTAGCTAACTAATGAACAGCAAGTACTTTGCTACACTTACTTTTGTTGTTTCTTTTTCTATTGGTGAAACCTGCATAGAACAAGGATACATTGTAAAATATATTAAAGGAAACATTTAAAGCTAAGTTTATCATTAAACCCCTTCGGTTGCATTGTACCCAAATAGTCTGATCCATTTGTTCTATTTCTGCAACAACAATTTAACTCTATGGGGGGAATGTAATTAAATTCGCAAAGAGCAAAAGAATATGCATCAATAAGATTAAAAATCCACATCTCGCAATGTAATATTGTTCCTTAAACTGTTATTGCATTGCGAATTTTAATTGCGCATTGCGAATTTTAATTGCGCATTCTTAAGAAGTGCTTGAAGGTGTTGTAATCTTTTGCAGCAAACATAACGACTTTTTCAGTAAGAAGTTTTATTACATTGACTGCGCATTGGCGCAAGCCGTAAAATTAGCAAACTCTCCTCCACTGTCGGAAGTGGTCGCTAAACAGTTTCCGGTTTCGAAAAAGCTATATTAAATTCGCGCAAAGCAAAAGTTATTCGCACAGAGGCATAACTTTTCGCAATGCGAATAGTTTTTGCCTTACCGACTTATATTACATTCCCCTATTTGTATCCTTGTTCTATGCAGGTTTCAGCAATTGAAAAAGAAATAACAAAAGTAAGTGTAGCAAAGTACTTGCTGTTCATTAGTTATCTACGTTCGGTTTCACTTCCTTTTATACTTAGACAGGCAAAATATGCAGTGTCTTCATTTATATAGGCTAGATGCATTTTCTAATGTGATTTTAAATTATATTGATAGGTAACATTGGATATAGTTAAAAAGGACATTAAGTGATTGTAATGACTATTATTCTGAAGAAAAATTGACATTCTCTTAAGATGTGTATTACTGTACAATTTTCACTTTGATTGTTAAAAATTGTTGTTAATTTAAAAGGTATCACATGGTTTTCAGAAGGGGAGTGGTCTCCTAGAGTATTTGTGTGCAGTATGTGTGGTGCCGGTTCACTTGAGAAAGGGACTAGCTCCCGAAACATGTTGTGGAACTACATCAAATAAAGTTGATTGCAGACTACAGTGCTGTGTAACTCCTGCTTGTTTCAAATTTAAATGTGCCAAATATCATATAGCTATATTCAGGACTGGACTGAGAATCAAAATAGGACCTGGCAATTTCAGGTACACAGAGGCCCAATCAGCCCACATAGAGGCCCAAGCAGTCCCCACCAGCCCACTAAATACTGACTTTCTATGGCACCTTATAGCAGCCCATCTGGCATTTGCCCTAACCCACAGATTGCCAGTCCGGGCCTGGCTATATTGTCCCTTTTGTTTGTGCAAGTGTGTGTATATTCATTTACTGCAATGCAACCCATCTGAAGTGAGAATTGGTGTGAGGGGGAGGTTGGCATGCTATGAACTGTTCCTTCTGTGTGTGTACTTCTAAAAGCAACTGTTGGATTAGCCTTCCTTGCAAAGATGAATCACTTAAGTGTTTCTTGAAGCCTTGTGCTTTTGCCTTTTTTGATGTAAAAACAAGCCAACCTCCTATGTGTCAATAAATTCAGCAAATGTATTAACATTTCAGCCCTATTCAAAGAAATCACTTTATATGAAGCAGCTTTAAACCTTTTCACCTTGTCATCAGTGAGACATTTTTGCATGTTGCTACAAAGATTTAGAGAAAATGTTAAAGCCGGGTAAGGTTTTGGTCTGTCATAGCACCTTTCTGTACAGTTTTTCGTTGGTGTACACTTTATCTGTGCAGCTGCAAACAGTATCCAAATCAGAGAAGTGTTTAATTTAGTAACCATATAATATGCCTGTTTGTTGCTGTGGTAACTTGAAAGATGTAAAACTTCACCTTTGGTAGTCGGTTTAGGCCACATTTCTAGCCTGGGTTGAAGCTAAAGAAACACACACATTAACAGATGTGCATTACCAGTCTTTACCTGTCTTTTTGTTTTATGCTGCTGGTGCCAGGCAAAATAAAGTTATTATTCTTTTTACAAGTGTTATTAAAGACCTATTGTTCCTTTCTGCTTTCCCTCTGATGCAAACATAATAATAAGAAACTATAGGGTGACATTGAACTAATGCCAAGGCCAGTAAATTAAAGTTGAATTTGCCAGCATTGTATTCATGGTGTATTCAATCCTAGTTAAAAATGGATTGCTGTGGACAGAATGTGTAGAAGCCCTCAAGATGCCACAATAAAGATCTGTGTGTTTAACAGAATCTGTGTGTTTAATAGAATTAACAACAGCAGCTTGTTGCAGTGTTTGAAAAAAAAAATGGAAGTTAAAGGAAATTGAAAATCCACGTATTATACCAACATTCAAAAAGTTCATGCTTAGTATTACTTTTGCAAGAGCAGCAGATTCTGATATAAAATAGAAATGTTCCAACTAAAGGAAAAAATATCTGTAATCCGTAGTGTCTGTTTTTCTGCATAATAACTGATATGCTTCAATACAGAAATACTTGTGTTAATGACATAGCTAGTGAATCAGATGTTTCAGAGCTGCCAACTTTAATGGCACTCTCTTTACAGTAGGTTCAGCTGGATGAAAAATAGACCATAATAGCCTGAAATTTAGCATTTTCTGTCTTGATTCAGCAGATGTTTCTTTGGGAACCTTAGAACCCTGTTAAACTTGTGTTCGGAATGCTAATGAGTTATCTGTATTAAAGTGGCTTATTAATGTTTCTTTGATGAATTCACCATAATGCCATCTCTCTCTCTCTCTGTCTCTCTTTTTGTCTCTCTGTCTCTGTCTCTGTCTCTCTGTCTCTGTCTCTGTCTCTCTCTCTCTCTCTCTCTCTCTCTCTCTCTCTATATATATATATATATATATATCTACAATCTGGAGAAAGGAGAGGCACTCCCAGGTCAGCTGGAACGACAGCCTTTTTCAAAGTGAAACAATGCTGCAAACAATTCAAGGATATATAAGGTGTGACGAGCAAGGGTGTGGCTAAAGGTACAATAGTGGTGTGTGTGATACGTTCAATCAGTGTGTCAATTAACCAATCATGTTTCATGAGGTACAGATGCAGTCACTTGGATTTGTAAGTTAAATGCATCGTGACTCAGGGCTAATTGAAGAAACTGTGTTATTCAAAGTTATCTTAACTCATTTAATGCATTTAACCTTTTCATTAGCATACCAAAGCACCATTGTTTTCAATGGTGAACTCTTTAATTGGATGGGATGCTGTGACACAATATTCTGTGCTAAGTGGGATAAATGGGTTAGATGGTTAAGTCACAACGCATTTAATTTACAAATCCAAGTGATTGCATCTGTAAGTAACAGAAATTCAAACCAACCAATCAGAAAGTGAGATCTCACCACGCTTACAAAGCAATTTACCTCTAATTACCTGTGTGTATAGAAAGTATGTTATCAGCATACCATATATAAAATAAATCAAAATCAAGGGTAAAGCATGTGCAGTATTGAGTAAGTGTTTATCTAGAAGTGCGTATCATTGTCTGAACCCAGATGATCCATACACATCATTAATTAGTCTCTACTCAGAATCCCCATCGTTAAACTGTAATCACTAGTTGTTATAAATGTATCAATAAATACTTCCTTTGTACAGATGAAGCCACTTTGGGTTGTGTGTTTGACACAGAATAACTAAACACAGATTTCCCATTTGTCCCATTTAACACAGAATATTGTGTCACAGCATCCCATCTAATTAAAGTGTTCACCATTGTGAACCATGGTGCTTTGGTATGCTAATGAAAAGGTTAAATGCATTAAATGAGTTACGATAACTTCAGATAACACAGTTTCTTCAATTAAGCCTGAGTCATGACACATTTAACACACAAATCCAAGTGGCTGCATCTGTATGTGCATAGTGTTCCAATCGCATTTCAAAAGTACATACACATCTTAGCGTCTCTTATAGTAGAACTAGAATGTACACAAAACGGGGGAACTCACTGTTCATTTGCCTGTTCGCGCCATCACGTAGGCGCAGATGTCATACTCTTTCCCCTAAATCTAGCACAAGGTCTGCTACTGCACTCGGCAATTCCATCATTCTAGGAACATCATTTGTTGCTGCTTATCTTTTTGTTTTTTCAAAGGGGTACCCTCGAGAAAGTCCTCATGTGGGTATTCTAGGGCTTTTTGTTTACATTGTAATAAGTTCTTTGTAACCCCATTGTAGAAATCTCTCAATCATTTAATCAAGTTGTCGGTGTAGTTGATCTACTTCTGAGTTGTTTTGTATCATCTGAATCATCTGGGCTCTTCACTGTGTGGGGTGGATGGCAAAAATTGTGATGTAGAAGTGTGTTGTGATCTGTAGCTTTCATGTATTTTTGTGTTTTTCTTCATAAGACTCTCCTTTTTCCGGATTGTATTCAAAACATTTTGAGATGTGCACCCAGGCACCCAACTTCTTGAATGTTTCATGAGTGCCGATATTCGTTTAACAGACTATATATATATAATTGAGCACAATGATGTGATGGTGACTACTGGGCGAGGATTATTTCTAGTGATGGGCGAATCTACCCCGTTTCGCTTTGCCGAAAAATTTGCGAATATCAGAATCTGAACCTGGAAAGGAGCTGTGCACCACTAAGCAGTTTGGTTAAATGCACCTGGGGAGTGACAGCCTGTGCAGAGTTTTCCTTTGGAGCAGCCTGACTGATTCTAACCACAATACATGGGCGTCCGGGATCCTAGATGCAAGGTGAGAAATGAAGTCAGGTTTAACCTTGTGCAGTACTCACTGGCAATGTACTGCTGGTTCCAGCTATAGCATACGTTCAGCTGGGATCCAAGAAGCAAGATTCGGTTTGCCTGTGGGTTTTAAAGAGACCATGCATGATTTGACACTTTACTGGATGAATAGGTGGACACTGGCATAAAGAATGGAACTTTCATTTGCATAGAGGGAGTTATAACGGCTAATCGTCAAATGCTAAACAAATAGTTTTAGGCTACCTTTTATTCGATATTCGATCATTCGACGATCAAATACAAATTTATTCGATCAGTCGAAAAATGTATTCGATCAGTCGAATAAATCATTCGATCATTCAAATGATTCATACGATTCGAACGATCGAAGACTTCGATGGTACGAATCCTATTCGATCAGGACTTACTGTAGCCTCAGAAGCCTACGGGAGTGCTCCCATAGGCTTCTATTGCAATTCGGTAGGTCCAATCTGCCGAAGTAGGCAATCGAATAAACCTAAAAAATGAAATCCTTTGCTGATCGAATGATCGAATATTCGTTCATTCGAATGTATTCGAATGTATTCGATCGTTCGACCATTCGCTATTCGATGATCGAATATGCCAAAATTTGCATATTCGACCAAACAAATAAATCATACATTCGAAATTTGATCAAATTCTATCGAACTTCGATCTATTCACGTGAATTTAGTACATCGGCCCCTTAGTGTATACTCAGTATTTTTTATTTTTTCCTTAGATTTTTTGACAAAATATTCACTGGATGAAAAGGTGGACACTATTTAAAAGAATGGAACTTTCATCTACATTGAGGGAGTTATAGCATGGTGTTGCATAATCTTATATACTTTCAGTATTTTTTATTTTTTTATTTTTTATCCGTGAATTTTTTGGCAAATAGATTTTTCACTTATTTAGAGTCTGATTTTTTTACCCTGGATTGTGTTCTGGGGAGTAAGTAATAATTGTAAAAGTTTGATATATGGGCACATGTTTTCCTGACAATATCGACACAGGTTATTTTAATTTACACATATGGGGCTATTGCACATATATTCATATAAGTGAGGTGATATCTATAGTATTAAAGATTTATAGGCGGGACACACTCCCACACCATCCACACGTGAATGTTACTGTACAAATTAAGGGTTCCAAGGTTTTGGTTAAGGTTTTATAAATATAAATACAGTAGGTACTCCTTGTACAATGTGTGTCTGATGATATTTTTGAGACCCACTTACTAACAGATTTGTTTCTTTTCTCCAGAGAGCAAAATAGGAACAGGTGTGTTAAAGCAAGGATATGTAATAGTCTAATCATTGACACCTTATTATACAGAGAGTTCCCAAAGAATGGTGAAATAGAACTTTTATAATAGGATTATATTAACTATGGATGCATTAGCCCATGATAGTTTAGTATATTGATGCATAGTGCCAAATATACATTATTTTAACCTTATTTTTTAATTTGTTTCATGTTAAAGTAACTAAATAGATAAACATTAGTGGTTACATATGTCTTGGTTTTAACTGTAACTGTAAAGAACTAGGGGATATAAATTGTCTAGTTTTGGATTCTATGTGGATTTATATTATTTAAATATTTAAAGTGAATGTACTAATAGTACTTGAATTACTGATCATGTGACTTTTACCAGCTGTTTGTTCCCCCCACAGTGTATATTTAAGGCAGTTTATTGTTCAGTTTGCTACTTTGAGAAAAGCTAGGGACCTAGCCGAAACGTTAGTCATTTATAATAAATTTTTATAAGTCCTGAGAGTGCGGACCTTTTTGTAGTAGTTATGTTTTGTGTAGTGTGTATATATAAATATATATATATATATATATATATATATATATATATATATATATTTATTTATATTTATGAGATATAAATATATTTTTTCATGCACTATTAATATAGCTACACATTTATACTATAAAAATCTTTTTTGTTCATTTTTATTAGTGTGAAAGACTGATTTAAAAAAATTTATGGCCAGCATTTAATGCTGGGGTATGCTAATTGAAAGAAGCAAGGAGTTTAAAAGCAGATTTCATAACATGGTTTCTTTTGTACTTTATGATAGAATAAATTTGCATGTACAAGAAGACATGTGAAGTCTTCCTATCCTCCAGAAAGAATGCAGATCTGCATATTCTGTGTAAAGTATCAACAGTTGATAAAAATCAGAATCTTCAAGTTCAAAGGATATTCTTGGAAGATTGACATCAAGAACTATACAGCTGATGCAGGCAGTACTGGTTACTAGCAAATATAGCAAAATTCAGTCAGATTGGTCAGATTCTAAAGAATGTTTTCTCTATCCTCACTGAACTTGATCTTGGCTGTTGATAACTTAGCTGTATAGCATATAAATCACTATTGCATGTGCAGGAATGTGAAAATTTAGACACCATAACATATCATTGGCAGGCACATCCTTAGTAATATGGGGATCTTGTGTAAATATTCTGCTTATGTAAGCTCCTGCAGTTCTCACAGTGTATGCTAGGTGGCACTGTGCTATAGTATAAAGGTCTTGGGAACTATGCGGTCTGGGTCCTTTACTTTAGCCCAACCAAGCAGGCTGGAAGGGAATGGGTATTGGAACTATTAGCTTTGGCCCTAGTAAAGTGGATAGCATACTTATTTATAGATCACTCTATGGGGTAGATTCATCAAAGAGTGAAGTGAAGAGTGAAGTTCTGCCACTAGAGGGAAATTCCACAGCTCTCCATTAATTTCTATGGGATTTCACTTCACCCATTGATAAATAGGCCTTTCAAAATCCCATAGAAATGAACTGAGAGCTGTGGCGGAACTCTAGTGGCAGAACTTCACTCTTTGATGAATCTCCCCCTAAGAGTGATAGATATAGTTGAGCAGCTCAACACTACGACAAGGAGAATTAGTGGGTATTAATAACCCAGAGTAGGGACTAAGGGGCAAATTTACAAAATTCATGTGAAGGATTCGAAGTTCGATCGAATTCGTTCAAATACTGATCGTACGTTTTTTTCCGGATATTCGAATATGCAAATTTGGCCTCTTTGATCATCGAATACCGAATTATCGAATAGATTGAATGATTGAAGCATACTTTGCCAGATTGAAAGTACCGAGTACCAATAGAAGCCTATGGGAAGCCACCCCCATAGGCATCTTTTGCAAAGTCCTGCGCGAATACCATTCGTACGATCGAACGCCTCGATCTTTGAATCATACAAATTTTTTCGGAGGCTCAAAGGCAAAAGTGCGATTTTTCATGAAATCAAACGACAGGTATCCGATCGTACAATTTCATTGAGAAATCGAATATTGAGCAAAAAGATAGCCTAAAACTATACGATAAGCGTTCGATGCTTATCAAATTTTGGATGGATTTGCCCCTTAGTGAGTATACTTAGACATCATAGAAAATTCCTCTAGGTTCCACTTAGGGCACAGGCTGAAAGCTGGGCAATACCTCTTCGATCGCTGTTTGACCAGTCCAGGCCTGATGCAGCCTATATTGGTACTGTGAGTATATGCTTCCTTTGTACTATATGTGCTCTATGCTCCTATGTGGATACTTTTTCCTGTAAATAAATACAGTTTCTGGTTAAGCATGAAAGAACCACATGTGCCAAATTCTTGTGCAATAGCACCTTGGTTACAGTTACACTACACCCTGCCTCCTCACCATTTCGAGCTTACCCCTGAGAAAAGAGGTGCTCATCTGTGGTTCTACACCACACAGAAAGTAGCCCCTATTGAACATATTAGTTTCAATTTACTATAGCGCTACACATAACTATGGATATTCCATTTTATGGAGTTTAGTTTGTACAGGCTGTATTGGATCTAGAAGCATGGGATACTGTGCATCTAAACTAGGAGCTAAATTATGATATGATAGGGAGAACTGGCAAATTTCCCGTTTATAAATTCAAATTTTTTAAAAAAATTAGATGTTACTAGTCCTTAATGTAGGCATATCATAATAGTATTTTATTTGCAGTGAAATGTGCTTGCAAACAGCTCTCAAAATATCCTTCATTCTGAGCTCTTTGACTCGCATTTTGTACTCTTGTACTTGAATTTATTCCCAAGTAACTCTGGTATCTGTCTTGACTCTAAAGTGCAGATTATTGTTCAGCAGTGTAATCACTGAAGACTGGATTCATATTTATGGATGTTGTCCAAGCTTTAGTCGTCTAATCTTAATTGAGTTTACCTAATACAATCCAGATCTATAGTACAGTAAAATCTGATACCAAATCCACTGGTTCCCATTAAGAAATGCAATTGTAGCCTGCTATCTTTGAAAATGCAGGGCGTGATTTAAGAATACTGGCAACTCAACACATCCTTTCATCTGGTTCCATAATCTGTACTTTGCTCTCCTAGAAGATTTTGAAGAATGGCTTGCATTTGAGGTTTGCTGGACCAATATGGCCTGCATTGCAAGAATAAAACTATTCTCAGATTTAAACTCAGATGAGCCAGACACTGCTTTAGCCCGACTGCAAAAAGGCAAAAAATTGTCCCTGAAAATGTACCAATCCTGGGCTTCCTTGTCTCTGTCATCAGCATTACTTAATTTATTTGCAGGTACTGATTGATTTAGTGTTGGGGAATATATTATGCAAATATTTTTTGCTACCAAGCCATGTGTTTATACAATAGGTATAATTTTACCTAATCCTCCCTAATGCTTGAGTGTGCTGAAGAGGCTTTGTTGTCATATATGAGAAGATCAACACATGCTAATGAAAAATTTGAGGGAGGATTTCACATAATTTTTCTAAATATTTTAGCATCATTCTAAATTTCACCCAATAACATCTCGGAATTATAAACACGACTGTGGACATGGTTATGCATCTTGCTGCCTCCCCTTACACATTATAACCACGTTTGGATCCCCGTCAACGGTTGAAAATGAATGGCTCTGAGACAGGAGTGTGGGTGAAAGTTGGCACAACTTTATTTAAATTGGTATCATATATCGCCAGATCCTTGCTAAATCCCAAAAATACTTGCATAGTAATGACAAACGTAACAACTTTTTTATCTTCCCCCAGATGCCAGCCACTGCGTGTCCAGTGGGCATGTGCTTGATATATAAATGTATAACAGGCAAAGGATCAATTAACCACCATGCTGTGACAAATACAACATTTTAACTGCATAAATCTCTGTAACTGTGTGGATGGGAGGGGGTTGCGCCTGTTGCTCTGCTGCTGGCGTGAAGCAGGGGGGCATGGCTATGTGCAGTGGCGTGCGTGCACCTCTCCCACTGACTTAAACAGCAATTTGATAGAATTGTCGAATTTGAGTTCTTAAAGAGCCAGAGTATGATAAATCTGGAAAATCAAATTTTAATTTTTTAAAAAGCTCTAATCAAATTTGAAATATGAAGCTACCACAATTTATACAGTAATAAAAGGTACAAAGTTTGTCCATATTTTATTACCCATAGACATCATATACATATACAGTAGATGACCAGTAAGTGGTACTTCTGCTATGCATAACTTTAACTGTAGAAAACATTGCACTTTTTAATACATTACACAATAAGACATTAGAATTATACCAATCTATATGCCTATAGTTGTGCTCTGGAACTTCTTTTTTACTATTCCAGTTCCAGAAAACAAAATACCTGGAGTGAAATAATACTTAAAAACAAGTTTCCTCAGTTTTAAGGGCTAAAAATTAAAATAAATGAGCTACATAAATAATCAATTTGCATATCTCCACTCAATTTCTTAAGGGCCCTTATTTCTTGTTTCTATATATCATTAGTATAGGCCTTTTACATCCCATTGTTTCCTCTCACTCAATACTTTATTTTTTTTCTTCCTGTTTTGGAATACATGATTTCATGCTTAATCCATTATTGCTACTGTAAATAGGCATACATCTTCTGCCCTGGTCAGGAAAGTAGAACCATGTTACTTTTAAACTACCTTTAACTTCTGCTACTAGAAAAGTCATGGTATGGCCTTTGATTCTAATATTATGTTTCTATAAAATATACTCAGCTCTTGAGGTTTGTTGAGCTTTCTACACAACCCACTAGCCTGCTATATTTTCTAGTTGTGAGGCTATATTACTTGCTCACTTCAATCAAGTCAATCCTGATTAGCCAATTCATTCTTATCTGCTTTCAGATTGTATATATTTTATATTCCAATCTGCAAATTAATTTGTTTCATTTAAAAGAAATTTCAGTAATGGGATTTCAATAATTATATTGCTGGTTTATTGTTTTATTGTGTCTGAGTTTTATACATTCCATGTAATTCTCTGCAATATAATTGTAGTTTTCCAACATAGTTGCAGTTTCTTTTATATACAGTGAATTAACTTTAGAAATCTCCAGATGCTGATCAAAACAGAAGTTGTTTTTCATTATATTAGTTTTAAAATCAACTATTTTACTATTTTATGTCACTTGTTTGTTTTCTTTGGCCTTGCCTCTATTGACTGCATTTAACAAGCATTTTGCATGCAAATTATAAATATATGCAGGCTTTAAATATAATGATAGTCACCCATTATATCTTATAGACAACTTTCGTGTGTTAATCCAAAGTAAATTATTGAAAATTGTCAATTGTCAATTTGCTTTGCTTCACGATGTTGCTAATACTTATACTTTTATAGGTTAAATTAGCTAGAGTCATAAGATGCAACTAAAATAATGCTGCTTCTACATCCTGCATTTAATGATGCCTCTTTAAGTACCCATGACCATTATAATTTGATATTGATGAGTTTGCTGTTTATTGTGCAATATAGAACTGGTTCAGGGACAATTTAAGTGTTTTGCAATTGATTGTAACTTTTTAAAAGACTAATTTGTGCTTTTGATAACTTATCTAACTGATCAGAATATTTATGAGCCAGACAGATTAATTGAGGAAGAATTCTACAGTCTTCTTGACCAAGGCAACAAGAAGGGCAATCCTCTTTGCCTTTACATACAGTATACTATAAAGTTATGGTAGTGAAAATGTATCAGTTGCTGGTGAATATTACATTGTGCATTTTTGCTAAGCATAGGTTTAGTATTAACACTTGCTCTAGAGTTTTATTAAATTTTTTGTTGCAAAAAGGTTTTGAGGTTTGCAAAATCTTATTACATTCGCTGCAAATGTTCATAAAAACTATTTGTTTTCAAACTTTGCAATGAAGTCATTGAGGTCTTTTATCAGTAAAAAAAAAGATGCAAACATGGTCACTAATGTTCGCAATCATCTTTGCACAGGTTTTTTTGCTCTAGTGAAACATATTAAATTCCTCCATATGTCATCAAACATCACCAAACCTGTTTCCTGCATATGATATTACTACATCATTAGAATTATCAGGGATATTACTACATCATTAGAATTATCAGGGGTCATCAGATGCTTGAAAATTTGACACCTTAAGGGCCGGTACACACGGGCGTTTTTACCTGCACTCCCCTGTGTTCCGTTTTGCTGCGTTCAGCCGCAGGGGAGCGCAGGTATAGACGCTCTCTAATTTGGGCACCTAGCTTCCTATTGGTTCCTGATGTGGCTGTCTTCCTCAGCCTGCTCCTGATTGGTTTCTGTTCCCTTAAATACCTTCCTCTTCCTCCTTACTTTGCCCAAGCTGGCTTCAGTTCCTACTGTTCCTGTTTGTCTGAGTTTCCTGGTTTTGACCCTCTGCCTGTTTTCCTGACCTTCGAACCTTTGCTGCCTGAAACCGACCTCTGCCTGCACTTGACTACGCCTTGCCTGATTCCTTGATACCTTGCTCCTGGTAACTTGCCTGACTTCTCTACTACATCCGCAGCAGAAAGCCCGGGTCCCCAAAAGGGCGTCGGTGAATACCAGAGCCGTAGAGAGGTTCCTGTTACCATCAGTTCTCCTGGATCAGCTACCTTCCTTTGGGATCCGAGGTAAACAGATCGTTATAACAAGGCAGGAAACTAGACTGGGACTGGGAATCAGGAACAATGAACTAGAGGCGGGTCACAAGATCACAGGGTACTAGAATATAAGGTCATGAGTCAAAAACCATTGGCAAGCTCATGACAATAGCTTAATGACCAAGCCCTGCAAAAAGGTCTGGGGCAGGCTTATAAAGGGTCAGAATTGAATAAGGACGTGCCCAAAATAGAACACAAGTGAAGGTAATGCTAAAACTGGTGGATCATCAGAATCAGGGGGATTGGAGGGTTGGCATAAACAGGAGCCAGGGCAGAAGAATCGCCAAGATCAAAAGCCTGATGGGAGGAATCACCAGGGTAATAAGCCAAGACAGGAACATCAACAGGGTCAGGAGACAAAGCAGGAACATTGGCAGGGTCAGGAGCCAAGGCAGAAACATTGACAGTCAGGATCCAAGGCAAGAACATCAGGGGAGTAAAGAGTGGAGCATCACCAGAACAGGAAGGCAGAAAGGCCCCTCGAACTAACTACAGGTGGTAGACCAGCACATACACTCATTACAGGTGGCAGACCAGCACAGGCACCCATTACATGTGGTGGACCAGCACAGGCACCCATTACAGGTGGCGGATCAGTAAAATCAGCAGCAGCAACAGCAGGAGAGTTGGGCAGAATAGCAGCTAGACTGCTACACACAGCAACAGGACAGGAATAGTCTGGGGCAACATAACTACCAGATCCAGTAGCATGCAAAGCAAGTCTGGTAGCTTGGTCCCCTGGAGCTGGCACAAGAGCTGGAACAAGTAAAACTGCTTGAACAGGCACAAGATGATGCAGCCATTCAGGTGCAGATACAGGAGCTAGAACTGAAAAGGGGTGAGGCAGTTGTGATGAGTGATGCCCATTGATTCCAGTGGGTGATAAATACTGTTGCACTTCAATAAAAAATTGTAGCCCATGCATTTTCGCCATTTCACTATTTTTAGGCAAAGTGAAATGGCTCAGATTTGCCCATCACTATGAGGCAGGCATCAGGGAACAGGAACTGGATTGGGTAGCTGTTGAAGAGCAGGAACTGGATGAAGTGCTGGCACAGGAGCAGACACTAGTTGGAGAGTCAGCAAAGGAGCAAACACTGGAAGGAGACTGGAGCACTAGCACAGATAAAGTGATAGGAGCAATCGCACAGAGGCAGGTAACTGGATAGCAAGCACAGGAGCAAGAGAGTGAACAGGAGACATAGGAGCTGGAGACTGGAGTGCGAGTACAGGATCCTGAGACTGGACTGTGGGTACAGGAGCTGGCGACTAGCCAGCAAATGAAAAATGGACAGAGAAGCTGGTACTGACTGAACTGGAGGCATGAGTCTGACAAGGGTTTAATAGCAGTTTGAATCTCATCTTCAACAGAGTCTAAATCTTCCCTGTCCTCATCATTAGAAAAATCAAAATAGTCTTCCACAGACTTTAAGGGGTAGATTTACTAAATTTGTGTGAATTTCGAATTTTTCATATTCGATCGTTTGATAAATCAAATTGCATTAAAACCCTCAAATTGGAAATTTTAATTCAAGAGGTTTTAATTTGAAAATTCGACCCTTAGTAAATCTGCCCCATGTGTTTTAATCCTGACAAGCTGTGAGTACCTTGTGACTGGAGGGGTTAGCTGAAAAGGTTTTACAGAACCAGAAGCCACAGCAGAACTTGAGGAAGTCATAGGAAATTGACAATAAATTCCCAGGGAAGTTTGCTTTCAGATAGGACAGAAAATCACAAAAGTGGGCCTTTTCTGTAATTCACCCCATTCACTAATCTTGGTTTCATTATCAGACATACAGTTGCAGCCACTGGGATTGGTGAGTTAAATGCGTCGTGGCTCAGGGCTAATTGAAGAAACTGTGTTATCTAAAGTTATCTTAACTCATTTAATGCATTTAACCTTTTCATTAGCATACCAAAGCACCATTGTTTTCAATGGTAAACTCTTTTATTGGATGGGATGCTGTGACACAATATTCTGTGCAAAGTGGGATAAATGGGATAGATGATTTAAGTTTTTCTGTGTCAAATGCACAATCCAAAGTGGCTTCATCTGTAATAGTTACAGCCTCAGGTTGATCACAAAGAAGTCATCCATTCTGTCCTGCTTAATTTCATCCATCCTGTCCTGCTTGATTTCCTTCTTGAACTTTTTTGAATTCTTTAAACTTCTAGATTAACAGCCTCTATCAGCCTGATCTCTTTAATGACAGCATTGACATTTGGTGAAACTGATGATTCTATTTAATGCTAATTTGGTAATATGGGGGTCATTTATAAACATTGAGCAAATTTGCATATGTGCAGTAACCCAAAGCAACAAATCAGTAATTAGCTTTTTATTTATCCAGTCACAGATTGAGCAATGAAAGCAAACATTTGATTGGTCCCATGTGTTAAAGCCCTGAAGCATTGTGCCAAGAGTTAATAAATGAGCCCATGTATCCGTGATTCAACCAAATCAAGGTTTAACTATAATTTAGTATAACATATAGTATAAGGCCACTGGTCTACATACAGTATATGTCGAAAGGTAAAATAACATAGTTAAGGACTTCCTGACCTCAAAAGAATGCCTTAAGTTTCTCACTGGTGTCATCATGTTGTTGATTGTTTGGATCACTTATTCAAGTTTTCTTAATAATAATATCGCCATGTTTCTTATTTTATGCAGTGTGACAGATTTCTTAAAAGCAATGCTAAAATATACAAAATCTACAAAAAGTAAACCTTTTTATGCATTTAAAACAAATTAAACTAACTCACATCCCAATGTATGTGTCTTTCTGAGATATTTGAGCACTTGAGAATCAATTTTCCTAGATAAATAGGGAAAGAAATATTACAGTAACATACATGTACATACTGCAATGAATTATCAGCCACTTGGGATATACATCAAATGACAAGAAGTTCATGCCTAAAGCAATAACAGTCTAGAGATTGATATGTCATATTTAATTTAAACCGCTGGGCATTATTATGTTTCAAATGCATTGTGAAGCAATGCTTTGAAGACCTCCCTGGTGCCTAAGAGGTTATTTGCACATTAATATATTTAATTCACATTCAATATACAGTAGTAGCACTCTGGGTTTCTTGGATATGTTTTGCAGTACAATGCAATATATTCTCCTGCTTTCTCTCAGTCTCTTTACTGGCTTACCACCATACTATCTAATTTATTGAAATCTGGTTTGCTAGTTGACTACTACACTCTTGGGACACATATGTAGATAAACAAAACATAACCAGATTTTACAGACACCAGCATCTGTAAAGCAGTGGCAAGATAATAGTTTAATTGCAAACCCACTATATCATGTAAAACATAGTATAGAATCACAAACATTAAGGGGCACATTTACTAAGGATCGAAGTGAATTTTTGAACAAAATTTGAATTTTTTGAATTCTAAGTACTGGCCCTATAAAATCCTTCAAATTTGACATTTCACCACATTAAACTGCCAAATTGCCATTTTAGCCTATGGGGGACCTCCTAGAACCTGTTCTGAAATTTTTCTAAGCCCTAGGCATTCAAAGGATTTTGCACAAAATGCGAGATGCAATCAAACAATTTTTATTTAATCAAAAACGGATCTATTCAATCGAAGTAGGTCCATTTTCGATCAAAAAAGCCCTTTAAAAAAATTAGTTTTTCACTACAAAATTTGACCCTCAGTAAATCTGCCCCTAAATCAAGTTCTAAGTAGAATATACATTGTAATAACATACAAGTCCATGCAGACACAAATTTACAATTTAACTTGCCACTCATTGCAACAATTTTACTTGCCAATGCCCATCCTCTATAGGTGGAGGGAGAGGCTATAGATGTGGAAGTGAGAGGAATTACAGCATACTGAACAGATGCACAAATGTTGAATGTTCAAAAACTTCAAGCAGCTCTTAAGTTTTTCCATAATTCCAAATATCAACAAAGTAGAAATCAAGACTGATTAATGAAACACCTAAGAGACAACAGCGAATAATTAAACAATTGTATAGAGCAGTATAATTAATGAATGCATTATTAATGCATCAGCATACATTTACAAAATGAATTTGTTGGTTAAAAAAGTTTTACAGTACCAGTTGAATGAGTAATTTAATCAATGCAACTTTGCCTCTGGCCAATGTTTCTTAATGAGTCTTACTTGTTTGCACTATTATAATTTATTTGGATATAGTTTACAGCATGTTAAATTATAAATTTATTAAAATCTCTTGCATAATAATTTTTTGCACTTCACAAAGAAATTTAATGGTATGAATAATTGATGCTGTATGGTACTGCTTTTGCTTAGGACAGTTAAATGGCCATATAGGTATCCTGTTTCCATTTCAGTGATAAAGACTGTGACTAACCAAACACAAATTATGCGTTCACTGGCAATTTGACAAATTTATTTAGAGGAAAACATTTCTGGCTTAGATTAATAAACAATCTAGCCATATATGGTACCAAGATGAGTTCTAGTGTATGGATAGAGTTCTCTTGCATCCCATTGATACATGCTCAGATAAGGACACACCACTGATGGCTCAATCCATTCTTTTGAAATGACAACAAAGGTGGTTGGACTATAGTACAGTGGACTAAAGTTGACAGATGCTTTATTGGTGCATTGCATCTCCTTTGCTCAGAGACATTGGTGATCATTTATCAAAACTAGGCACATGTGCACCAGTTACTGAAAGTAAAATAATGAAAACAAAAAGTGGTTCACATTTGCTTTAATTAGTCCCATAATGTACTGTGCATATCTGCATATAGCATGTTATAGGTGCAAGGCTCACTGAGAATGTAGTATTATTCCTATTATTTTTACTTGTCTAGGTCAGCTGATAGTTTTAGAATCCCACCTTTTGCCATAGACAATATAAAATTACTTTAAATTGCTAAATGGCAGTATAGAGTATTCTGCGGAATCTTTAAGTTTTGTGGACTTTACTTTCAGCACAGAACAAAATGGCAAAGACACGCTTATTTCAGTTTGATTTGTATGTTGTGAATTTGAACGCGTGTAAGGTTAGAATTTTTTTTGAATGTTTGCTACTTTATTATATACCTTGAATTTGTGAGTTTACAAACTCAAAAAACTTTTGATAATCTTTAACTGAAAATAACCACCTACTGTACATTTAGCCATGGACAACTTCTGCTGACTTGTACATGAACCGATGCTTTTAGATGTTGAATTTTTTAATTTGAGTATTTTCACTCAATAAATCCCTAAAATTGAGTTTTTGAAACTGTTTTTAGAATTTGTGAGGTTCGGCTCAAAAAATTCAAATCTCTGCAAAAATGTGCTGATAAATGACACCCTAAGTTTTGGCCAACTGACCTGTACAATTAAGGCTACATATAATATACATATAAAATCAATGATAGAAGCTACCTGAATTCATTAAATTCATCTAGCACCCGGAATAACTATTGTTAATTTAGAACCTAGCCCAATTGTGCATAGCATTACCTTAGTAGTAGAACCTGCACTATGAGGTTTTTGAGGATTGATTTTCAGGGGACTGGAACTAGAGATAGTGAGCAGAGGCTTTTGTCTTGGGCGCAGTAGTAGGTGTAAGTGATCTGCAGAGGCTTGATACTTATTAAAAAAACATGCAATTAAGCAATGCAAAATTTGTTTAGCATTTGTTATCCAAAAATTAGCTAATGAAGAGTCAGTGATAAACAGAATTCCACTTAAGTGCTAATTCTCCTTTAAGTTTAGAAAGTAATTTCCATGCAATGACTTTCTGAACATCTGTTTTATTTTTTTTTTCACACAGAAATTTCTCTAATTTCAAATTATGTTTCCCTTTTGTGAGCATCACAAAATGTTGTTTTGTTCAAATGGGTACATAGGTCATGTTCTGAACAAAATATTGTAAGTCAAGGAGAAACGTGTATTAATTGTATGTTGACATATAGCCAGTAACATGTGTGCTTTTATTTACATTAATTAGCAGATTTTTGTATAATATTTAAGCAAGTTAAAATGTTTTCTATTTTTTGTTAAAAAATCCAAGCCTGCATTTAAAATGTTACCAAGTGTGGAACAATCTATGCAGTCTGTGAGACATCAATTTATTTCTATGGAACAATATTTGACAGAAATAAGGAGAGTCTTTTTTTTAAATGTTTTAGTAAACAAGGTCAGAAAGAGAGGAGTGCGTTAAACAATGCCTTTGAGTTTTTCACTCTCTCCGTGTCCATAATTTGTAATGAGTTGTTATTCAAGGCTATGTTGTATTTTATTGTCTTCAACAAACAATTACTGGAGCTTTAAAGGTTCATATGTCACTCCTACCCCCAAAAATGTTATATACAAATCATCCCAAAGACTAGATGGAACCTGCACTGAATAAAGATATGTTTAAATGCATGAAATTGATAACAGATAGACAAATTGAAAGATGTATATATTTTTTTAAATATTAACAAGTTTGGGAAGCATAATTGCTGTCTTATGCATATTATTAGAATCCCAAAAAGTTGACCTCTGCAAATGATTTCCCATATTTATGTATTTTTTTTTTTTGCTGCCAAGTATAGCAGGTGCTGGTTCAAAAATGAATAATATTAGCAAAAAAAAAACCCAACAATCAACAATTCCTGTTTTGTTTAAAGGGTGAGGCATTTTTAGTAGTATTTGTCTATATGTATTTTGTGGTCACAGCCTCATTTCACCCCCACCAAATGGTTTTAAAAATTAGTGGTGAGCACAGCTTGCCGTTGTTTGTTATAGTTCATATAATTTCTTTTTATGAGAATGTAAGCAGGGACCTCGATTCTGGGATGGCTGTGGATGTGA
>CM044437.1:73227513-73263868 GCA_024363595.1 Xenopus borealis
TGCGCAAGTTCGCGAACGTGTTCGCGAACTTTTTTGCCGCGGTTCGCGCCATCCCTGGCCCCGAAGACCCCCCATGTGGTCTGTCATTTCAGGTACTGCAAAATCAACATATTTACATAATTTTGAGGCGGGCAAAAAAGTAAGTTCATATCTTTTCGGAAAGTACACATTCCTCCAAATCCAAATTGATGGCTTACATTTACACTAATTTATAAACATTGCCAGTTTTATATTGGATGAAAGCTACAAAAAGTTATGGTGACCCTAAAAATCCAAAATGGTTAATTAAGTCTTTCTACTCCATACTACCATACTACATGAAATGTTATTTATAACATTTCTGAAAATATTGAGATTGGACGCATTTTTCTCACCCAATTTCTTACATACAATTATAAAACACCCTAAATGTTGATGCAAACGGTCTACTGAACAGTTTGATGTCCAATATGCATACAGGTATATATACCAAAGCAGTTGGCATGTGCAGATTCCAAATAAAAATAGTGCATATGAATTTTCTCCGCTACCAATTTGCCTTCTGTGAACAAGGACCCCTACAGTGTATTATTTGCCACAAGACAAACAGCACAAAGACCCCCCCCCAAATAATAAATTTTTGAAAAGTACACATTCTGACGAATCCAAAATGGTTAATTATGTCTTTCTACGCCAAACAACATACTGAAAAGCTGCACTAAAGGCAGCGTTTTTTATGACATTTCTGAAAAATGCCTAAAAATATTGCAATTGGTTGCATTTTTCTCATTCTCACCCAATTTCTTATATACAATTGTAAAACACCCTAAATATTGATGCAAAGGGTCTACTGACAGGTCTGACCTGGCGAAGTAATGTCTAGCCTAAGTGGTAAAGTTCAGTAAAATGGTCATCTTAGTGAATTAGCATAATTACGATCCTTCGTCAGTGCGCAACTTCGCCTGGCGTCAGGGTGCGAAGTTGATCTAGTCTATCTACTTCGCTAGCGAAAATTACTTCGCTATCGATTGTTAGTGAATTTGCGAATTTACGAATTGATGTCACACTGACGAATTAGCGCTAGCGTTAGACGCTTCACCCTTTAGTGAATTTGATTAGAATTGATGATTAGAATTGATTAGAATTGTCAATTGATGCTTCCGAGTGTAAAAAACAACCCACACTAAATGTGATAAAAGCTCACCCTGTTGGTCCAGTGGTGGTGTGGCGGGGATGCTCCTCTTCCTAACTGCCCCGCTTCCTAGTGCGCGTGTGGCACACACTTCCGCTTCTGAAAGGCGCATCATGTCAGCGCGCAATGGCGCCAAAATTCAAATATTTAAAGGAGACTTTGTTAATTTCTCATTGCCCATGATAGGTTCATTCCTGATGCCTTGTACTTTGTGCTGTTAACCTCCTAGTTTGTTCTGATTTCCTGTGTTTGACCCTGCCTGGCTTTTTGACTACTCTGACCTCTGAAACCTGACCCTTGCCTGAAACAGGCTTTGATTCTGCTTAAACCCTTCTGATTGACTTTCTGGTTTTGATTCCTGCCTGTTATTGACTCCGATTCTTTCTCATCCCATCTGATTGATTACCCAGTTTGACCCTTTGCCTGCCTGACGATTCTCGATATCTGCCTGCCTCAATCCAGCCTGTCTGACAACGAATCTTGCTTACTCTTGTTTGTACAGTGACCTTTGGCCTTAAACTCTAAACTACAGTCGTGCCCCTCTGACTATCCAGAACCCTTATCTTGCACTTCTCGTTAAAGTCCTGGTGGATTCCAAGTAAGCCGAGGGCTCCTCCCAAGGCCCAAAGGCGGTCACACTACTGGTGAAGCATGAGCCGAGACAAGGGTGCTTGGTGTTTGTTCTGGTGTTGTGTGTCGACCGTGACATTATCACAGGCCATGGAAGACAATGGTCACGAGGCTGCTGCTGCTCCATCTACCTCTTCTACCACTGAAGCACTGCTCACCACCTTGCTTCAACGCTTAGAGGAACAGGAGCAGAAACAAAATTATCTCCTACAGGGTTTTCACAACTTGACCCATAAGCTGGAGACTCTGCAGCAGCTGTCCAGTCCTGTAGCCTCTCCTCCTCTGGGTTCTCCTGCCATGTGGGGTAATACCACTAGACCCCATGAACCCAAAATTGTGTTCCCAGAAATATTCAGTGGGGGCAGAACTAAATTCTTTGTCTCTAAAGAGGCATGTAAATTGTTAGTTTCTTTCCACATTCATTCCCATCTGGTGAGGAGAAAGTAAGATTTGTCATGACATTATTATTGGGTGATCCCCAAATTTGGGCTCTCAGACTGCCCACCTCTGATCCTGCCAGTTATTCCCTCGATACTTTTTTAAAACTCTATGGCAATTCTTTATCATGACCCAGATGGCGCATCCTCTTCCGATTATATATATATATATATATATATATATATATATATATATACAATATCAAAACAGGGGGGTTGTGGGAGCACTCTAAAGGCTTTAAAGTATATATAAGTATTATAAATGCTAATGCATATACACCCAAAACAGAGGTTATTTTGTTACAAAGTTATGGTCATAAAATTGATAAGCCACCATACCACGTCAAGGTAAACCCCCGAATGGCGGTCCCTAACTTGTTTTATTTATTATGTGCATTCTAGCATTACCTGTAATCAATGTCCGTTGAACGCTGTTTTTTCACTGAAGGCTATACAGTATATATAAATATAAATAGTGTCAGTGGTCAACATCCTATACATATTATAAATATGTCACTGTTAAGATGCATAGATTATTCTTTAAGAATTAAGCTTTTATTTATACATCTTCATAAATAGACTTTTTAGATATTTTAAAGGAAAACCAAAACATAACTTCCATGCCTCAGATAATGTCCAGTCAGATGACTTGGCAAATGTTGTCACCTTCTTAGACATTTGTGGTCAAATGTAAGAAAACTTGATTTCAGAGTTCAGTTTTAGCACATTTACAAAATATTTCTGTGATAAACTAAGAAATTCTAGAAAAGCATTGAAGTCAATGGACATTTTTGAATTTTTTGTAGCTCCAAAAGCATTAGTCAATGGGCTTTTTTTCTTATGGTGACTTTTTTGCCCTAAATCATTAAAGTCAATGGGTATTTTTTATTCTTTTTCTCTGCAAATTTTTTTTTTTGCGAGAAATTTCACACATGACAAAATGCGGAATTTCATCCAGAATACATTCTCTCATCACTACTAAAACAAGTACAGTATTTGTTGTGCAAACATAATGAAGTCTCAAAGTTTTCTATATTAAAAGGTTTATGAATACTATGTAAAGTTATTTCTTGGATGCTAAATTATCTAATTTATTTATGTTATTTAAAATATTGTATGTATACAGATGATTGCCAGACATTTTCCTGTGTTACAGTTTTAAGTATTTTCGCTGGTCAGATTTTCCTTCTGTCATTTTAGCATTATTTCAAAATATTTAGAAGCCAATTATCCTTTTCATTAGCTTACTCTGCTTTTACTGCACCTTAAGAATTAGTCACTCCTAAAAATAAGCATGTATTGGACATGAAACATTTGTGCACAGAAAATGTGGATAATCAGTTGAACTGTTGATGTCAAAATGTCAAAATGCCAGATTTGCATCTCCCTGTGGATTCCAGACTTTTAAAGAAAATGGCATTTTACATTTTTAAAACACTTTTAGGTATGAAATCTCACATTTCACTTGTTTTAATAATTGTAGAAGAAATAATGACTCCCGGATGAAGAATGCTGTGCTCAGTTCAAACACACAGGTCCATGGATTCATTTCATAATTTCCAATAACTGTGCATGTTAGACAAGCTAGTGATCAGCGAATTCCAGCGATGCGCCGCAGGCAAAATTTTGCCTGGCGACAATTCACCAGCGTCTCGTTTTGGACGCGCACGTCCATTTTTGGACGCTGGCATCCATTTTTGGATGCCGTCACCCATTGCCAGCATAGAAAAAAACGGACGCCGGCGTCTGTTTTTTCCAATGGCGGCAATGGGGCGACCAAAAATGGACGTGGCGGCGTTTCGTGAATTTTTCGCAGTTTCACGAATTTCTCAAAAAATTCAGCGAAGCGCCCCCCGATTTGCCCATCACTATTTGCAACTGGGATGCATTTATATCAGGGACTGCTAGATCAAAATTGTTTCCATATTTACTTAATGGAATAATGCCTTAGATTCAAGACAATTATTTAAGTCATTCAAATTTCAGTTAATAATAAGAGACATCCTCATGTTACCTAGAGGAAACTATTTCTGCCTTGAATATAAATAAGCAAATCTTTTCTGGAGACATTGATAAAATAACATTAATGTTATTACATTAATGTAATCAATTGAAATCGATTCTAGACCCGATTTGACCCGATCTCTGTGCAATCTATGAATCTTGCACCAACTGCATTGCAATAAGTGCAGTTTTACCTGACTCTGTTACCTGCATGTTCATTGTGTTTGGAGTTGGAAATAAGCTGATAATTATGAAGGCCAATTTCAATCTTCCTCTCTCCTTACCCAAATATGCTACATAGTTATAAAGTTACATAGGTTAAATTGGGTTGAAAAAAGACAAATTCCATGAAGTTCAACCCCTCCAAATTAAAACTCAGCATACACACACACACCCCTCTACTCTTTCACACAAACCGTATATGCCCATAGCTATACTAACTGTAGAGTTTAGTATCAAAATAGCCTTTGATATTATGTCTGTCCAAAAAAAATCATCCAAGCCCATTTTAAAGCAACAACAGAATCAGCCATCACAACATCACCCGCCTGTGCATTCCACAAACCACAACCTCCCTGTCCTCACTGTGAAGAACCACCTACGCATGTGTCCTCAGCAGTGTCCACAGCAGCCCACTACCTGCAGTGTTTGTTTACCATGTGTAAGTTTTAAATGGTAACACTAAAGGCATTAACTGGCCCCTGCATTGTTTAAACATCACATTCAGACTAATCCCCTGTATTGTTCACATCTATGATCCCCCTGCATTGTTCACACTTGTAAGAGCTCTGTTGTTCACACCCCTAAAGCCCTTGTACTGTTCACACCTGAGACCCAGACTGTCCACATTGTTCACCTGATCACATGTCACCAGCACTGTGTCTCTTAGAGTGGTCCTGATAGGTTTCCCTGTCTCCTGCTTTATTCTGCCCTCCCTGTATGTCCTGCTTTGCCTGTGTGTGCCCTGATCTGCCTATGTGTGCCCTACCCTGTCTGTGTGTGACATACTCTGCCTGTGTGTACCCTGCTCTGCCTGTGTGTGCCCTGCTCTGCCTGTGTGTGACATACTCTGCCTGTGTGTGACAAACTCTGCCCCTGCTCTGCCTGTGTGTGACATACTCTGCCTGTGTGTGACAAACTCTGCCTGTGTGTGACCTGCTCTGCCTGTGTGACCAGCTCTGCCTGTGTGTGCCCTGCTCTGCCAGCTCCCATAGGTTTTTTTTTAAGATTTTTAGATTGAATACAAAAATTCAATCAAATGGTTAAAATCGATTTTGATTTAATCATTCAATCCAATTTTTTGTTTGATTGATCGAATTGCGGTAAAAACCTTCAAATTTGATATTAGAATTTAAAGGTTTTGAATTCAGCCACAATTCGATTGGTCGAATTCGAGGGTTAATTCACCCTCAAATTCAACCAATAGTAAATCTGCCCCTTAGTATTACAAAACATTACAAAACAATTAAAAAAATTTACATAGATGGGTTAGGGTATACAATACCATCACTAGTGTTGGGTATAAAATCTTGTCACAAATCCAATTACAAAGGGATTATATGTAAAAACATGCCACTTTTCACACTGCAGTTGTTTCAGCACACCATTCAGAAAAGAATACATTTCCCAGGTGCTATCTACATGTGCCTTTCATACAAAATTTGTTTAGAGTATAGACGCACACCAGGATGTGAAAAGGTTTAAAAAGTTACTTTTATTTGTTACGTTTCTAAAAATATAGGACAGGTCAACATTTCGGTCTCCATCTAAGACCATTGTCAAGACCTGGTCCCTGACCAGTAGAGCTTAAGTATAGTCATATTATCAGTGAATTCATACACTTCAGTTAAGTTGCAGGAACACATATTTATCTTTTTTTTTGCTTTCATTCCCCACTGAAAAAACGTCAGAAAAAATGGTTGCCGTAGAAACTATTAGTAACTAAGATACTAAATTTGTTCAATAAATAGTTTTTACATTGAATTACAGTAGCTAGAGTTAAGACAATTTGAGTGGTTGTTTTTCTAAACTGTTAAATATGGTTTTATCTGCACTGTGATATTTTAATGACAATAGCCCTTATGTTTTTAAATCATATTCAACATTCAAATCTCACTAATTTGAAACTTAACTAACAATTAACTTACAGCAAATAATGGTGTCTGAAAACACTACTATAAATATATTTAAAATCTGCCTCCAAAGTGTGTTAGAATCATTATTTTATGATAACATCTTAGTTTGGCCTCAACATAATTTCAAGCAAGCATCACAAGCTACATTTGGATCACAGTTTTCTTGTTTTAGGTGAATAAAAGCTTACTGGAGGGAAAACTTACACAAGCACCCCTCCCATGGTTAGGATTGGATTGGCTAAGGGTGTTCCCAGCTGAAAACAGGGTGGGAGGATAGAGGGCATTGCTTACTGCTTATTGCTTACCCATTAATTAACATTAACATTATTGACATAGGGGAAAAACACTCTGTGTGGTTTTGGAGAAAATAGATAGCAGGCTGAAATTAAGCAACTTTGTATTTGCCCAACATATGCGGAGCCATTGCATGTGGGGGCGTTTTTTTTTTATCAAAACGTACTGTACCAACTGACGTCCTTGTTAGTGAGCAGATGGTTCTTAAAGGGACTGTTCACCTTTAAATTAACCTTTATTAGACAATTTGCAACTGCTTTTCATTTTGTATTATTTGTGTTTATTGAGTTATTTGGTTATTAATCTGCAGCTCTCCAGGTTGCAATTTCAGCCATCTGGTTGCTAGGCTCCAAATTACCCTAGCAACCATGCACTGATTTGAATAACAGACTGGGATGTGAACAGGTTAGAGCCTGAAAAGAAAGATGAGTAATTAAAAGTAAAAATAAATCTGTAGCCTTACAGAGCATTTGTTTTTTAAATGGGGACCCCACTTGAAAGCTGGAAAGAGGGAGAATGGAAAAAAATAAATAAAGGCCAATTAAAAGTTATTAGAATGATATGTTCTATAAAATAATAAAAGACTTAACGATGAAGTACCCCTTTAAGAAGTTTTGTTGTATTCAGCTGTCCAAATGCACAAATAACACGCAAATACATTTACAGTATATGATAGTATAGTATATATAGGTTAGAGTGAGAGAATACAGAACAAGATAAGTTTATAGCAGGCAGTAAGGACAGGGCTCTCTCAGCACTGAATAAAAAGTTTTTAATCTGGAAGTCAGTGGACTATTCTTGTTGCCTTTTGGAGTATCCAAGAGTTTTTGTTACTCGTTATGAGGCCAATAGGAAAAGACTTCAAATGGCTTTTGCCTTGCATCATTTATTTAGTAAAAGGTTGAACCTTTTTAATACTTATTTGATATGTAACTATGTATGTGAATACATTACCCTGTATACAGTACTTCAGCAAAGATGATGGGACTGATGGCTAGAACCAACAATCCTAAACATTGATCTAAAACAGTAGTGTGCTTGCAAAGCAATTTAAAATTTGGTTTAATTTGTTTCTATATATGGTGCTAATACAGTGCATATTGAGGAGTAGAATATTTAAGCTCTGCCAATATGCCAACTTTTTGCAAACCTACCAATGGTATAAAAACAAAATACATAAATAGCCTAGGAGCAGACCTGGTGAATGTCTGAGGAAATTATAAGTCTGTTAAAATGAAAATCTCAAATAATAACTGTGAGAGTTTATTTCTATATTTCTATGTAAGATGCAAAAAGCATTCATTGAGCTGACACACATTATTACCACAAAGTAGAAAGTAGGTTCATTATGTTTGACCTTTCTCTGTGCATCTAAATGCATCTTTGAGTTTAAAACTGCTTTTAAAAAACACTCCATCATTTGAACATTATTATTACTTATACTGTAATTACTTGCTGTGCTGCACTGTACCATGCACCCAAAATACAAGTAACAAGCTGTGAGTCATGTCTGCCTCTCTATAAATAGAACCAAAAATATATCTTATGCCTCAGTTGCTTGATGAAGTACTAATTAAATATGGTTGGCTTTAAGTAAAGTGTATCTTAGAAACTGACCAAAATAATTTACATATTTTACACTGCTACAGCAATAGTTCAGTTTTTGTTTGTATGTATATATATCTTGGTCTCGCTGAATTCTTCTGGCACAATGTTTGATTGGCTTTAGTGGTGCAGGGAAGAAAGTGTCTTCTGTTTGGCTAGGCATGTGGCAGGAAGAGTAATGGTAATCTGACCCACTAGAGTATTTTATTACATCTTATCCCCATTAAAAGAGTGGGTTTTTTGTATTCAAGGGAGCAGCAATTGTGCAGGAGAGGTGATACCTATATGTGCCTTCATCCACCACCCATCATGAATACAGTGCTCCTAAATACTTGCAGCTCTGTATTCATGGGAATAGTGCAGTTCTTTGTTAGCAATTCATGATTTCAAAGACCTGTCCCTAAGGTGCAAAGTGCAGGTCAGTATGCAGAAATTCAAAGAACATGGTATTTTGCAGCCATCATTAACATACTTAAGTCGACTTTGTAAATGAGTCCCTTTAAGTTTACATGCATACTGTCATGCAGAGACCACATGTAGTAGTTTTGATATTTCACATACTGACACTATACACCTGTGCCCTTTGCAGTCAAAAATGCAGAACATTCTCGAAACATATTACCTGTGCAGGAATATTTTAAGACCCGTATTTATAATTAATTAAGGATTTGTGAGTTATTCCTCCATAAAGATTCACTGTGCATTGGATAAACTAATCCAATTGTTAGATAATATACAAATCACAATACATGACTTTTTACATCTGAAATGAACAGTTATTTTGCTTATCATTAATTGATGAGCTACTAACTCTAGGAGGGGGATTGAAAAAAACGTCTGCAATATTATGTGGATGAGGTATTAAAAGTACAGTGTGCAGCCCTGTCAGTTTAAATAAATGATGTGCAGTACAGAACATTATGTTAGATGTCTGTGGGAAGACAACCATCCAGTCCCTCTGGGCATCCTGAGACGTGCACTGATGGAGTCCTTTGTCTTCTTTTGTCACAATCACTGATGATGAAGCAGCAAATAAAATATTCTTTGTCAAATGTCATAGCAGGACCCTCTTCCTCTGGTAGTCATCAGTGCTCTTTTGTGTTACCTCTTTTGATACACTCAGCACAGGATGTGGTATTGCAAGGTAATTTGGTCAAAATTGTGGCTTTCTTTTGGCATCTATATAATACCTTGATATTGATAACTTGATATTCTGAGGGTAATAGTATAAAAAAATTCAAAGTAGCTACTGGTCTAGCAACCCTGAGTGACCAATCAGTAGGTAGCATGTACAATTTGAAAGCAAATAGCTAAAAAGTTGCTATGGATTACTAAACGTTAGTAAACGTGACTTTTGTTACTGTATTGGTAGATCCACTAGAAATATGCTTATTTTGCAAAATATATAATAATTTTAAATAATATTTCCTTTATAATAATAAAACGTTGTTATTGTTCCTGACTAAGCTGTATAAATCCATATTTGTGGGAAAACAATCCACACAAAACAAAAAGGCTAATTCATTGTGTACATTATTTTTAGCTGCCTTAAAATGTAGTGATCCAAATTACAGAAAGATCCTTTATCCATAAAATCCCAGGTCTTCATCTTTCTAGATAACTATAATAAATAAAATATCATAGCATGTGTTTTCTGTGGAAACTCTGTTTTTAATATGCTTTGTGTAAAAATCTTTCTTTACCTAGGCCTTTCATTGATCATAGGTGGACTTGATTTTTTTTTTACTCGTTGAGTACAGAAAGTCTCAGTTTCACATTTCAGGTTTCCTATTCTGCAAAGCTGCCTTGTTTGAGTATGTTTTGACTGAAGAAAATTGTACGTTTTTCTAAAAAGGTATGGAATTCCAATGTTTAGAGCTTACCTAAATATAATTAAAGGAGAACTAAAGCTTAACGTCGAAATAGGGTAGAAATGCTGCACATTATATTTTGCTTTTCAGTACTAGCCCTTTATCATGGAAGATTTGTAAATCTAAAGATGTCCCTGATAGCTACCCATTTTCTTTTGTAATGATTCACAACACATGCTATGTGCTGCTGTCAGTTACCCTTGCTTAAGGACCAATTCACAATAAAATGTATATGTAGAAAATACTAATTAATTTAGATGTTCATTACATGGCAACTCTGAAACCAGTGAAATTCGCATCAGAAATTAATCAGTCCTGTAGCAATAGTTTCGATGACATGCAAAACCTTATTTTCTGCTAGATGATTTGCGAACACTCCTACTATTAGCTATTGAACTTCAGCCCAGAGCAAACTGAGCATGTGCAGTGTCACTGGCATGCCTAACAAAATTCAATATGGTGACTCCCTGTGGGCAACCTTGAAGGCCTAAATGATTATAGTTATAGAGATTCTAAAACTTTAGGCTGGTGCAGTAAGTTCAGTATATAAAATACAGCATTTATACCAATATTTATTTTTAGGGTTTTGTTCTCCTTTAATGTAGTACAATTAATGGCAAATTTCTGTCTAGCAGTGATGTTATTGTAGGTAGAGTTTATGAACAAACTATGTAATAACTTTCATTTTCATTTTCTTTGTTTTCATTAAGAGAGGGAATTTGTATTGATGACCACATTTTTTTGCCAGATATGGATTCCATGCTTTGCCATAAGTGATTTTTTTTTGTGAAACAATTAAAATATTGTGCAAAGAAAAATGACATCCATTGACTTTAATGCATTTGGAGTGAGAAATTCCTTGAGAAAAAAATGCACCGTTATATATTATATATCATTTGGATTAAGAAAATACCCCCACTGACTTCCAAGCTTTTGGAGTAACAGAAAAAAATTCTATTGACTTCAAAACATTGGGGTAGATTCATCAAAGAGTGAAGTTAAGAGTGAAGTTAAGAGTGAAGTTCCGCCACTAGAGGGAAATTCCACATCTCTCAATTCATTTCTATGGGATTTTTAAAGGCGTATTCATTAAAGGGTGAACTTTCACTTCACCCATTGATGAATACGCCTTGCAAAATCCCATAGAAATTAATTGAGAGCTGTGGAATTTCCCTCTAGTGGTGGAACGTCACTCTTTGATGAATCTACCCCATTGTTACATAGTTACATAGTTACATAGTTAAATTGGGTTGAAAAAAGACCGAGTCCATCAAGTTCAACCCCTCCAAATTAAAAACCCAGCATACATACACACACACACACACAAACATCTCCACTCTTTCAAACACAAACCATATATGCCCATAGCATTGTGTGTTTGAAAAAACACCCATTGACTTCAATGCGCTTTGCAAATTTTTTGCCGTTTCAAGAACTGAAACAGGACACATTGGCTCATCACTAGGATCTAAATTAAGTTAGTACAGAAATTATTAACTATTTCTTACAATGTAATAATATATTTTACATAGCTATTATTTACAATATAATAATATGTTTTACATTTTGCTACCATGCATAGCTGCAGTGAATCATATAGAGTGATATAAAACTCGGGAAGAGATAAAATGAAAAGTGTAAAATATTAAAACTAGTTGTACAGAAAGCAACATATTTATATGGTATATGAAGTGCTATAAGGAAGATCACAGCGGTTAATACAGTAGAATGTCTGGTAAAGCAGATTTACCAGTCTTGTCAGTGGGGATGCTATAATCTTCCAGAATAACATGAAATGTGTCAGAATATAGAAAATACTGATGCTGGATGGCAAAAGGCTACAACACAGCAAAGACAAGCCAGACTAGTATTAAAGATGAAATGTCAATGAAAAGAATTGGAAGGTGTATATACACGTGCATACGTGAGTAAAATGCTTTATTATTCTCTGTCGCCTGGTATGCAAACTCCCCATTATAAATCTGTGTGAATGGTTTTTAGGCAGGTTGAAAGACTTTGGTTATGCTTGTATGTCAGGCAGTTAGCACTGATACACAAATAGAAAAACACTGTTAAATGAACAAAAATGTGAAAGGAGTTAAAGTAGTTGAAAGACAGAGAGAAAGAAAGAAATAAAAAAAAGAAAGGACCAACATCGGATTGCAAGGAGGAATATAAATCATCTTGTTTATTTTGCTTTGCTTCACACTGGACATTTTCATTGCATCCACAGGCAGAGAGGTCAAAACCCCCTCCATACAGTACATCCCTTTCTACTTACATTAACAAGAATTCCACAGGGAATGCAGGGTGCCAGTTTTAAGTGCCTCACAATGGGTACCGGATCTTTTAATGGTAGACAATGTATGCAACATTAGATTGTAAGCAGCTTAAAGGAGAACTAAAGCTTAATAAACAAGTAGGCTATACATGGTACTCATTTCTTGTCTTAAATTCTGTACCAGCCCAAGGTGATCACATCCCTTTAGCAGTAAAGATTTGCAAATTCAAATATGCCCCCCAGCAGCTCCCTATCTTATTTTCTGCTGATGCTCTGTGCATATTCATTCTATCATCCAGAAAATGAAAGGAGTTTGTCATTCTTATTCAATTATGCCTTGTTGGTTTAAGTAAATTGTACATTTATTGAAAAGATATTTGTCATCATTTGCTTCAGATGATTTAATACTGATTGCAACCTGAATATTAGTAACATTTGTAAAGAGCAAATTCTGCCATCTGCACTTCAGTGTTTGGGGTATGAAGCATCGGATAACAATTTCAGCTACCCACATTATAAACAGAGGATTTATTAATAAATGTCCACTGTCATTTTTCTGCTCATATCTGTGCTGATACATACAATGAATGATATTTTCAGATATTTGGTTTCTCCTGCCAGTGGTTCTCATCTTTGTAAATCAGACTTTTAACCTAATTAGAAACCGATACAAACCCTTTTTAAATTCAAGCAGCTTCTATTGTGCAAATGATAGTGTATGAAGAACAACTTGGCCAAAAGTACTGAGCACTAAAATAGTTGCTTGGCAACCTAGCATTTTTGATAATGGCAGGAAATAGCCCAAACAAGTGCCTGAATTTACATGCTTTATTATATTCTTTGTTGTAACCATGATAAAGAGATTTTATGCTGCTTCAGTTAATGAGTATTGCCCAGCAGGTCATAAGATTCAAAGTTAATACATATAACTTGTAAATATCAATACTGGGAAATAGATATTCTTGGCAATTTGTTGTAGATCATTTAAAAGTTAGAGCTTCTGCATTGATGTTTTTACCATTCAAACCTCTGCAAACAAAAGTAAATATGTGCCTGATTTATGTTTGTATATTGCTACTTATGCTTTGCTTTTTAATAACAATGGATTTATATTTAACAGTTTATGATTTATAAAATATCTGCTGGAGAATCTTGAAAGACTTTGCTAGTTTAAAAGGGATGTATGGGCAAACATTTTAATCCTCCTTTGGCTTTGGGGAGTGAAGTATTTTTCAAATTGCAAATAATTTTTTTTTGCCATTTTTTAGCTGCTTGCTGTGCAAACATACCCCTCATGTATGTGATCATGCTTCAAGGACCATGGCCGTCTCTTTCTCCAGGCCTGTCTGCCTCTTCGCTATAGTCCCGCCTACCTACCAATGGAAAACGAGTAGGTAGTCTTGTCTGCAGATGCCTCCCGAGTCATGGCGCTTTTAAACACACAAATCCAAGGGGCTTCATCTGTATGTATACATGGAGAAGACAAAGGACATAATAAATATATACAGAATTATATAAGGACAATAAGCTGAAGTGCTCTGTGGTAAGAGACATAGTGGGAATGAGTTACCCTGCCCCGTAGAGCTTACAGTCTAATATCGGAGTAATTACAACTAAGACATTGGGTGCCAATGGGACAAGGACCACATCAACTAGCTGATCCGGTCCTCAATTGCATAAACAAAATGAAACAATTGGGGGGGGTTCAGAATGCCCCCTAGATGGGCAGATAAGCTGCCGAGTTGGTCTAAAGGACCAATAGAGGCAGCTTTACACTGCTGTGTATGGCCACCTATACGCCTCATCTGCTTAACTGCAGATAAAGATAAAAATGCAATGTCATGTCTCCAGCATAAGCTGTCATCATGTTGTTATATTTTATGGTAAAATCCCTCTGCTGGCCATTTCAGGTATCTACCCAGCACCTCCTTAAAGCCAGTTACAGCATTACATTTGCATTACATTTGAACTAATCTGACTACCATACTCCCTACATGTGACCTAACACAGTGCCTTGTGGGGGCTATGACTCAATTTTGCAGACCATGCTGTGGAAGAAGCACACAGGTTTTCATTCTGCATTAATCCACCTTTACAGCTGCCATCATCCCCAGAGACACTGTTCCATAGTTCTGTGCTAGTTTATGTGCTTTATGTTGCAGTTTTGTACTTCTACGTGTTTATATTGCACTGTTATTACAAAAATACTAATTTCATGTTCTATTATCTATTACAGTTTCACCTCTTCCCCTTACCTATCCAGTAAATTCTACAGACTCAATGCTTAGTGGAGTCTGGAGGTTTCAATGCATGTGGAACTACACACTGCCTAACACTGTCCCCTGTCTGATGATAACAGAACCTCAGAACTTCTGCTAACTTAAACATAATGGGCAATGAAGAATCTTATTTTTAGGTTTTGGTAAATGTTTCTAGCTATACTGTACCAAAGTATTGCCTGCTACTTATCCTAACCAAACAGTGTGGAATATCTGCTACAGAGCTCCAAAATTGTGGTTGTTTGTATGACTTTTTAATCGCTTTTACATGAATAAGTATATGGTTGTCAATCTTTTAAATCGGTCATTTAAACCAGTGTGCTCAAGCTGATCTAATTTGAAGTTCATACTATAGTACAGAAAGAGAGACAATCATTACCATTAGCCACATGGTAATTTAATCAACATATAGATTTGTTAATTACAAGCTCTGCCTTCTGCTTGAAAGGTTTCAGTCAACCTGCAACAGATGTTCGTATAAAACTAATAAGACTGTTACCCGTACATATACCATGTTTGTGTACCTTTCTGAACCTTTTGTGCTTTCTCTTAGTATCTTGTTTTAATATATTAAAGCCAATCTAAGAAAATGCAATTAATGCAATTTTAGTTAATGTAAACGTTTTGTGAAAAAAGACTCTATGTCCCGAGGGATTGCAAAATAAAATACATCAGAAAGTATTCAATTTGCACTTACAGAACAAAAATTTCATGATTCATTCATCTGAAATGGCAGATAAGTGAATGGTGCACAGAGTTAACAATTTAAGCTTATGGAAGTACAATATATCTTGGAAATGCAGCCCACTGAGAAAACTAATTCCGTCACTTTGGGGATAGCTGTACTATAACAGATTCTCACATCAAATGCAAGGTATATCAAGCTCAAAAAATTATAATAATCAAATTGAAAATTGGATTTCTTTGGTAGATGTATTATTATGTAAAACATCATTTTGTCTTTGTCATGACTCAAGACCATATTTGGCAATTTTGAAACATCAGTTACAGGGAACACAGATTATATAACTTTTTCAAAGCTGATGACAAATAAAACAATCATACAGCTGCATAAATATTTTTGAGAAAGAAGATAGCGTTAATTTTTACTATTGCAATTCAGAAAGCTACAAATGTTCCCTTCCTTCCTGTTAACTTCAGACAGTGAGCCAGTAACCCAAAAATGCATGTTGATGCAATATGGCCTTGCATTATAGTTTAACATTTAGAAAACTTCAAAACACAAAATGTGTGCTGCCAGTCAATACTTTACTGACTGTCAGCAAATTTTCTGCAGTGCGTTTTCTCCTTGCAAGAAAACATAATCTGTGTTTCGCTACAAAATCTGTTCTGCTTGTGTATTGACAGGTCATTGCTGTGGCGTCTTAATATTTTCAGACAAGCCCTGAAAGTGTCCCTAATACATTCCTCACATATATGTGCAGAGTAAGTGCAGCAGAGCTCATGGGGGCCATCTTCCGGATCTTTGTTCTTCATCTACTGTATAAGGAGCGCTGGATTGGCGCATAGTGAGGGGACTATCTAGAGTAGTGGGTAGGTGCTTTTCTTATTGGGGGGTTTACTTCTACTTTAACTATTTCATACTTACCCCTTCTTTGTGAAGTGTTGTCAAAGTTCTTGATGTTTTCTAACAATGCCTGGTTAACTTCTGATGTTTGTCAGAATAGACTGCCTTTTTGTAAACATAATTTCCTTTTTTTGAAAAGTGCCATAAATCAATTAAAAACTATTACTAATTACTCATAATAAGATAACAGAGATGATTATTAGAAACTAGTGCTGGCCGCTATGGGTGATTTGGTGTAACTTTGAATCTATTTGCTTACCAGCGATGCTATCATGAGGTGAGAATTGAAACTGTGTGCTTCTTCCATACCATTAGCTGTAAAATGGAGTCTTGGCTCCCACAAGGCTTTACACTGGGTCACATGGTGGAAGTACAGTAGCCCAATTAGTTCAGATACAATTCTGTCATAAGCCTTATGGAGGTGCAGAATAAATATAGGAAGTGGCCTTGCATAGTTACAACAAGCATCCAGCGGAGGGAGTTTGTCGAAGGTGAGTAATGAAATGTAGCAGCATGATGACAGCTTATTTTGGAGACATGAAAATTTGTATTTAAAAGGGATGGCAAAACCATACAGTTGTAATCTCCTTATTTTTGTGTAATATCTTCTGTGCCCATCAACATGAGATTTCCTTGGCTTCTGTAGCAGCCCTTTCCTGCACTAAACTATGTAAACGCCCAGTAGCCATACCCACCACACAAATGTTCTGTTACTGCCTACCTTACACAGCTACTGATATTCATTCATCCATTTTTGGACACCGGTGCTCATTGCTGGCTTCCATTTTTTTTGCCGGTTTCCGTTTCTTTCGACGCTGGCAGTGGACGCCCACATACAAAAGGAGACGTGGTGGAGTTTCACAAAGCACAAATTCGCAGTTTCTAGAGAAATTCACAAATAATTAGGAGAAGCAAAACACAGCCGATTCGCCCATCACTACTCTCAGAAGGTGATTGCATTAAGAAGTGGACACATCTGAGCGCTGTGGAAACATACAACAACTTGGGTGCAACTCTGTCCATAGAAACCATACAATCTCACAGATACCATGAGGGCTGACTAGTCATCTCCCGAACTGGCAAGGCAAGGGTTATGGGTGACTCACAGGTAAGAATGAACTCTGTTTTCCTCTCACTGTATCTTTCTCCTGATCAGAATGGCTGGTAGGAAGCAACCCAGGATCAGACTGGCTGCTGGGAGTCTGGGACCTTGCGCACTTTCCCTCCTGGGAACAACAGAAAACAACTCCCAGCAAACTGCAGTGTCTCCTTCTGCAGATTCGTAGCAGTCTCTTTCTGGCTGGTCACTAAACTGGCTGCAACATAAAACTCCCATTCTCTAAGTCTTCTAGCATAACTCTGCTGGCTGGGTCCTCCCTTCCTTTTTCTTACTTGTTCTCTCTGGCTGGGCTGCTATTGGCTTTCTCAATGGATTTCCTATAGAAAGGGCTTGTAGGAAATGTATTTCTTAACTACAATCAACAATGCTGCCTTGAGAAAAATCAAATGCTTCCAGTCTCTGTTGTCAGCTCTCCACTGATTGGTTACCAAGCTGTAACCAATCAATGAATTAAGGGGAGGTCATAGGGGTCATAACTGTTGCTTTTGAATCTGAGCTGTATGCTAAGGATCAGTTGCAAATGTACTGGACAGTTATCTCCCATGTGGCCCCCTTTAAAGGCTCTGGCTAACTCAAAGTTAGAGAGCTACAAAGTAGGAAGTAGTGTTATGTTCTGTTAGACAACCAGTCACTCCAGCTTTTAAGCTTTTATAGCTAAAATCTGCTTATACTTATTTTCCTACATCACTATAGAAATATACATAAACTTTACAAACAATAAACAATAACGGTATGACTACATAGTTGAAAAAAGGATAATTTGTAATGCAAGAAGGACATCCCTGTGCTTTGTTGGAGAAGTGGCTCAGATATATGTACTATATTTCACAGGTTTTAATCCTGTCCCAGGTTCACTTCATTCTGGAAAACCATTAATGGGTTAGAAATCCTACCATTATAGAGATTCTGTGGGGCCCAATGGTGTTCATTCTGGGAGACAAAGTACATAACTTGCATAACAGGGCCCAGCACCTAATCAGTAGCATACTTACAGCAGCCAATCACAGGGTCAGGGTCAATCACAAAAGCCTGGAAGTCTACAACATCTCCTACAGAGATGGAATTTAAAGATAGGATACAATATATACATAGAATGGAATATCTCACTATCCTAGACATGATATGTTTGCAAATGTTGACAAAGTAGGAGAACAAGCTTAAGATGTGTAGGTATGTGAAGGTCCTGCAAGGTGGACTTATCGGGAGTGAGCCACAATCAAAAAATATATTATTCTTTGGATAAAGTGTCAATTGGACTCTTTTTCTTCTAGATCATGGGCTTATCTGTTGTGCAAAAATGACCACCACCAATTCCCTAACTTGAACATACCATAACTTTGTGTGTCACTGTGGATCTATGAGACATAGCAGATGTGGTGAAAGCAGGGGCTGTGTTAGGTGAGTCATCACCTGTGGATAAAGGAAATGGCTGGGAGTGAACACTCTTTCCAAGAAGTAGGCTAAAAAGAGCTAAATATTTGTAACTTTTTAAATAGTGCTTAAAAGGTGCTGAGGCAAAACAGGTTTCTGAGGTATTCAAGTTGCAGCGGACCAAATATAGATTGCATTAAATTAAAAGTGCCTGTTTGTTGGAACACCCTACTTGCTTAAAAAATAAATTGAGCTTCACTCTCTATTTTTCTTTTTGTTGTTCTACTTTTTAACATTATTGAATTGTGGCCACCTTACTTTAAATTCCATTAATAGTGTCATTGCAAAAATATTCTGGAAGGAATTGGGATAGCTATTGATCTCTGTGCTGTTGTATGTTATATCATACCTGTAATCTGCTTTCTGTTACTTTTCCAGTTTCCTGTGCAAGTAAAAAACCTTTCCTGTCTCAGTTTTCTGAGTATGCACCAATCTGTTATGCTTAAGCAAATCATCTATTTGAGGAACATCAAAATATATTTCTAAACTACAAAAGTTACTGCATTACCTCTCCAATATTTCAGCACTATTTGTTTGGCACTCATAAAACTATGTTGACTGTACGCAATCAATGCTGTCTAAACTGTATTTCAAATAGAATATTTTAACAATCTTTCCTAAATCCTGTTAGACTTTCTCTGTTTCTATGAGTGTGATTCTTATTTCTTCTTAAACCAATATCAAAGGTAAAGAAAACGCTTAATACACCCCACAGCTGACTGTTCAGGCTTAGGGGCAGATTCACTAACTTTAGTTAGAAATCCAGGGACTTTGCCAATTCACTAACAGGCATAGACGACAATTCGCTAGTGAAAGGGACCATTGCCAGAGTGCATTCGCACTCTATCGGCAGGCGACTTTTTGCTCAGGCCAATGGTGGTTGATCTGTAAAGTGCGGATTTTAATGAACATTACTTCAATCACCAGCGTTGACTTCGCCACCTCAGACCAGGCGAACTGCAAAAATGAAGTTAGATCTTCCTCAATCTATTCTCAGTTAAATCATGTCCTGTCTGCCAAAAATGCATTAAATTTGAAAAAACAATGTTCCTTTTTTAAGCAGTATTGCCTGCAAAAGTCCTAACAAACTTTTTTTGGCTCAACATTTGAGAACATATGGAACATTCATTTTACAGTGGGCTCATGTGTAAGGCATAATATTAACACTTTTGTCTTTATTAAGGTTCCTTGGGCATTTGTTATTACAAGTCTTAACTTCACAAATTTGTGCCAAAATCTTTAATAAAGACATCCATACAACTTTAATTTACCCTCCGTATTCAAATTTACTGAAGTGTAAAATCACTAGCAAATTTTCGCTAGGCATAAAATAAAAATAATGAATTTTCGCTATGAAATGCTCACACTAAAGAAGTATAGCTAGAAGCATCAGCGTTCAGTACCCAGGATGCAACTTTGCATTTTAGTGAATTAGATTAGTGCTAATTAATTTGCGCATAGCAAAGTATTGCGAAATGTGTGAAGCAGTTGCTAGTGACAATTTGCCTTTTAGTGAATCTGTCCCTTAGTGTCATCTGAGTTGCCTTCATTTTCTGCAGCTCCTGTACTTCTGAAAACGAAAAAATTATTTTCTCAAAATATATCACCTGGTCAGTGATCAGAGCATGTGCATAAAGAGTGATGGTCAGTCATGGTCAGTTTGCAGTTTATTTTAGTTACAATGAAAATCAGTTCAGGCTAACATGTTGACAAGGAAGAATGCTCTGTGGTGCTGATATAAATGCAGTGCTTCACTTAAATATGCCCCCTAGCCAGTTGCATTGTAATTAATGTTTTTTAAAATGTCTTACAGTAGGATATTTTTGTGATTTTTCAAGAGTCCCGGTTCTATTTAACAGGTTTATGTTGGTCTTACACCTAACACTTTTACAAGGTCAAATTTACAAGGTCAAATTTCAAATTTATGGGAGTGTAACAAACATTCACCCTGGTGGTCTAGTGGTGTGGCGGGACGCCCACCGCTCTGCTTCCCTGCCGGCTCCTTAGTGCACGCACCACGCGCACTTCCGGCATTTAAAGGCGCAGGCGCGCTGACATCAGACGTCAGTGCGCAATGGCGCCAAATTTAAAATTTAATGGAGCTTCTTTTAATTTTACTTTGCCCATGATAGGATTTGCTCCTGGTGCCTTACTTGTGCTGTTTAAGCTTCTGATCAGTTCTTCTACCTGTGTTTGACCCTGCCTGGCTTATTGACTACCCCGTTCTCCATATACTGACCCGTGCCTGTTTTTGACTACCGATTCTGCCTTTTCCTATCTGATTGATCACCCGGTTTGACCCTTTGCCTGCCTGACGACTCCTAGCTACGAGCCTGCCTCGACCCAGCCTGTTTGACTACGAACCTGTCTACTCCTGTCTGTACCGTGACCATCGGCCTTAAAGACTTTTATACAGTTGTGCTCCATTGCTGGCCAGAACTCCTGCCCTGTACCTCTCGTTTAAGTCCATGTGGCATCTGAGTAGCTGAGGGCTCCTCCCAAAGCCAAAGGCAGTCACACTACTGGTGAAGCACGAGCCTAGACCAGGGTGCTTGACGTTTGTTCTGGTATTGGGTGCCGACCGTGATAGGGAGTTTCTATAGAGTTTCTCGAAAATCGAAAAAACCGAGACCAATAGAAATGTATTACAAAATAATTTTTTTTAAATTCAAGTGAATAGGATTGACCTGCAAACTCTAATCAAATTCAGATTGAATTCGATCACATTTTTTTAAAGAAAAAAACCTTAAAAAATTAAAAAACATTTTATTTTGGATTTTTTTTTTAAAAGTCCACCAAACCACTCCAAATTGATTGTAGGAGGTCCCCCATAGGCTAAATACAAATTCAGCAGGTTTTAGATGGTGAATAGTCACATTTTAATTCTTCATTTGTACTATTACCTAGTCAAATTGCACTAAAATAAACTCAAAATTTGAATTTAAAAATTCAAACTTTCAATTCGACCCTTGATAAAGCTGCCCCTTAAAGTAAACCCTAAAATTGAATATGGCTAGCAATGCCTTTTTTTAATTGAATTTATTGAACCAGTGTAAATGTTCAGTATCTCTACAGTAGTAATGATCCAGGCCTTCAGACTTATAACAGGAGTTTCTCATCTTGGATTTTGTTATAAGTGTTTGTGAAATGCACATGCTCAGTGGGCTCTGAGCAGCTGTTTAGAAGCTAGGGGTTGTTGCAAATGATCAAGCAGAATTTTAAGTTTACCTGTCATAGAAGCTCATGCTATGGGGCTGATTATTAAATTCTGATGCTAACTGCACTGGTTTCTGACCTGCAATGCACCAATAATTATTCAACCTCATACTGTGACATTCATATTATATATATTCAGGGTCTTGTGCATTAGTCTATAAGTTCAGTAACTGACAGCAGCACAGCATTTGTTCAGTGAATTAGCAGAAAAGCAGATGAGGAGTTACAGGGGTATCTTTGGAGGCACAGATCTTTACTGCTAAATGACTGGGTTGTCTTGAGCTGGTATTGAAACCCAACACATAATCTACAACATTTCTGCCCTACTTCTTTAATTAAGCATTAGATCTCCTTTAAGGTACAAGAGGAGGTATGAGTTCCACCATTTTATGAGTGGAATTCATTAACACCAAGTACACATAAAACATGAGTTGTAGCTCAGGGAGCCTAAGCACTTGGGTTTCGGGAAAACCATATTGCATTCATGTAAGAAAAAAAGCACCCAACACCCCAACAATTAAAAGGTGTAAATAAGCCATTGTTGAAGTATTTCACTTGAAAAGCAAGATTGTGAGTTCTGTAGGGGTTAATGAATCATTATGCTGCTTAAAACACTTCATGAAAGCAAACATATAATTCCTAATGCTTTTTTTGTATTTATTTGTATTGCAATGTCAGTTGTAGACACATTTGCTGCTTTAGGATTGAAATGGAAGCAAGTAGTAATTTATGTAAATGATGCTATTATAGTTATTGAAACAGCAACTACAGGTGATTAACCAATAAATTATACATATTTCCTTCCATTATATGTCCGACAACTCATCACCATCCCACAATACGTTTAAAAAATATTGCAGGATCAGTTGTCAAGTCCTGATGCATAATGTGATTCCTACTGTATTTTTTCTTTACAGTGATTGCATTATGAAAACCGGCAGAGTGCAGCAGATGAGCCATTAATAAAAATCACTAAATCCCTATGTAAATTAAAAATAAATGAAATCATCACGTTGCTGAAACAACCTAAGATACAAATGCAATAAAGTTATTTCTTTGGCTGTTTTAATGGGATGTCATTCATAATTTGTCAGTATTACAAGACTTTGTCATGCCTAAAGGCAGTTGTCTTGTGTTCTTGGGTCAGCATATTCAAGTCTTTGATACAATTATGTAAAATGAATAAAAAATTTATTTCAGACATTTCCCATAATTGGAAGACACAATGATCCTGCTTTATGAGATGCAAAATGCAAAAGATTTCAGTATTGTATTAAAATCACTCATTGTAACATGACTTTTGAAGTAAAGAAATAAAGCATCCATAAGTATCAAGTGCTTTTAACCCTCTTAAGTTTTTTAAAGAACTGTTGTTAAATGAATAGCACATTTTAATATATACAATTACAAAGTATATAATGATACTGACAGCTCAGCTACATGTAGTATTGATCAATAGCATTACTTTTTATTTAAGATGTAATCCCTTGATTGACTCAGATATCTGTAAATATCTGTATTATATATCAAGATATTCGAAGGACTGCTAGAAGCCACCACAAAATTTATACTCGTCCATCTGCAGCCATCATAAAAAAGACTGTAAATGTTTTTGGCACCTGCCTTATGGCATTAAGGTAATGTGAAAATATGATATACTTCTAAATATGTCTGTCAGTCCGGCAAGGACAAAAAATGTTTTTCTGGGCAGAAGCAGTCTTAGTTTACACATGTGTGCAGAAAGCCATAAATTATATTTAACCCTATGTATATCAACACACTCACTTCTCACACTCAATACTGTACTGTATTCTCAAGGATTTATCTCTTATATAAAATAAGACCCTCTGTTATATAAAGTCTATAACATAGACTACTGTATATATATATAGTCTATAAAATAGACTGTTATATATAGTCTATAACATAAGACCTTGTGTTTTTTTTTTTATTCAAAAAATAGAATTGAGCATGTTTCTAACGTGCAACTACAATTGTGGTCACAGTTGCTTACATCATATGTGCTGATTGCATTTGCTTGTTTTGAAGGAACGTGTCTGTTCAGATGAATCATGCACAGTGTGTGGGTATTGAGGCTGGTGAACCCTGGACCTACTGCCACCTTGAAGGTAGTCACACACATAGTGGCCTGCATGATTAGACACAGTACATTTGCACCTACAGAATCACTCACAGATGTCATGTAGACACCAAGTGCTGGATGGCCACATCCTGACACCTAAGAGTCTCAGTTTTAACAAGTGCAACCCCCCCCCCCCGAGGACACAATGTCACTGACATTATGGAAAAAAAGGGGACTCCTCAACTGACCCTTTGCTTTCAGCCAGCCTACTGAACCCCATTGTTACATACCATAATAAAACACCAGGAGTCAGAAATGGGGTAAAATGGTCACAGCTTTTATTCACATTTTATCAAATAATTAGGACCTTGCCAGCCTCAACCAAGGCAATATTCAAAGCCAGAATTCCATAAGATATCACTACTATGCTTTGCCATTCCTCACTGAAGACTTGAGATCAGAACAATGTCTTTATATGCATTATGGTTCATCTACCTACAGAGAGGATGGCCCCATCTCTGCTACCAGCAGGAGCTGCATCTCCCACCATGAGAGAAGTTAATAGCCCTGCTGCTGATCCTGAATATGCAGTGTCTCAATGATAGGAAATCTAAGCAGGCTGTCACCTACTATTAAGGTCCAAAAAAGGAAGGTTGTAAGGCTAAATTCAAATATATTTAAGTACAATGGAAGTGCTAATATTAGAAGTACTAAGTAAGTCAATAAATATGCAAGTGCATGTATTTAAAAAAAGAAAAGGTTTTTTTTGTTACAAGGTTATGATAATAAAGTTGGGAAGCCACCATACCATGTCAAAGAAAACCCCACATGGTGGTCCCTAACTTGTTTACCACTGGTTAAAATATAAAAGGTCATATACACAGTAAGGAGGCAGCGTTCGCGCATGCGCCCCAAGCCAGCTTCACAAGGAGGTGGCAGCAAGGGCCCTGGTCAGCAATCCCAGTGGGCCCCAGGTCCAGTCCGACCCTGTCTATAACTGTACCATACCACAATATAACAGTGCATACAGGAAAGCATCCACAATAGGTTATTAATAGATAATGGGCCAGATTCAATTCAGTGAGAAAAAGTTTTATCACGTGAAAAGTCATGGATGAGACAAGGTGAGAAAATACTTATCTTTTCAGTTTCAGTTCACTTTCTTTTTTTTAGTTCCAGTGAAATGCTTCTTACCTTGACATCACATCCCTCTATTTCTCCAACCATAGCCCGGCTTTCCCCCTGCCTTGACTCACTGCTACATTTATCTTTGCCAGTCTTTATACATACGTCAGTTTAATCTGACAGCTAGTCATTCGGATCCTCTTTCAGTGACAATGAAATTGTCCTAATATCTTCTTATCTAAAGTATTTTCATTATAGTGTGCTGTAGTGAAAGTTTCATTTTTATAATGTTTTATGTACCATATAGGCACCCATGGTCTGCCCCCCTAAAGCTGCCACCCTAGGCAGAGGCCCCTGGGTAACTAAATGGCAAATATGGCTCTGAATACATGATGGCATTACTGTCATCAAAACCTTTGCATTTTTCCTTTATTCATATTCTTAATGTTATACAGTACAGACACAAAGAAGAGATAAAACATGTTTTTGCACTCTCATGAGATATATACTATTATGATTACTATGTATATTATCTACTATGATTTATAGTAACAGTAAGGGGCAGATTTATTATGTGGTGTAAAAATGGCAGAATAATTCAGCACACATCACTAGGCAAAGCTGTGTGGTGAAAATGTATGTAATCTTTTTAAGCAATGTACTTACTTACAAAGGTCTGAAGCAGTGTAAAATAATGGTGGCAAATCTGGCATAAAATAAAACACACCTTAAAAAAATTAATCATTCATTTTACACAGATTTTTACACAGTTTTGTTTTGGTGAATTTACTTTTACATAATAAATAGACCCCTCACAGTACACATTCTTCCCTAGTCTCACAACCCCTAGCAAACAACAAGGTGTTTGTTTTTGTTAATAGACTACTTTACTTTTTTCATATAAACTTACATTGTAAGTTGTACTGGGGGGGGGGGGTTAAATACATGCTTTAATTAATAAATTAATGCATCAATAAAGGAAAATTATTTCAGCATAAAAGCATTCCAGTCTTATTTGCCTCTGTTTACTTTGATGTTTATTAAGGAAATTTAATCATTTTTAACAAAAAAGGCATAATGCAGCTTCTTTTCCAAGCATGTAATTAGAAAAGTAGATAGAAATGAAAAGAAAAGTAATACTTGGAAGTCAAAGGTAAAATTATAATTTTTTTTTTAACTTTCATATAGTATATAGCAAACAAATATACATCAAAACACTTGGTATTTTTTATACAGCCGTATCAGCACAAATATATACATACCACCAAGTTAAAGGCAAAAAGGGACAAACCACAGGGAGAAGATGCACTTGCCAATGATTAAAATACCCCCAATGTACTATATGAAAGTAAAAAAAAAAATTAATATTACCTTTGACTACTAAGTATTATTTTTCTTATTGAGTGTGCATCCCCTTTTCATTTCTATATACTGTCCTGGGTAACTGATTGTGGGGTTATTCAGGGGTATATGCCTTTATTTTTCTAATACTGGGAGTGCCCTCCATTAACCTATATTTGTGTAAATTAGAAAAGTATAGGCATATGTAAATCTGCAGGCTAAATTTCCACATTATTGTTAAATTACATTTTTCTAACGTGGTAGATGATTTAGAAAGTACTTTGCTTTTATCTAGTAGCTTTAGTGTAATATTAGGTTGCCTTATTTTTATAATGCAATCCCAGTTGCCAAAGAAATGATAAAACAAATTTAACCAAATGCCTCAGTGCAGTATTTGTGACATTCGTAGGATGTAATGTTCATAGTGTTCTTGCTGTTTTATTATGATTGCATGGTAAAGCAGGTTTTACGCATTAAACACTGCTAAGGTCACAGTTCCACAAATTCTCTGATAAATCATGTAAATCCCTGTGACTTTCTGTGAGGAACGCTTACCTGGTCTCGCATGATGGCGGCTCCCCTTCGATTACCCAGCCTGCTACGGATCTGACGCCAGCAATCCCGCGACGGAACGAGTCGCGCGCGTCAACTTTGACGCCGGCGCATGGGCGTCGGCGTCAACTTCGACGCCGGCGACGGAACGTCAGCACGCCGACTCGATGACGTCACGGCGTCCGGATTGGCGCCATCATGGACTATTTAAACCCTCTTCTGATTACAATCCTTGCCCAAGTATAGGTCTTAGCTACTAAGTTCCTGGGTGCGATTTCTTGCTGTTGAACTCCTGTTTTTGACCTTTTGCCTGAATACTCGTTACGAACCTTATCTGCCTGGATTGACCCCATTGCCTGGACTTGACTACTCTCTTGCTATACCCCTTGGATACCTCACCTGTATTGGACTTGCTTCTTCCTTGGTCCCCACCACTCTCCGGAGCCTTCGGGCCCTGACACTTTCATCATGCAGAAATTGATTTTTGTGTTTGTGTGTATTGGTATTATGTCCTGTAAGTTCATCTGGAACATGGAATGAAAAAAATTATTGAATATTCTTGGATAAGCTCAGCTTAATATATTGGCACTATACAAATTTCAGATTCCATTGCTCAGTAAAACCCAGCCAGCATTTTTAATGAAAATGTTACCATTGGCGTGTCACACTTTATTAGAATGCCTGGTAAGACTGCTCATCAAAGAAATTATGGTAACCCACACTCATATAAACAAATACAGAAATGCATAAAAATATGGCTCCCTGTCATAATGACCTATGCTATTTTGTTTGCATATGTAAATACTACATAAAAAAGGAATATTTGCCCTTACATCTGACACGGCTACTTCATTAATACACATGATTCTATTTTACAGGCAGTAAGCAATTTGTGTCTTTACTGTTATAAGCTGTAAAATAAAAAGCCAAAGTACAGTACAAATTTCATTAGAAATTGGCAGATTCCTACTTTAGCACCACATTTTTTTATAGATTTAGTCACATCGGATGTTTACATTGGTACGTCACATTTCTTTTTGTTCTGAGTTTTTGTTAAGTGCTGAACAGAACAATGTTTACACATTATAATGTATCTTTTGAAAGACATCAATTTGTGAAACGGAAGAGAATTTTTGCTTTGGTGCCAAGGATGCCATTTTCGTGGTTTCTTTTATCTTTTTCTTTTTTATGTGGATTATAGTTCTTCTCCTGCTTAAAATTGATAGATGTCAGGAAATCGATTATTTGATGTTCTGCATGTATAAATCCTAATTTCCATATTAATCTTTATATTTTGTTTTAGGACATTATTGGTTGTCCAAGTGCCTGTTTGTGGTCCAGCATATGCCCAATTTAATTCATAAGGAGGTAAGAACAATATATATTGTAGAGATTTCAAGTAAAAGGATTATGGTCTCCTGAGGGTACAAAGATGCAAGGCATAGGCACATTGAGTCATAAACTGTTTATTAAGGCTTAAAGCAGAAAAAAACCCAAAACAAAATACAGAAAATAAAATCCAAAGCCTATGCAGCCCTACCTGCAGCCTTTCACTATAGCCCTAGAAAACCAAACACAATGAGGCACATTTATGAAAGGTCGAATTTCGAACTTATGTGAGTTTTAAAAACTCAATGTAAGTTTTTTCTCCAAAAAAACTTGAATGTCAGGAATGATGAAAACAAATCCAAATGGACATCTCCCATTGACTAAAACAACAATTTGGCACAGAATATTGTGTCACAGCATCCCATCCCATCCAACTAAAGAGTTCACCATTGAAAACAATGGTGCTTTGGTATGCTAATGAAAAGGGTTTAACCTTTTCATTAGCATACCAAAGCACCCATTTGTCCTATTTAACACAGAAAACTGTGTCACAGAATCACATCTAATTAAAGTGTTCACCATTGTGAACAATGGTGCTTTGGTATGCTAATGAAAAGGTTCAATGAGTTAAGATAACTTTAGATAACACAGTTTCTTCAATTAACCCTGAATCACGATGCATTTAACTCACAAATCCAAGTGGCTGCATCTGTATATATATAATGTATAATAAACACAATATAAAGTGTACCCAGAACATATAATTAACACTTACCCCAAGACTGCCCAACAGCAAAGCTGCTGAACCCCTACTAACTGCTTTAAACCTATCTTTGCAGGCAGATGAATTGTTTGTAACTTCTTAAAAACATGTTTATTTATTCTTTCATCAATTAACCCTAATTTTAAACTTAAATGTGAGTGATAAATATTCAATATAACAAATACTGTATAATAATATTTAGAGAGTGAAAAAGAAAACACATGTAAGTAATACATTGCTGAGAAGCAATTTACAGTTGAAGGAGTTCTCCTTTCATCTTCTGTGGATTGGTCGATGGCTTCCAAATGTCAAGTCTGACACCCTAAATCCAGATCCGTTGTTAGGCTCCCTGGTCTCGGCTCTGCTTCTGCCTTTAACAGCTGCTTTTCACTTTGGGAGGAGCCCTACGCTAATCGGATGCCACTAGGTCTTAATAAGAGAGAAGTCAAGCAAGGGTTCTGGATGAGCAAAGGGCACAATTGTTCACCAAGGATATTGGACAGAAAGCAACACATCTCAGAAGGATGAACCAGAATAGCGTAATCAAACAGGACAGGACTGTAAAGGCAGAGTTCAAAGATTGGTCAGACAGGCAAGGATCAGGATTGGAGAGTGTAGATTAGTCAGAAAGGCAATGCTCAGGATGGAGAATTTCAGAATAGTCAAGCAGGCAGGCACGGGTCAATACTGGGATACAGAAGTAGAATTCACAAGGAATCAGCACCCAGGAACTAAACAGATTAGACCTACTGTAACAACAGGCAATGAGTTTTCATTCAAAGCCCCTTGAAATGAATTTTAATTATGCACCAAGGAGCATTGACATCACGCCTGTGCATAAACTCGGAACCGCCTGTCTGCGCGTGCCACAGAGAAGCCAGCACTGAGAGGAAGTAGAAGCACGCGGTGGGCGTCCCTTCCGGCCACTAGTGCCCCATGGTGAGTTCTTACACCAAAACTGCCTGTTTTCCCTGAAGCAAAGCCAGCAGCAGAAGTATTCTGATTGTTAGGTAGAATTATAGCAGCAACCTTTATAATCAATGTGTAAGAAAATATAATTTACCGGTGCGGCGGGGACGCCCGCCGAGCCGCCATCTGCGGGGACGCCCGCCGCACCGCTCTCTTTCCCTGCTGGCTCCTTAGTGCGCGCGCCGCTTATTGACTACTCTGATCTCGTTATCCTGACTCGTGCCTGTTATTGACTACCGATTCTGCTATTTCCTATGTGATTGATCTCCTGGTTTGACCCCTTGCCTGCCTGACGTCTCTTTGCTATCTGCCTGCCTCGACCCAGCCTGTTTTGACTACGAACTTGCCTACTCCTATCTGTACTGTGACCATCGGCCTTAAAAGACTTTATCTACAGTCGTGCCCCATTGCCGGCCAGAACTCCTGCTCTGGACCTCTCGTTTAAGTCCAGGTGGCATCTGAGTAGCTGAGGGCTCCTCCCGAAGCCAAAGGCGGTCACACTACTGGTGAAGCACGAGCCGAGACCAGGGTGCTTGGCACTTGTTCTGGTATTTGGGTGCCGACCGTGACACAATGTCATTGGAGAAAGGGAAAACATATGCTTTCTCACTTTGTCTTTGAAAAGAATTAAATATTAGGACATAGTACATGTTGAGTGAATGACTGATAACTCAATATAACAGAAAACCAATATGCAAAAATTAACTACAGTGGTGCTTAAAATTAAAATTGTGCAATACCTTTTGAATGTAATATTTCTGAATAAAACCTGGATCTGTTTTTTATGCAAGTCCTACAACTGAATAATGAGAACCTAGTTAAATATCAGTTAAAACATCATTCATGTTTCTTTATTTATAAAGGAAAAGTATCCAAAGTGATATATTTGTATTTGGCAAAAACATATGAAAAATTGCTTTTTCAGTAAATGGTGTGCCACATTTGGTTGTATATAGCCAAACATAATAGTTGTCATTTAAGTGAACAAGTTCTATTTTGTTTTCAACAATGCAGAGAACATGCGTCCAATAGCCATCATACTCATCCACTTGGTTTTAATCAAACTGTAGATGGGCAGCAATGTTCTTTTTTGAAAGTAGTGATTTCTCCTTGTAACCCTGCCATGCAAATCTGCCCCTAGGAGTTGCCATTAAAACAGTAACTCCTCCTTTATTAACTGAAGGAAGCTAGCAAGCTAGTGTAAAATTATTGTCACATTTGGATGGGCATTGTAAGTTTTATATATTTTGGATCATTGTTCCATTCGAAGGGAACAAGGGACTCAGCAGAGACAAGGGGCTCAGAGTCTGCAGCATATCGAGCACGCTCTCTGCTGCCCCCCACTTGCTGCAGACCCCCAGGAAGTATGGACCTCCACCCCCCAGGTGCAGTGGAGACAAGGGGCAGCAGGGATCAGCAGCACATCGAGTGCTGGTGGCATGAAAGGCCAGCGCACGTTGGTTTCATGCCACCAGCACCACCGCAACCAGTACCAATACTTCTGCATCAGGAAGTGACTGGAGGAGGAGAAGAAGAAGCTGGCTGTCTCTGCCGAGGGTATAGCAGGAGGAAGATTCAGGCTGGAGAGGTGACAGGTTTCACTGTCCCAATCTTGCTGGCAGAGCATGCAGACATAGGTGCAAATTCACTAAAGCACGAAGAGTGTAACGTCAATTCACAACTTCGCCGATTCACTAACAGTGTCCCCGGTGAAAATTTGCTAGTGAAGGACATTGACTTGCGCAACAAAATTGGATTGTCTGTAAATTTCACATGTATCTTCTCCAGTTCAGGGTTTTATATGTCTGCTCTTGGTATCTCAGTATTAAAATATCACTTAAGTGGCTTTCTTCGTTTTTATCATTTTTATATGGATCGCAAGTTTCTGTTTGTTGCAGCGCTCTCCAAACAAGCCACGGATTGCTCTCTCTTTCATCCAGTAAAAAATTCTTTATTCCAACATTTGATTAAAATGCATACAGCTTCCAAGGTCTAACGCGTTTTGTAACCACGTACTTCCTCAGAGACCCCAGTTTACACCATGCCTTCAATACTATTATTAACCCAAAAAGGTTCTCACCCACAAAGCATGTCATATCCATTAACATAAATTAAAATAAATTAAATCAATCAATTTACATAATCAATTTAAAAACATAAAATGATCCATACAAATTAATCAAATGCTCTGTGAGACAATCATACACAGTTATGATACAATTCATTCATGTATATGTTACAATGTAATTTTATAACCACTCACAATTAATTCATAGTATCCAAAAGATTAAACAACATCCTAAGTTTTATATCCATGTCGTTCCTATATGATATTTTATTTTATGTGTTTTTATATTATTTATTTATCCTTCTCTAAAATAACTGTTCTTCAGAAACCAACTAAAAAAGTTTCATTATATCAATCTGATTTTAAATTTAACCCTTACCATGGGCTGAATTAAATGCACTTATATATATCATACACTATTAATCATATGCTTAAATTAAATTAATTAATATCAGCAATCCAATACACATTAACCCCACTCTAAAAGTAGCAGCTAATATCAAATACAGAGTTCAATCCCTGGGGATGTCTGGTCCATAGTTTATATATCCATTTTACCTCCATACGTAAAAGCTTAGCCTGCAAATCCCCTCCTCTTGCTCCAAGCCTCACACGTTGCACTTCACAAAGCCCCACATCATTGCCTCCACACTCCTTAAAGTGTCTTGATACAGCCGTCAGTTCGCTTCCTGATCTTATCTGGTTCAAGTGCTCCCTCACTCTTTCCTTTAGGGGCCTGATTGTACACCCTACATATTGTATGTGGCATTTCGTACAAGTTATTAAATAGACTACTGCCCTTGTGTTACAATTTATATACTCAAAAATCTTGTATACATTCTGCGTAACACTACACACAAATTCATCAGACACCCGAACCGCAGTACACGTGACACACCTTGTTGATCCGCACTTATACATTCCTCGGTTCTGCAACCATACTTTCTGTTTAGAGTCCCTCATGGGCGCACTCGGGGCCTAAGTTTGGGGCCTTCCTTGCTACTACCCGATAACCAGTTTTTAATATCTCTCTAAAATCCCTGTCTGCATGAAGTACCTTCAAATTCCTGTTTATTATCCTCTTGACACTATTAAACTGTCTGCTGTATCTCATGCTCAATATATAATTTTGGAGGGATCAAAAACACTGGTAAATCTTAGATTTAAATCCACATCTTCCAGACTCTCAACAAAACTCTGAAATTGGTCACCTGTGCCATTCCATAAAAAATGCACGAATGTGCAGAACCTAGAATATTACCTCCAAGGAGATTAGTTTCCTCCCACCAACCCATGTACAGGTTGGCGTATGTGGGCGCAAAAAGCGCCCCCATGGATGTGCCACGTACCTGGAGGTAATATGTGCCCTTAAAACTAAAAAAATTGTGAGTAAGTAAATACCAGACCGTCTCCAAAACAAACTGTTTGACTCCCTCCGAGTAATCACTGTACCTATTGAGATAGTATTCAGTAGCCACCATACCTTTTTCATGTGGTATACTAGAGTACAACTATACTACATCCGCTGTTCCCCAGCCGTATGCTTCACTCCACTTAAGTTGGTTCAATAGCTTCAAAACATCCCTTGTATCCTGTAAATACGAACCCAATCTTTTCACCAATGGTTGCAAAAGTGTATCAACTATGTCAGATAAGCCTTCATTCAACGACATGACCCCAGATATAATGGGTCTGCCCTTAGGTGGCATTTCCCCTTTATGAACTTTAGGTAGATGATAAAACAACGGTGTTTGGGGGTAATTAGGTACCACTGCCTTCCATGTAGCTTCCTCTATCACACCCACCGTTTTGCCATATTCTGCAATGTTCTCTAGTATTTTCTTAAAGGGGCTCACAGGATTACTTTTCAATACTTTATATGTTTCAATGTCACTAAGTTGCCTCCTTATTATAATCACTGGCATCCATAACCACAAGGATACCCCCCCTTGTCTGCTTGTTTAAATACTAAGGATTCATTAGCCTCCAGCTCTTTCAAGGCTTTCCTCTGTTTTAAAATAAGATTCCCTGATTTACGTGATCCTTTTTGTTAATTCCATAACCTGGTCAAATATTGAGATAGTGAAAACAGTGTTTAATGTGGAGAACAGAGAGGTGTCTGAATTGTGTTTTTGTTTTCAGTGAAGGGCCTGGGGCTGAGACCACTGGGCCACGTGTGTTAAACTGTGAGATTCATTTGTATTAGAGCAACCCGCTGAATTATAGACTAATAACTCTGTTAATGGTACTGGTAGTACATGGTACAATTTGTATGGGAGGTATTACTACATTTTATGGAGACTTCCCAATCAACAGCGGAGTAAATGTTAAGACTTTAAAATAAAATGCATTTTATCTTGATTATTGTCTTTTGAGACAATTGCTTTCACCACAAGTGCATTTATATATCCTTCCATAAATCAAGATAGGACTCCTGTTATTTTAACAGAAATGAAGATGAGATAGGGAAACAAGCACAATGAAATACACAAAAATTAAATCTCCAGCATAGCCAAAAAAAGTCCTGATTAGTGATAAGCAAAATTAAGGAAAAAAACAAGAAAAAAAATAGTTATGTTTGGGATAATTTTAGTGTAAGTGAAAATCAAGGCCCACTACGAATACTTCCCGATAATGCTTACATTTTGGATTCCATTAAGCAATCCAGCATTCTTTTAAAATCTCAGAAGCGATTTAAATGTAGCTGAGAAACAAATACACATATTTTAAATGATATTATGCCTAAAGGACTAATTATACTTTAGAAAATCATTATAAAAGATTTCAGTATGGAAACATGTGCAGGCGAAGATTGTCAACATAATGAATGACAACTATTCTAAGACATACTTATAAACAACTATTTTGTATAGAATTTCATACTGTAATTAATGTCTTGTTATGAATTTTAATTTTTAAATGAAGAAGCCATAGTATTTCAGGGAACAAGATTTTAAAGCATCATACAGAGATTAGTTGCTGGCCAAAGGCAAATTAGAAATGATAGTTCCTGTTAATCCATTGTCCTCTTAGAGTATGTTGAATGCCATGTGGATAAATACTTTTACAGGTGTTTGGTATTTAAAACAGAAATAGACACTTTTATTGTTTACAGTAAGCAATGCATTATATTAAAATGAATAATTCATAATGACTACTCAGTCCTCAATGAAGTGGAACTGCCTTCTTTTCTGTTCAGTGTTTTTGTGTGTGCAGTTCATACTCTGTGTACACCTTATGGGTTTAAGTATACACTTAAATCAGATTATGTAAAAAGAATCTGACCAAACTAGAATCCACAAAATGACCTTATCATTAAAAAAAACTAAATAAAATTGTTTCGGGAAAAAAACTTTTCAGGTTTTATGCCCAAAACGCTTACATTTTTCATGAAATCACTCGAAAACCCGGTTTCTTTCAGATTTCAGATTTTTTTTCCCAAAACTCAGCACAGACAATGAAATCCTCAAATTTGAAATGAGACCTTTGCCATTGACTTCAGAAGGACCCTTATAGCTTGCAGAATTTTCAGATTCAGACTTTTTGAAGCCTCAGGGTATAATAAACCATAACATTTTTTAGCTGGAGTTTAACTGGAGTTTCTCAGCTTTTGTGCTAAGTATCATTAGAGCATGTGTCTGCATAATATAAATGTATGTGTGGTCAGTTTCAATCAGTCTACAGTTTCAATCATGTCTACCCACAGAACTCTCCTTAATACATACTGTATGGCAGCAGAATTGGTGTTCTGTAGATTGATCACTGGTTACTGGCTATTGTGTATTTGTTATTTTGTTTTGGACAATACATTTTGAGATATGTTGGTTAAAATATATTAAAAGGGACAGTCTCAGAGTTATTTTAATCTGCTGCCTGTGAGTTTTTCAAATTTGCACCTGCTATACAAACAACAATCTGGGGTTAAGGATAGGGATGGCGCGAACTGTTCGCCTGCGAACTTGTTCGCGTGAACATCGGCTGTTCGCGCTTGCCGGAAGTTCGTGAACGACGCGCGACGTTCGCCATTTTGGGTTCGCGTTAGTTGGCGCATTTTTTTGCCCTC